>VONZ01000136.1:0-600000 GCA_012976165.1 Labeo catla | reverse complement strand
GGGACAGTCCACTGCCATTATCGAGAGTACCACGATGCATCTGTGTGCATTCCTCTGCTCGTAAACAAGGCACAGCTCGTCTACGTCTGCAGCACCACACGAGTGAAAAACTGTTGAATAAAGTTATTTTGGTTTTCTTTGCGCACATTAATTATTCTCGTAGCTTCATAAAATTGAGGCTGAAGCACTGATGTTACATGGGCTATTTAAATGACATCCTTACTACATTTCTGTGCCTTGGCAGCAGTTATGGGAATAGCAGCGTTATGAATGAACAACGTTACAAACGGCATTACTTTTTTCATTAACGACCCATCAGGATGTTTTTCATGCCTGCATACTGAAATGACCCCAATAACGTGTGATATTCAGCTCCTGTCTCTCACACTGTCCCACAGCAACATTAAAATAGTGTAGATTTGTGAACAAATCTACTCATTTTGTATTCATTTACCATATTTAATATTGGGGGCATCCAAGTTATTTGACATATTTGAACTTTATTTTTTTTAAATCATATTCATCACTTTCATATCACCTTTTATCATATCACGCTCATATTCTAAACTTTTTTTTTTTTAAACAATAGTTATTTTCCCTGGTAATCAGTTGATTTTATAATGATGTAACTTGGTTACTAACTAATTACTTTTTTAAAGTAACGTGCCCAACACTGCTTGGTAGGCCCTTGCTATCTATGGAGGGTCAGAGAGCTCTAGGATTTCATCAAAAGCATCTCAATTTTAGTTTTTGGGTGAACTATCCCTTTAAGATGTTGCACTCAAAAATGAAAAATGGAGATTGATAAATGAGAGCTTGCAAAAGCAGCTTTGTTCTTTTTACCAGAAAATTCAGTCATGACGTTGATTAAAAATCACAAGGTCAAACAACACTGTATAAATAAAAAGAAAACATGGATGAATGAATGATTCACAATAAGATAAAAGATTATTTTGAAAAGGAATTTCATTGCATAGCAACTCTAAAAGGTAGGAAGATATAACTGCAACACACACTTATAAAAATAGTTACCTTTCTTGGTGTGAACTAATAAAATTCTCATTCTTGGAGTGAACAGATCTTTACAAGCTCTCAGTTTGCATTTCAAAATGCCTGGGAGGGTCAAATGAAAACTAATGAAATGACTGTTAACAAAAAAAAACAAAAAAACAATACCACCACAATTGTGGCAGCAGATACTGAAATATTTACAGATATTGAAAACTTAATAATTTCACTAACATTACAAAAATTTTGGAACAAGTTCCACTGGCAATTTAACGTCAGAAGGATTTTACATCAGTGGGATTCTCTGAATTGCAAGCACTGACCAGGACTCTCTGACAGGCCAGATTACAGCACTTGTTGTCGCCCTGACTGTTTGTTTCTGAATCCAAGAACATGCTACACTATATCATTTTAAGGCACTGCAAACACGCAGGACATGCTGGCAAACACGCAGGACATGCTGACAGGGCTCACTGCCAACAAGTCTAACAATCCAAGACCATTCGAACTAAAAAAATAAATAAAAATGCTAATTTTACAACTTAAAAGTGGATTAAGTCTTACTTACCTTTCGTATGTCTTATAATGATGAGTTCGTCCGGGCTGCCGCTCTCTTTCCCCGCTACGTGAGCTACGCTTTGGTCTCTTGTGCACTTCCACTCTCTCTTCCCAGCTGTACTCCGCGATCCAGCCATCCGGCGACCGCATCCGTTTAGAACGCCGCATCTGACCACACCAGAAAGGAAAAATGTCCATGTCATAAAAACGACGGCAGGGAAACAGTATATCAGGACATTCCATACACCCCGCTGGGTTTTAAAATTCAATACAGCCAAGGTGATGCCAGCTCTCCACTCCTGATCTAGTTATTGAATTTCATGTTGCCAAGTTGTTGCAGTTGTTTTGACTTGTTAAAAGTTCAGCTGAACAATTTACTATGCAGTAAATTCGCGTTAACTAATATCACATAACTTATTTACAAGCAATTAAACATCACCAATTAGGTTTGGTTACTCTAATTTAAGGTTTGAACGCAATGTCCCTCATTAAATACAAGTGATGTAAATGCAGAAATACATGTGGCATTTATAAAACCAAACTCTATTAGCGTCAGCAATCACGACAATTGTTTATAATCACAATTTCCGAATACCTGGTTGCTTGGTAACAAAGAGCTAATGACATTTCGCGCTTTAGCCACCGCCCTCTTATATAAACAAACACAATCAAATTACAATGCCAGACGATTGTGTACTTAGTGGATTATACAAGTTTATGGTCAAAATACTTAAACGTTTATTTATCAAAAACGCCGCTTTAAATATTGACTCTATCCGTGAATGTTTTTCTTGGTTGGCTAGTTGGTTAGCATCCAGGCGAATGCAAGACACCTAAACTTTATGTTACCCCCCGCAGACTCCAGGTAATTACTAACTTGTAAAATAAAGTTTTGTGTTACACGTTTAAACTTAAAATACACTCACCTTTCACCCGTTACGTTCAAGTCGTAAAATAAGACACTTTGCTTTCCAGACTGAGCTAGACCACCCTTTATGACTTCCGCGTTACACTTATGACTCGTTTCCGGTGATGCGGATTTCTGGGTGGACACTCAACAAAGCACAGGTCTTCTTGTCATATTGTAGAGGAATCTTAGCTATATAATTTAAAGTTATTTAGTTTATTATTTTACATATATACATATATGTATATCTATTTTATCATATATAAATTATAAAATTGATAGTTAGTAGTCAGATGAAATTTCTGTTTTAAGTGTATTATTGTCCATTTTAAACATTCAGATGTCTTTGTGTAAACTTTGTCCTGTTGCCTATTATTCTACATCTTTTAATGTATATACAAAAAGACAGCAAATACAACTTTTAATTCTAAGTACAGTTATTATTGATAGACTACATCTTAATAATTATTATGTATTCACCAACGAAAGGTTGCTTTTTTTTTTTTACAATTATATTGTTATTCTTCACTTGACAGCTTTAAAAAACACTAATTAATACAATATTGTAAAATACATCTTATGATTAAAGGCTTTCAAACAAGGGTTTGTAGACCTCTAGGGCTCCATGAAGAAACTGCAGGGGGTCAAATAAGAAAATATTAGCATATATTAGAATTTTCTTTAAAGATTGTCATGACATTTCCTAATTATAGGATCAGTTTTTCAATATATAATGTTATTTAACACATTTATTTTAAATCAAAGTTATTATGAAGTGTTACTGAGAAAATCTTTTTGAAAACATTTGTAGTGTGTCCCTGGGACTTTACATCACTGATTCTGCTGAGAATACTTACAGCATGTCTTTCTATTTTGTCACCATCTATAGATCACTTGCTGTGTGCCTGATTTATGAACTTAAGTGTTCACCCAGCCACTGGTCAATTCAACTCTTCCTCTGATTAGTCCCTATGGAAAACTAAATCTGTAAGGGATGGTAATAAAACCTCTCAATAAAACTCTTTTTAATGTAAAAGTCAGTGTTTTAACATAGTGATCATTTCATTAGGACATTAACTACTGAAGACTCATCTAAAATTAAAATCCTTCAATTTCTTTCAGTAAAAGGGCCCTCTTTTATAGTGTCAGAGTGTCAGATGACATCACCTTGCCATGTCCTTGAAGAATAATTTAATCATTAACTTTCACCTTCTCTATTCACACTCACCTTGACTGAACAACGAAAAAGAACTATAAAAAGGATACTTTCCACTATCATAAACACTTCTCTTCCTCAAATATCTTAGTTCACATTTCACTGCAGTATTTCACTGCATTATGCTGTTTTAACTTTAGCCGCCTGCCTTATAACCCTAAGCTGCTCCAGGCGGATTGTTCCTTTAATAATTGCATTGAAGGGTAACATGAGGCAAGATATGTATTTTTTTTTTTCTTGACCATAGATAGCACAAAATAAAAAAAAAAAATGAATAAAAAAACATTTAATGCATTTAATTAATTTCACCTGAATATCAAAATTTGTAAGATTTAGTCAGTCCAAACAGTTTTTTTATTCTGTCTGTTTGTTAATGAGGGATTTGTGGACACATTACAGATTCTAGATTTGTGAAGAAAAAAATTATTGTTTAGTCAACCATTCAACTAAATTGTCATAGTAAATTGTCAAAGAAAATTACATACAGTAGTTGATTTCGTATTTTACATTAATGACACTTTAAAAATGTGTGTGGGTGTAGACACACACACATTTTTACATATAAACTTATATCTAAACAGTTAAACATATATCTAAATATGTTACAATTTAAAAGTACATGCACACTGTTCTCAAGGAGGCTTTCCCCTTCTCACTCTATCTACTGAAAACATTAATGAAGTTGTGTTAGACAATTGTTTATTAACCTGTCAGGTGTCATTTCATTCTTCAGACTGTAGAGGGCAGTTGTGAAAGGAAATACAATAAACTGGAACAAGGAATCTACAGTTGAAGTTAAAAGTTTACATACACCTTGCAGAATCTGCAAAATATGAATTATCATACAAAATGCATGTTATTTTTTATTTAATTTTGACCTGAATAAGACATTTCACATAGAAGACGTTTACATATAGTCCATAAGAGAAAGTAATAGTTGAATTTATAAAAATGACCCTGTTCAAAAGTTTACATACACTTGATTCTTAATACTGTGTTGTTACATGAATGATCTACTGCTGTGGGCTTTTTTTAGTGATAGTTGTTCATGAGTCCCTTGTTGTCCTGAACAGTTAAACTGCCTGCTGTTCTTTAGAAAAATCCTTCAGGTCCCACAAATTCTTTGGTTTTTCAGTATGTTTGTGTATTTGACTCTTTCCAACTCTTTCCAATAATGACTGTATGAATTTGAGATCCATCTTTTCACACTGAGGACAACTAAGGAACTCATATGCAACTTTTACAGAAGATTCAAATGCTCACTGTGGCTTCAGAAGGAAACACAATGCATTAAAAGCCAAGGGGTGTAAACTTTTGAACAGAACAATTTTTCTTATTTTGCCTAAATATCATATTTTTTTCATTTAGTACTGCCCTTCAGAAGCTACAGAAGGTACTTACATGTTTCCCAGAAGAAAAAATAGGTTACATTTACCCTGATCTTCACATTCAAAAAGTTTTCACACCCCAGCTCTTAATGCATCATGTTTCCTTCTGAAGCATTGGTGAGCGTACATACAGTCTGAAGCAACTGTATGTACATTCTATTATACATTGCATGCAAAACATAAAAAAGATCAATTCTAATAATAACATGGTGTGAACAGATTTAGCACATTTTCTGTATTTTTTCTCTTGTTGGCAGTATCCGCTGAAGTGATTGACAGATTTATGTTTGTATCTTATCAAAGATCAGTGATGCAAAGCAAAAGCTTCTATGTAGATTAAAAACGAGGGCTGTGCCACTCTCACAATTTAAGTTTCCTATAGCCCTCCATTTCAATTCCAGTAAAAAGATGAACCTGTCATGAGATGAATTGTGTGCGTGCATGCGAAGGAGTGCTAGTGTGTAACTTGTGTGTCTGACAAGTTTCATTTTCAGAAGAGCATTTGCTCAGCACAAAAACGGGTAATGTGCATATTGACACAAGAGGAGCGGAAAGCTCTTAGTGATAATTGGAACTTGCCAGCCACCATGCAGCAGAGATCAGAGTGGAGAAACCAGAGGGCAGAATTCAAAAGGTGTGTGCCAAATTCTTTCACACATTCCAGTAGGTTTGCAACAGTCAGAAAGTCATTTCCAACAAGATGTGATCTGCAAAAGAGAAATCTGACACTGCAGATTTGACTTAAACTGGTTGCTGCCAGTCCATCATTAGCTGGCTCAGGGGTGCTCAATCCTGTTCCTGGAGATCTACCTACCTGCCAAGTTCAGATCAAACCCTCATTCAACACAACTGTCTGTAATTATCAAGTGCTCCTGAAGATCTTAATTAGCTGGTTCATCTGTGCTTGATCAGGGTTGGAGCTGAAATTTGCAGAATGGTAGATCTCCAGGAACAGGAGCTAGATGGTTTTTGATGCGTCAACAGTAAACAATAAACAATGCCACTGAACCAAACAAAACTGTCTGAGGAACAAAAGGCATTTGTGATTTCCCAGACTGAACCAGGGGGACTTTTTGAATTTGAAGATCAGGGTAAATGTAACTTGTTTTGTCTTCTGGGAAACATGTAAGTATCTTCTGTAGCTTCTGCAGGGCAGTACTTAATGAAAAAAAAAGATATTTAGGCAAAATAAGAAAAATGTACATTCTGTTCAAAAGTTTTCAACCCCTGGCTCTAATGCATTGTGTTTCCTTCTGGAGCATCAGTGAGTGTTTGAACCTTTTGTAATAGTTGCATATGAGCCCCTCAGGTGTCCTCAGTGTGAAAAGATAGATCTCAAAATCATACAGTCATTGTTGGAAAGGGTTCAAATACACAAAAATGCTGAAAAACCAAAGAATTTGTGGGCATAACGTAAAAATAACACACAATTTGCATGATCCCTCTTATTTTGATAAAACAATTAACATTCTGCAAGGTGTATGTAGACTTTTGACCTTAACTGTAATCACTGCAACACTGTGTAGTGGACCAAAGATTGTAACAGCACCAAGAGCCCTGTCATTACCAGTGGTCCATGTTTCAATCAATGCACACCGAATAGCATCTGCAAAGCATGTACATTTTGTAAACTTTCCAAATAGTATCATTCTGAAGGTATCATTTTGTGAAAATGTCCAAAGGTACATCACTAGAGTCTGCCTTGTGTATTCTGTGTGCCTGAGAATTCATGACAAACCAGTGGCCACATCAGTACAGCTACGACTCCTACACTTGATGGGATGTGTAAAGTCTACTGAAAAGGCCCATTCCTCTTGCCAAATGAAGTGAGCCTCTTTCATCAGGATCAATATATGCCTGAGATCCTGCCAGGCTGGGAATCATAAATCTGACTTGCAGTGAGAAGGAAAGTGAGCGAGAAGGAAAGTGAGCGAGAAGGAGAGAGAGGGCAGATGGGAAAGGGAGGATGAGAGAGACGACGGCTCCTCTTAGCCTAATGGAGGACGGTTCAAAAGTTTAACGTGCCGGCCACCCGCTCACGTCTTTATAACCTCTTTGAGTCATTGTGTGCGGGTGAGGGCCGATCACATCGATGGCCATTAAACCAAATGCCGGGCTGGTCTGCACAGGGGGTGGGGGGGGTATGGTGGATGCATTAGGGAAATTGGTCCTGGCTGCCTGAGACGGTATACTGTACTGAAGTAATTACAGTTGCTGGAGGGATGCTGAAGCCAGTGTGTGTGAGTGTATGCACGCGTGTCCGGAATAGTCTGCCGCAGAGGGTCCATGCCCCGCCCTTCTATCTCCCCCCAGCAAAGCGGCTGCCAACGGGATAGGGCTGGGGCTTTATTGATGAGATGGATGAGGAGGGAGATAGGGATAGAGAGACAGATGGGGCTTCTGTCCAGGCCATGGCAGTGCTGGGGAGCCTGTGCTCAGGGATGCCGCCAGCCTGGCCAGCCTCCACTGATTAGCAGCCGCAGGAGCCCCAGGAGCCCCAGCGCCGATGATGATGCACACCCATAGACAATCTGAGCTCGGCTGAGGCATCTCAAGAGACATCCACCTGCAGGATGGGACTCACCTGCTTCAAGTCCTGGAAGTACAACAGTGCTGCACAGAAAGGTGAGCGAGTACTTTACTACTTTGAACCGGTGTTTTAGTTATTCTGACAGTGTAAAAACTATTTTTATAAATAGTAATAAATATATCCATACATTTAATTATATTACATGTTATGTAAGTAGATAGATAGTATACAGAGTTCAATAATCAGAATTAAAATAAACTATACATACTGTGCAATGCTCATAACTAGTAGCTTAACCTCAAAGATATGGTTTGCAGGAAATTCTGGGTCAAGCAATTATTTCAAGTGCTTGAAGGGAAGCAGAACATGAAGGACAGACCCCATGTCGCGTTGACCGAGATTTCACTTACGAATACATTAAAGCTGAGAAGCGACAGGTATATTGCTGGTTTGGCTTTATGTTCAGGAGAGGCATTCAAAATAATGAGTCTGAAAAGACTCGGATGACAAGCAAACAGAGACCCTAAATCAATGTAATTTACAAAGAGATCTGAAAATGAGGATAGATAACATGGATTGAAAACTTGAAGTCTGGATAAGGAACAGCTCCGCTGCTATATTTTTTTTGCCTGTTGCGTAAAAATAATGTTATTGCTACAAATAACACCTCCAAAAGAAAACTATTAGCTGAGTCATAAAAGATAACATTTTACATTGTACCATGAATTAAAAAAAAAAAAAAGCCTTCTAATTCATGCAAACATGAGGAGGAAGACTATGCTATTGTTTTTACACCACATAACCACTACAAGGAAGCATTTACCAATAGCTTAACCCCCATGCTACTCCTTTTTACATTCAGAATTCCTGTCTATTACATAGATCGTGTCAGTGAACCAACTTCTTACACTGGTTCTCACAGTTATCTTTAAGTACTTGCCTTAAGCCTGGTGAAGTAGAAACAAAAAGAAAATGGTCAATATTCTCATTTACTGTCATGTCATTCCAAACCTGTATAACTTCCTTTTTTAAGCAAAATGTTAATGCAGCAATTTCGCTCAACTTAAAAAATGACCAAAAAAGATTACAAAATACAACTTTGGATTATCCTTCTAAGGACATATGGTTCCTTTGTGTGAAGCAGGGATGGAACGCTAACCGGTTTGACGATAAATCATGATAAAATTCCCCACGGTTAGTATTACCGTTTCATATTTTAATTATCATTAAAACCTTATTTGATTACCGCTATTTGAACAACTGAGGATAAATAAATACTATCCGGCATAAAGCAAAGTTTAAATAACAGTCTATTGTGCGCACTGCACGTAGTTTCGTTTTGTGTGAAAGCATGGCGGAAAGCTGGGAGGTTTTAAAAGGGTGCTGAGGGAATTATACAAATGAATATATGAATGAACTAATTAAATGAATGTACCTCTGAAGGTTCTGACAGTCTTCAGAAAAGATTCAATGGAATTTTGTTTTCATCTTCATTCCATGTAATACCTAATAAAATAATCTTCTTAAAGGAGAAGTCCACTTCCAAAACAAAGATTCACATATAATGTACTCACCGCCTTGTCATCCAAAATGTTCATGTCTTTCTTTCTTCAATCGTAAAGAAATTATGTTTTTTGAGGAAAACATTTCAGCATTTTTCTCCATATAATGGACTGATACGGTGCCCCAAATTTCGAAGTTCCAAAATGCAGTTTAAATGCGGCTTCAAATGATCCCAAATGCAGTTGTTATCGATCCCAACAGAAAAAGAAACAATCGGTTGTTTTCATTAAAAAATACAATTTAAATACTTTTTAATCTCAAACGCTCATCTTGCCTTGCTCTCCCTGAACTCTGTGTATTCTGGCTCAAGACAGTTAGGGCATGTTGAAAAAAACGTATTTTCTCCCTCAACTTTAAAAACCATTTCAAAATCATCCTACATTGCTGCAGAAGTACCAACCCAGTCTTTGCAATGTAAACATGCAAAGAAGATCAAACACCCTTAACAAAAAAAGTAAAACAGCGATATAGGACGATTTTGAAGTTGAGAACATGAGATGGGAGTTTTTCTACATACCCAAACTGTCATGAACCAGAAAAAACAGTCCAGGCAGAGTAATACAAGACAAGCATTTGACATTAAAAACTATGTAAATTGTATTATTTTTATGAAAATAACCGATCGTTACACTAGATAAGACCCTTCTATCTCTGCTGTGATCGTTTACAACCGCATTGGGATCATTTGAAGCCGCATTTAAACTACATTTTGGAAGTTCAAAATAAGGGCACCATCAGCAGTCCATTATATGGAGAAAAATGCTGAAATGTTTTCCTCAAAAAACATAATTTCTTTACGACTTGTCTTGGATGACAAGGGGGTGAGTACATTATATGTGAATCTTTGTTTTGGAAGTGGACTTTAATCGCAATGCTGTTTTGTCCACGGAGTTTTGCTGTTCCCCAAGCGCCACCTAGTGTCAGAGAATGGATTTACATAGACTTACATTTACATTCAGCCTGTGTGCAGTTTTTGTCTCGGAAAAACGGACAGAATTTGCATGCCTTGCTATAATTTTGACCGGTTGATGAAATCAAGCTTATGTGCATTCTACACATTTAAACAATTTGGATAAGGTATCTAGAATTATTTATGGAGCAGATAAAATACATATAATCATTTATTAATTTTGTCTTATCCCTTTTCTTTATTTAAATGCTGAAATGTGAGGTTTACCATTTTAGGAAACCTTTTCAAAGCTTTATTTGAACATTTCGAACATGTTATTAGATCAACTGTTGTCAGTCATGTTGTCATTTAAAATTCGGACATCACTGGTAATGTTATTGTTTTAGTGTTTATGTGTCACGAATCTGGCCAGTCGCCCTCTCATTCCACTGACATTCACAGTACACAGACTGTTGCACCACACCCCGGACTATGTTCCCCATCATCCATTGCGCTGATTACACGCACAGAGCTGCATCCACTCAGACACACTATATAAGCCTTGGACTTCCTTTCTCGATCACCGAGTATTGCACTTAGCACTCACCAAGTGTTAGCATTTATTGCGGAGCCTTTTCCTAGTTTCCTGTGTTTTGTCTGGTTTTTCTCGTCTAGTCTGTTTCACTGCCTGCCCTGGATCTCTCGCATGTCTATCGGATTACCCTTTTGCCTAGCCCCCTGGATTACGTTCGCCGTTGATCGACCCTCGGCTGTCTTGGATTACTCTTGTGTCTTGTCCTCATATACCTGTTTGATGACGTTCGACCCTGCCTGTTTATGACCATGTCTCTGTCTTGTCTCAATAAAGCTTTGCATATGGATCTGCCCGCTTCACGCGTCTGTCACTCCGTAACATAATGCAAACAAAAAGTCATTTTATTTGTTGATTTTAAATATAAAACTTGGTGAAATGATTTATGTGTTAGCACTTTTTGAACCTTTCCAGCACATTTTAACAATACCGTGACTATACTGATAACCATGATAATTTTGGTCACTATATTCGCAATAAGAAGTTTTCATATCGTTACATCCCTAGTGTGAAGAAGAGACCAGTCTTTGTTAATGATCACTGAAAATCATCCCCACCATTTAAGATTCAAGATATTTAAGATTTATAATTGAGATTTAAGAGCAAAGTAATCTCTTTTTCCATGGAGGAAAATAAAGAGTGTCATACAGGAAACACACAAGGGTAAATAAGTGAATTTTCATTTTTTAGTGAAATAAACTTTGAAGTCCATATTCCCACCAGTATTTTTAGCAAGTCGTACTTATCAACGACTGTCTGAGGATCTGGTCCCGACTGTGGTGGTCACTGCTCTGAATCTGTGAAATGCCCTTTCATGGCATTGCAATACTCTCCTTTTAATATCATTATTGCTCAGGCCAGCCTCAGCGAGCGCTCGGTATTGATAAACCACTTAGCTGGATTTTTACAGCTCTCGTCTTGTTACAGAAAGTGTCCTCTTTGGAATTAATTACTGCACTCTGCTGGCAAATGTGAGTGGAATCTGGGGCATACTTTAATTGT
Source organism: Labeo catla (assembly GCA_012976165.1). NCBI lineage: Eukaryota > Metazoa > Chordata > Actinopteri > Cypriniformes > Cyprinidae > Labeo > Labeo catla. The sequence continues at coordinate 588,347 of VONZ01000136.1, read as the reverse complement.
GACCGAGACCCATCTTGTGATTAATATTGTCTCTGAGAAATGCATGAAGGAGAAAAAATGGCAAGAGTTTTTAATTTAATTATGAAAATCAATGCCCTCCTTTTCCCTCGCTGAACTCTTGCGGTGCTTAAAGATAAGAAATAGTCATCTGATTCATCTTGGGCTGTCTTCCAGTGATCGCACTGATGGACTTGAAGGACACAGTTAACATTAAGGACCTACAGAGATTTTTCACACGCAATACAGAACAATACAAACTACTTAGCATTAGCCGTACTGCACTCTGAAGACAAAGTTTATCATAAAAAATGATTTTGACCTAAAACAAACCTTGTAAATTCAAACCCCTGATTTCCCAGCACCCACAGAGCAGCCATACTGATATGTCAGACTGTGACAGAATGGGGGAAAAAAAAAACAGTGGCTGTTTATGAGTGTGTGGATTTGTCATGTTGGGTTTGGTTACCAATATTAAAAAAGGAACAAAAAAAAAATATATATAAAAAAGTCTTTGTGACCAATGCATTTGGTTTGCTTACATTTGATCTATAATAGTCAATAATATGTTAGTTCTAACATATTTTAGGAATTATATATTATACATGCATGTATGCATCAGATAATAGGTCAAGATTATGATATAGGTAAATTTGTTTGGGATCTAATTAACTGACTTTTGGGTTTCTGGATTGGATAAACAAATTAACTTTTTTCCATGTATTCTCCCTCTGTCTTTCCATTAGGAGGAAACAGAGATGTACTGGTTAGTCCTGGCTCATATTTCTTCCTGTCAAACAGCTGTGGTCAGGGGGAGGAATGGCTGAAGAGCCTCAATAAGGGCATCTGGATACCTTTTACAGGTACACACACACACACACAGTAGTCTAGGACCAGAAAATCAGACTAATTTTGTGTCTACACTCTGTGGTCTCTGGAAAATCCAGGCCTGTGCAAGTCATTCTCATGTTAAAATACTTGATAGTTTAACATTCAATGTGACTTGACTGTCTGAATATGATGAAACAGCAGATCCAATCAGTCTTTAGGGCTCCAGCCATAGACATAACAACCTATTCACACAATACACACACATTCCAGTCATTTCCAAATCATGGGCTATGCATTACACACTCTAATGACTAGTCTCCTCACAAACCGCATTTTGTCTACCCTGTCACAAATCTCACGCAATGCCGAAAAACACATGCCGCTCAAGCTGATGTCATTCAAATCAGCAAATGTCGAGAATTTTCCTCATGATTTTCTGCTAAAAACATTGCAAAGTTGGCAAGTGTTTTTCAGCCAGTGTCATTTAGAGTTCAACTACCATCTTATGATTTTTTCTCAGTGGTTTAGTCTTTTCCTCCTCTATTAGTCGCAGCACATGTTGGAGTGAGAGTGTGAGGGGTTGTGGGCGGCAGCTGTGTGTCTGTCTTGGCAGTGTGCCTGGGAATAATGATGTTACAGTACACCTTGCTTTTCTCATGAGAGCTGTCAACCCCCATCACATCCATACAATCATATACAATGAAGTAGCTTTGTAAGAGCAAGACACTACAGCAAAAATATCTATTTTCATAAAGTAGTAAGTAACAATCCTGATACTTTTTTTTTCTCTGTGCACCTTTTCACATTTCCAAGGTTTTCAGTTGAAGTCATCATAGTTTTATAGTTTATACTTTTATACTGCTAAACGGAAACTACAACGAATACAACTTTTGCATTCACCCTAATAGCAAAAGAAAAAAATCCATGACAACGTTTCTAAAAAATAGGGGGAAAATGGTTAGATTTACGATGTTAATAACTGGAAACAGGGTCTATTCCAGTAGCAGGACACTGCTGCTGCTAAATCTACAGCCTTGTGGTAAAGGAAGTCATATTTTAAGTTTGAGTTTGAGTCAATGTGATAATATGAACTTTCCAATTCACAAACAAATGACTCTTATTAACTGGTTTCTTTTAGTGAATCATAGCACACAGCACAAACAGTGTAATCCCACTTATGAACAAACGGCTAGTATGAGCTGGACTTTTTTTAATCATTCAAAATTACTCTTTTTAGTGTAAAATTAATTGTCAATTTAAATTTTACTTTAGCTGGTATCCACAGAGGAATTTTGGTTCTGTAAGAAATTATATTTAACAGACATAATCCTTGATTTTAGGAAAAACATGCTGTAGGATTATAATAAAAGCTTTGATTATACATGTTAAATAGAAATTAAATTACATGGTTTGGGTTCTATTGTTAGTTTTTAAAATTAATATTTTTTTATCTATCAAGTTTGAAGGTTCATTGTATAATTTATAGCATTAATATACACAGTGCCGTTCAAAAGTTTGGGATCAGTAAGATCTTTAATGTTTTTTTTAAAGAAGTTTCTAATCCTTATCAAAGCTGCATTTATTTGATCAAAAAATATAGGAAAAACTGTTATTTTGTTAAATATTATTGCAATAAAATATCAGTTTTCTATTTTAATATACTTTAAGATATAATTTATTTCTGTCAAGCAAAGCTGAATTTTCAGCATCATTATCCTCACTGTCACATGATCCTTTAGAAATCATTCTAATATGCTGATTTATAATCAATGTTGGAAAAGGTTGTGCTGCTTAATATTTTTGAGACCCATGATACTTTTTTCAGGATTCTTTGATAAATAAAATGTTAAAAAGAACAGTGTTTATTCAAAATAGAAATTTTGTGTTAGAATATACACCATTTAAAAGTTTGAGGTCAGTAAATGTTTGTTTTTGTTTTAAAGAAATGAATACTTCCATTCAGCAAGGATGTGTTAAACAAATAGATAAAAAGTTAAGTAAATACTTGAAAAATGGTTAGAAAAGACTTCTATTTTGAGTAAATGCTTTTCTTTTTATTCATCAAAGAATCAAGAAAAAAAGTATCAAGCATCACAGGTTCCAATATATATATAGTAGTCAACATTTGAAGCGGATCAAAACCTTTCATCAAAGTTGTCCTAAAACCAAAACAATACCTGTTCTTGTCTTAGGACAACTTTGTTGAACTTTTTTGATCCACTTCAAATGTTGACTACAGATACACACACACATATATATATATATATATATATATATGTGTGTGCAAAACCAGCTAAATCCATCTGACGTCTTTCTTTAAAAAATTCGTTTTTATCAGGCTCAGATGTATAGGTTTCTATGTAAGTACCGGTACTTCTGATTGGCTTGAGTTGGTATTTTAGCGAGTTTGAAGAAAAAGTATTTGATGGACGTATAATATGTGTCAAGAGCATTCACTCAGTATCATTATCTCATTTTTGGCTTTTAGCTGGTTTTGCATGTGAACTCTTCATATCTATCTATCTATATCTATCTATCTATCTATCTATCTATCTATCTATCTATCTATCTATATATATATATATATATATATATATATATATATAAGCAGCACAACAGGTTCAACACTGATAATAAATCAGCATATTAGAATGATTTCTGAAGAATCATGTGACACTGAATGGCTGATGAAAATTCAGCGCTGCGTCACAGAAATAATAGTATTTTACAGTTTATTAAAATAGGTACAGTATATTAAAGTATATTAAAAATGTCTGTATTTTTGATCAAATAAATACAGCCTTGATGAAGAGACTCCATTTAAAAAAAAAAAAAAAAAATTAAGAATCTTACTGATTCCAAACATTTGAATGGCAGTGTATATAGAGAATTTCTCACATATGCAACAAAATTGATATAACTGAAATATGGCCAAGTGAATCAAAACTGATCAGAGTAAATCAGAGTTTAAGTTTTCATCAATTCATTCTAGTATTAATCAATATAATGCATTAAATGAAAATGTTTTTTTATCTAAAATAACCCAAACACCCAGTAGATGTTATTTTACAAAGAATATGTAAAGTCTCAAGTCCCATTATGAAACTTCTCAGTCTATCCTTGTTCATGCAAATCTGAGCTGAAGGTGAAACATGAGCTGCAGAGTCCATGTTGTCGCTCATTTCCCAGGAGAGATTAACATTCCCAATGAATTCCCTACATTACCTTTCCAACATAACTCCACACAGCTCTGGGGCTCCAAAAAGGTGAGAGATGCCCCTACAGATAACACAGCCACATTCACATGCACTGCACACTCACTGGGCCAATGTCTAGTGATCTGTTTTAGACTGGGATTCTCATCAGGGGCCAAGTTACTGGGCACAAATGTATAAAAAGGGTTTGAGGGGTGTGTTCAGCTGTGTCCAATGGAAAATTCTTGGACGCAAGCCATGTGAGGTACACGGGGACAGAGAGAAAGAAAGGGAGATATAGCAGAAAGTAACCAGCAGAAAGTTCTAGCTCATTTATTTTTAGTCAATCTGTGTTTTGTGGCGTTAATGATTCATAGTGAGGGGACAGAAATAGGGGAAACAGAAGGTGTTGGCACCACCTTGGCCATGCTCCAGTAACCCAGTAGTGGAGTAGCTTGATACAGGCTAGGGGACGGAAAAAAGCAGACAGAAAACAGACAAAGAAAGGAGAAATACTATTTACAATCATAAGCCGTGAATGAGACAGAGAAAGTAGGGAGGTGGACTTAATTTGACAGTAAACCGAGGAGGTGCTGACTCATGTCACTGGAGACATGGACAATTAAGTCCAGACAAACATAACCTCCCTTCAGAGGCGAACGCAGACATGTCTCTGTTGACGTCACCATCAACAATGGCATATGACTGAGAAGTCCACTTGAAGAGGCGGTGTCACAGGGAACATTCCCATTTAATTGAAAAGCTCTTTATCAATGAGCTCCCTCAGGAAGAACCCTGGAACGGTATAAGAGGTCAAGCACAGGATGGACAACAGCATGGAGGAAGTGTTTCCGTAACTGTCCATCGGGACATATATTGAACTGCGACAAATTTAATCTGCTGTCTCTTTTTACACTTTGTTTTTTTCGAGAAGACGTTAACTTTTCTACTCTTTGGACTCTTCGAATTGAAACTGAGGGAACATTTTTTTAGAAATGTGCTTAAAATAAGAGGTGTGCTCTTGAACAATGCCTCCTCTTTCAGAATGAGGACTGTCATCTGATTTGGAATGCTGATATATCCGATAAGCACGCATATCTTAGCTGGAGGGTCAGTGTTGCACATCAGCAGGAAAGAGAGGGAGCTTCTCTTCAAAGCCTCATCACCTTACCTGCAGACAGGAGAGCGAGAGAGAGAGAGAGGAGGAAGAGCAAAAGGAGAGGAACATCCAGTTCTAGAACGAACAAGTTCGCAAAACATGAGCGAAAGGGATTTAGGTTCAGTGAGGACATTGGTTCGGTGCCAGTTTCAGGATCGTTACGAAGACTGAAAACATCCCAGGGTGAGGTCAGGATAGCCAATGAGTGTGTGTCCCAAAAAAAGAAGACATAATTGAAGAGACAGACAAGAAAAGATGCCTGAAAACAAGCAGACAATCCAGCGGACTGGAAGCTATCTGTCTCACTCTGCTTACAGGAAGATAAAAAGGGTGCTGAGCTTCAGAAGACGTGAGTATTAAATATTAGGCAGGGAGAGCGCACACCATCACACACAGAGGTAGATTTTGGTGCAGTGCAGCTGCAGCGTGCATTAATCTCAAAGCCGATTTTTAGCAGAGCGTTATTATTGCTTAATGCATTCTGTTCTATTCCTGTGGACTGGATCTTCAATTTATGCTTTTGAGATTAACTGCATTTATAGCAAGAGCTCTTGATATTTCACCACATCTCAGTTAACAAAAAAGGTAGCTAAGGAGCTAAACAAGGTCTGACACTGACAGCTCTTTAACTGTATTTTACCATCACAGGTGTATTTGGTCAAAGGTTGGAGGAGACAGTCCTGTATGAAAGGAGGTATGGGGATCACATGGCTCCTTTGGTGGTGGAGCAGTGTGTTGATTTTATCCGAGAGCATGGGCTCACCGAGGTGGGACTCTTCAGGCAGCCCGGCCAGGCCACATTGGTTAAAGAGCTACAGGAAGCTTTTGATGCTGGGGAGAAACCATCTTTTGACAAGTAAGAGATTGACGTAAATGGAAATGAGGTACGACAGAGCGGTTTAAATCGGCATAATGTACATATTTGCGTGAGAGGACAAGATTTTATGTTCACTGGGCATAATTACATAACATAAGGTGGACTACTGATCTGAAATCTGATAAACATGCTATCTACCAGGATTGGTATTCAGAATTCATCATACAGAATTTAACTAAAAATGTTTTGAATTTAAGGAAGTAGAAGAAATTTAACTGCAGTAAGTGTAACTAAGAAACTAAAGTCTACTAGGAAATGAAGGTTCGTCAAAAATTTTGAATGAGTTAACTGAAAGTTTAAAATCTTGAAGTTTGAAACCTTACAGACAGATATCTGTTTAAAATGTCATCTATTGAACTTTGTAAATGTATGTACCATGCTGCCAGAGTGAAAGAATACTTAATTTCCCCAAATATTATCTGTAGATTTTCCTTGAATTGTAATTCAGTAAATTACACTTCCTTAAATTGTAACTTCTTATTGGATTTGGGCGATTCATTTTAACTCAAAAATTGAAAGGGAGCTGATTACTCAAGTCTAAAGTTTGCCCAACAGTGCTATATACCAGTGGTTCTCAACTCCAGTCCTCGAGGCCCACTGCTCTGCACATTTTGTATGTTTCCCTCATTTAACACACCTGATTCAGATCATCAGCTCGTTCGGCGAAAGATTCATGAACTGAACAGAGTGTATCAGATTCAGAAACATCCAAAATGTGCAGAGCTGTTGGCCCCGAGGACTGGAGTTGAGAACCACTGCTATATGCTATAAATACTATTGGACAGAGGACAATTTAAAGCTATGGCTAATTTTATTTAGAGGATATGGGAACAACTACTGTACAAATAAATTACACTTTAATGAAATGCAACTGTACAAATACTGTGTAAGTGAATTTACTCCTGCTCTCCCAGCAGCACAGATGTTCACACAGTGGCATCTTTGCTAAAGCTATACCTCAGGGAGCTGCCTGAACCTCTGGTGCCATTTTCCCGCTATGAAGAGTTTCTTGTATGTGGCAAAAGAATTCCCACAGACAGAGAAAAGGTATATTTAACCATCACTTACTTTAAAAGAGCACATGATTTAAACAAGAACTTTAATTTAGGAACCAACAAGAATTTTGACTTACAATCTTATCCTGCACTTCAGGGTTTGCAAGACTTGAAGAGTCTTCTTTATGAGCTACCTGTAGCAAACTTCAACCTTCTGAAATACATCTGCCAGTAAGAATTAAGTAAATTTTTTTCATCCAAAGATCTAGGGATTTGGTTTTATATAGGGGCTTTTGCACCGGAGGAACCTTTTCATAGTTCTTAGAACTACTGGCGGACGTACCTGTTTTTTGGCGTGTTCGCACCGCAGGAACTAGTAACTTTAGTTTTAAAAACTCCATTTGGGGAAACTAAATCAGCTTCTACTTCAGAGTTGGGTCTAAAACAGCTCTATAGGAACTATCAGTGATGTAAGTGTATTCTGATTGGCCAAATGCAAACAAAACACCAGCTACTTGGCATTTTTAAAAAGCCATGTAAAAATATTTACTCCACAAACATGGAAAACAGTGATAATGGCATTTAGCTGTTTTCTGCAGTGTTGTGTTCTTTTCTTAGCCTTGATGATATGTAACATCTGGCTGGCTAGTTCCTATAACTAAGTTCTTAGAACTACATCGTGTGAAAGCCCCTTATATTTAGGTACTGGCATAGATAGCATAGAACCGGGGTGGCCAACATTGGTCCTGAAGAGCCAGAGTTTTGCGCCAACCTTGATAAAAACTCACCTGGCTGTAGCTTCCTAGAAACCCTTGGACCTTGATTAGCTTGTTCAGATCTGTTTGATTAGGGCTGGAGATGAACTCTGCAGGACTGTGGCTCTCCACGACCAACGTTGGGCACCCTGGAATAGAAGATGTGTCTATGCTTAAAAGTTTAAAGAAGTCCACTTCCAGAACAAAAATGTACAGATAATTTATTCACCCTCTTGTCATCCAAGATGTTCATGTCTTTCCTTCTTCAGTCATAAAGAAATTATGGTTTTTGAGGAAAGCATTTCAGTATTTTTCTCCATATAATGGATTTCATTGGTGCCCCGATTTTGAACTTCCAAAATGCAGTTTAAATGCAGCTTCAAAGGGCTCTAAATGATCACAGCCGAGGAAGAAGGGTCTAATTTCTAGGCTCTAAAATTTGTATACTTTTTAAGCACAAAAGCTTGTGCAGCACAGGCTCTGGGATGCGCGTCCACAATGCTACAAATTAGTAATGGGTCGTTCTTGAATGATTCGTTCATTCTGAATGAATGTTTAATGTGACTAGAAGAACTAGTCATCTCGGCGAGTGATTCGTTCAGTCGTGCATGCGCAACATCCTATTAGGTTCTGCACTGGAATTAATTCACCTGTTTCGAGTCATTTGTTCATCTTATGGGGCTGTCACGTGATGAATGAATAACTCAAACTCGAAAACTTGTCAGATAAGAGGTAAGGTGAGCTAATCATAGACTAAAGACCCAGGTAAACAATGAATTAATCTTTTCTGTTTCTTATAGCATTATAGTTTTGTCTTGTTTGTAGTGTGATCAACATTTGTGTAAGCAGTAGATGTGTTAGGAAAGTGACACGTAACATTGTAATTATATTTTGCTAAAATGAACGAAATGACTCGAAAAAAGATTTGTTCATTTTTGCTGAACGAGACTCAAAGGTCGGTAAAATGATCCGAACTTCCCACCACTACTACGAATCACATGGAAGTTCATCTCTGTAGAGTATGGCAAAAAAACTCTTCTCAAAACTCATCTTATTTTCTCCTACAACTTCAGAATCGTCCGACATTGTTGTACCTTTTTGTTTGTAAACAGCGTTTGACTTACTTGCACTTTCTTAGTCTGTGCATTTGTTCGCTTTGGGTCTGTAGTTTCGCCTACGTTCTGCATGACCTTTCGACATGATTCAATAGTACGTAGCGTCGTGAATGTGCATCCTAGAGGGTATACAGACCCTTATTCCTAGGCTGAGATTTCTTAGAGCCCTTTGAAGCTGCATTTAAACTACATTTTGGAAGTTCAAAATCGGGGCACCAATGAAGTCCATTATATGCACAAAAATCCTAAAATGCTTTCCTCAAAAACCATAATTTCTTCACGACTGAAGACAGAAAGACATGAACATCTTGGATGACAAGAGGGTGAGTAAATTATTCGTCAATTGTTGTTCTGGAAGTGGAGTTCTCCTTTAACATGGCTCACATCAGATAACACGGCTATGACACATCTCTGTTCCAGATTCCTGAATGATGTCCAATCATACTCCAATGTCAACAAGATGAGTATCCAGAACTTGGCAACTGTTTTTGGGCCAAATATCCTTAGACCTAAAGCTGAGGACCCAGAAAGTATCATTGGAGGTGAGACATATTAAGGTTTCTATAATCTTAAACAATGCTGAGTCATACTCCAATGTCAACAAGATGAGTATTCAGAACTTGGCAACTGTTTTTGGCCCAAATATCCTTAGACCTAAAGCTGAGGACCCAGAAAGTATCACTGGAGGTGAGAAATATTTAGGAACCCATAAATAGGTAAAAGCCAGGTAAAGTCCTGGCTTCAACTGAAATTTAGATAAGTTTAGTGTATGTACTCACATGCTTGTGAGGTCACATGACGCTGTTTGCCTCAAATCTGGGGACCGTTCACTTACACATTCCTCTCTCCTTTACTAGGGGCAGCAGTTGTGCAACATCTAATGTCTGAACTCATCCGTGAGCACAACTTGCTCTTTTCTCGAGAGAACTGCAACCCTCCTGAAACATCTTCACAAGCCACCCACCCCATACAAAGACACAGTAACCTTGTGGAATGGGTGCACGAACCACCTGCCCACCAGAGGGAGCCTCTATTGAGCAAAGATAATATGGTCTTTCCAGATCAGACTGTAGCCTGTCCACATAAACACTCTCTACCACAAAACACAGAGAGGAGATGGTCCTTCCAAAGCCCTTGTGACAAAAACATTACCCATTTATCAGAGACAGAGCAACTTGAAGAGAACTCTTCACCAACCAGCTCTACTCAGATTTATGACAACTACAGTCAGCACAGCTCAGCACAAGAATCTCTCCATACAAGACATGTACCTACACCCTCCACCCCACCACCTGACTGCTCTTCTTTGAGCAAAGCACTAGAGGCTGGAGTTCAAATATGTATGCAGTCAAGGAGTTGGCCTGACATGGAAGAACCCAGCTGGGGACCAGAGAAAGCGCTAGGAGGAAGTGGAGGCAGCAGTGAAGCCCAGGATAGTACCTTATCTGTCTATGACAACATAGTTACTGAGGAGCATGGGGAGCAATATATAGAAGACAGGGAAGCCAAAGGTTCTGCCAGTGTGGCTGAGAGCAGCAGCTCTTGGTCCTCCTGTGAGATCGTGCCTTTGGATGGGGGCAGTGGGAGCGGTGGAGCTGCAAGCCCTTGCAATGTCTCCCCAAGACAATTCCCCTCATTCAGAATGGACTCTAGAGAGGAAGAGCTTCGCCTTAACTCCCCTGCCTCATCCTCTGCTCCCACAGATGCACCTTTAAGCACTGGCAGCAGCGAAGTCTTCTTGCCAAATGCTCCCCAAGAGCCCCTAGGTTTTCCAGCTTCCCATGCAATGCAGTGCCTGGTCGCAGGGCTTCGTCAACAGATGACCAGGCAAAAGGCAGAGTATGAGGCAAAAATCAACAGGTAAGACCACTTCACCAGCAGTCTTGGTACCTGATACCAAATCAGAAGCATACACTTGAGAGAAACAGCTATGTGAGATTTTGTTAGCAATTCATTAGCAATTGAGGGGATTGTAAGAGGACAATTTGAATAGTCACCCAGCTAATCAAGTGTCCATTACATGGCTATGATTACAACAGATTTGATGCAGTGGAGTTCAAGCAAAATCAACTCCAGACAAAACAGATTTGTAAAAATCAAGAATAACATTAAAAGTAAAATGTTTAAACAGGCTGAAAAACAGGTTCAGCCTTCATACTAAATTTGGTAAGAGGGCAAGCAAGTGAAATAAGATAATGTGACTTAAAAAAGTAGCTCTCCAGTAGCAGGGTTGGCTACCCCTACATTAAAGGATTAGTTTACTTCCAAAATAAAAATTTCCTGATCATTTACTCACCCCTGTGTCATCCAAGATGTTCATGTCTTTCAAGGTTTTTAAGGAAAATATTCCAGGATTTTTCCCCTGTATAATGGACTTCAGTGGGAGCCAATAGTAAATGTCCAATTTTATTACTTTTGTCTCACAGCACGACTGTGTTCAGCGAAACCTGTGTCAAACTGACTTTTGGGGGTAGTCGTGGCCTAATGGCCCGAAAGTCACGGGTTTGAGTCTCAGGGTACGGCAGGGATTGTAGGTGGGGGGAGTGAAAGACCAGTGATCTTTTCCACCCACAATATCAGTACTGATGTGAGACCCTTGAGCAAGGCGCAGCAAAAAATGGCTGCCCACTGCTCCGTGTGTGTGTGCACTTAGATGGGTTAAATCCAGCACACAAATTCCAAGTATGGGTCACCATACTTGGCCACACGTCATGTCCTTTCCTTTCGCCGTTTCAATGCAGCTTCAAAGGGCTCTACATGATCCCAGCCCATGAATAAGGTTCTTCTCTAGCAAAACGATCGTCATTTTCTTTAAAAAAAAAATAAAAAGTTTATATACTATGTATTGCTCTAGACTTCACACATTACAAAGTCACGTTGCAAAAGGTCACACGTGACATAGGCAGAAGTACCGACCCAGTGTTTACAAAGCGAACGTACAAAGAATGTCAAATGCCCTTTACAAAACAAGGTAAAACAGCAATGTTGGAAGTTGGAAAGTTGGAAGAGAAAATGAGATGGTGTTTTTCCCCCCTACCCTACCGTTTCAAACCAGAGCACACAGATCAAGATCCGTGTGTGACCTTTCCAACGTGATTACGTAACACCTGAAGTCACGGACGCACATCGCAGAGCTAAAGCAAGATGAGCATTTGTGGTTAAAAAGTATACATTTTTTTATTTTTTTGATAGCCGATCGTTTCACTAGATGAGTCCCTTATTCTTTGTGCTGGGATCATGTAGAACCCTGAAACTGCAATTTGGACCTTCAACCCACTGGCTCCCTTTGAAGTCCACTATATGAAGAAAAATCCTGGATGGTTCTCCTCAAAAACCTTAATTTCTTCATGACTGAAGAAAAAAAGACATGAACCAACCCAACCCTGTTCCTGAAGGCACACCAACAGTACACATTCTGCAATATTACGTTTCAGGTACAAGTCTCTAACAAGGCAATGAGTTGAATCGGGTGTGATTGGGAAGAGTTAGAAAATGTTCAGTCGGTACAATGTACAAGGTTGAGAAACACTGGATTAAGAAAATAAGTGTACCTGAACACATTATACTTACCCCATTTTCTGTCTCTAGGCTGGAGCAGAGGAACAAGGTACTTCAGGGGGAAGTTGCAGGGCTCCGCTCAACTCTGGAGCAGCAGCGGCGTTGGGTTAGCGTGGCTGAGATCAAGATGAGAAATGTGGAGCGAGCCCGTGCAGACGCTGACAGACGGAATGCCACTCTCCAGCAGGAAATGGAGCAGTTCTTTGAAACTTTTGGCGAGCTTAATGCAGAAGCGAGGAAAACCAGTCGCATTGTTCAGAGTTTTTGAAACATGCGCTGTGATACAAATTCAACCTTAGCAGCATATTAAGCTTTCATTGTTTTAAAGCAGTGTTTTCCAACTCTCATCATGGAGCTACCCTCAATAGCAGGAACGGGCAAACTTGGTCCTAGAAGGCCGGTGTCCCTGCAGCGTTTAGCTCCAACCTTGATCGAACATACCTGAAGAAGCTAAGCAATAACTATAGGGCTAAAAACAGGTAAGTTTTATCAGGGTTGGAGCTAAACTCTGCAGGGACACCAGCCCTCCAGGACCGAGTTTGCCCATGCCTGCTCAATAGCATAATTTTTGGACGTCTTTATTATCCGATACCTCCATTCCAAGTCTGGAAGTTTCTACCAATGAACTGATGAGTTAAAATAGGGAGACATGAAACATGTTAAGTGTCAGAAGGTATTCCAAGACCAAGGGAAAAACCAATATTAAAAGTAATAACTGTTAAAAACAGGAGTCTGTTTCAGGGCTGTAGAAATGAGGATGTGTTCCTGAGGGAAACCAGTGCCCCACTTTCAAGTACAGTTTCTGTTGCCTGAACGACTGTGCAGACCAGCATGTTCAAAATATTATTAAAGCCAATTTTTTGCCATTTAAGTGATCAAAGACAATGGAATGACCCAAAAGTAAGCATGGATTTCAAATTTGAGAAAAGAGATTCTAATGAAAACTAGTCCCTACAGATCCTCTTAAGATAAATAAGCTCAGACTTATAAAGTCTCTGCCCTGGATGGGGGTCACTGTACATTTTATTTAATTGTGTACTGTGTAGGTAACACAAGACACAGTCGTACCTTGTACACAAACATACTGTTCATACACCGAATGCATTTGTACCATATGAAATAAAACGTAAAACAAACATTACTTTGAGCTTTTTATTTGGCCAGTCGTAACAGATGTTTAATTTCTTTTTTTTCTTTTCACAGAGAAAAGAAGTCTCACTCTATTATTGTAGATAGAGGATCATTTAAGGTTTTGCATATGTTTCAGACAGGTTTGTGATTTGGGTAACTCCCATCATAGCCCACTGACGAGGCACCCATATGTAGCACAACAATACAAAACACATGAAAGCTAAACATACATTACTAGTACAGAGCAGTTAGATATCTATTCCTTTTACAGGATTTGATTGATGACCATGAGAACTGTTTTATTAAGGCCAACTCATACTGGACCAACAGACAAGACAACCAGACACATTAATTTTGTCGGGTGACCATGTTACCCCTGTCAGTGTCTGTTTCTGCCAACTGAAAATTTGAAATCTGTTTTTTAGGTTGTGGACTGTCTGAGAAGTACAGATTAGATACTGTAATCGGTTGGCTGTCTGCATGTCAGTACAGTGTGAACTGTCCTTCAGAAAGTAGTAAATGAATATCTAAAAAGTGAATAATTCTTCAAGTCATTACTGATTCCACCTCTAGTGAGAGATTGTCAGTGACAAAAACACACTGTTGTTCACAAACACACACCCCATCTCCCCCAAAGGGAAACAGATACCTAAAAGAAGAGAAAGTAAGCCCTTGAGAAAGTGTGAGCCAGCTTTGTTCGTCATCTTAAAGGTTTCAGTTCCACAGAGGTCCATCACTAGTGTTCATAACAGGAATCAACGAGTCCACAACAGTGAAACTAATGTGCGTGAAGGCTCCGAAATGAAAATGGAACACAATGCACTATTGCGTTGTTGTAATACATTATCACTGTGCTAACAGTAAAGTGAAGCACCAAAAGAAATCTCACAAGCTCAAGAACCAGGAAAAGTGGCATGGTAGCAGACAATCCAGAAATTGATTGTAGGTACATTACCATCAATCATTTTGTGATCTCCAGGCCAAGCCTTAGAGATGTTGATAGGTTGATAGTGAAAAGCTTAAGGCATGAAAGTCATGGTGATGCTAAATTCATTCGCTAATCAATTTACAAACATCCCGTTTCAGTCCGTCAGAAGAGCTTGGAGGCACACAAACTGAACAATTCACTCATATTATCCTCCAGAGGCTCTCCAATCATCTTCTACAACCAGAAGACAGGTTTCCGCAATGTATGGGATGAAAAGGGCTTTTGTTATCATGCATAAAAATGAATGTAGGGTACAGGACACATCACCATACATATCTACAACACTGGAAGGAAAAGAAAGCAGGATTGATTGATGCTGAGGTTGATGAAACTGGATGAAACTGATGAATGGTTGGGTTTCCATCCTGAATACCACTGCCAAAAGAAGTCTCTAAGCGCATGGTTACCCACAGTTTATAACTGATTTGCAAGTCTGCAAACAGTAAGCTAAGGCTGAAGAGACTTATAAAAGAAAATTAAATTATACGGCCTTGATAATCCATATAAACAAGCGTTTCACTGAAAGACATCTATAAGAGGAAACTGACTAAATAAAAATCCACTGACAAGTCTGTTAAAAAAAAAGGAAAGAAACCATAAATTTGCTTTGTACAACATTCTTATGGGCTTTTCAAGTTTAAAGAGATTAGAAAAGGCAATGGTTTGCATTAGCTCATGCAATTAAACGTACAATCTTAAGAGATATGATCTTACGATCATGAACTTGTCAGCGGTGATTAATTACTCTTGGAATGAGGAACAGGGGCTTTGATTAGGATGTTGCATCCACATTTTTTCATTCAATATCTAGATGCAGGATTTTGTTCAGTTTAAACAGAATATGCTCACTATGTGCAATTTTCTTTTTTTTTTAAAATCGATTTCAAGTTCAATCTGTTTTACAGTACATATGCTAAAGCATATTCAAAAGCTGTAAAATTTTTTCCACAGCACAAAGAAAGTAAAACTGAACATTTACACAAAGTCTATGTACGTATATATACACGACTACACCCTAACCAACTGAAAAGCATCATTAGGTTTTCTTTTAAAATGGGTGTATGGTGACTATGTACAGAGGCAGGCACTATTGTTCTGTTTCTACGTGTGTTTAGGCGTATTTCAGTAATCTGTAGTTACATTGTCTGTCTAGTAAGTGTTCTTGTTAACATCATGCAGCAATACTTGTAACAGGAACTCATTCCAAAGGGGCTGACTAGCAATAAAGTTGTCCAAGAATTTATATCTGTGCTTCTTTTAGGTGATGAAATGAATGGTAGTAAAAGCTACATCGCACAGAGAGAGAGAGGACAGTAATGACAGGGATAAATCCAGATATTACACATGCGGCTGCAATAATGCCGTTAGATGAATTAATATTAGTTCATATGAAGTGAAATGTGAATGCATTAAAGCATAAACCTTTTACTTATTATTTGCCCATTTATAAACGGAGTTGTTTTAAAAATCTAAAATTAAATGCAATTAAACAAGAAGTGAATAATAAAGATTTTTGATGAAACGCGACAGTTGGTGCGTAATCTGAGCTTTAGTCACAACAGACGTGTCTAAAGGCTAATATTACACAAATGTCTGTATATGCAAGATGGGACAGGGAAAACAGCCCCTTAAAAGTAAGAGTGAAGGATTACGAGTGTAAACTTGAAGCCGTTTGAACGTGCACCCACAGTTCTCTTCAGTCAAGACCACAGCAGGCCCACACAAGTGAGGGAGAAGGATGTGACATAAGCGAGAAGAGGGGGAGGTGGAAGCCACTCGAGTCACTCTTCTAACGGTCCTGTGAGGGTGTCGATGCAGGAGCTGTCGGTGTCCGAGGCCAATGTCTGCTCCGTCGACATGGACGAGATGTCGTTAATAGAGGATGACTGGGAGGCAGTGGTGCTGCTGTTCACTGTACCGTCTATTGCACACAAAGCAATGCATTAAAATTAAGGCCACCAAATGAGCTAAAACTTATGCAGTTAATGCATTTAATTGTTTTTATGTTACAAATGATTTCTAATGATTTCTAAAGAATATGTGTTTCTCTGTAAATGACAGTAACCTTTTTAAAGGTGCATTCAGAAGTTCTTTAGCTAGCGTTAGCATTACTGTTCTTTCTGTCCTTTAAGTATCAATACCACAGTGGTGTTAGGAGATGCACTGCCATCTACTGACATGGATCAGCATTATTGTTTGAGTTTTATATAAAATACTAGAGAATTTTAGAGAATGGTCAAATACCTGTTAAGTATGGAAGCATCATATGGGTAGCAATATTCAATCTGAAATGTAATATGCAAAATGACAATGCAATATGTAAAATGGCAATGTATTTCTGTATTTAAATTTGCATTTTCCCATACATACAAACCAAAATTATAAGCGCAACACTTTTGTTTCTGCCCCATTTTTCATGAGCTGAACTCAAAGATCTAAGACTTTTTCTATGTACACAAAAGGCCTATTTCTCTCAAATATTGTTCACAAATCTGTCTAAATCTGTGTTAGTGAGCACTTCTCCTTTGCCGAGATAATCCATCCACCTCATAGGTGTGGCATATCAAGATGCTGATTAGACAGCATGATTATTGCACAGGTGTGCCTTAGGCTGGCCACAATAAAACTACTCTAAAATGTGCAGTTTTACTGTATTGGGGGGGTCCGAAAACCAGTCAGTATCTGGTGTGACCACCATTTGCCTCACGCAGTGCAACACATCTCCTTCGCATAGAGTTGATCAGGTTGTTAATTGTGGCCTGTGAAATGTTGCTCCACTCCTCTTCAATGGCTGTGCGAAGTTGCTGGACATTGGTAGGAAGTGGAACACGCTGTCGTATACGCCAATCCAGAGCATCCCAAACATGCTCAATGGGTAACATATCCGGTGAGTATGCTGGCCATGCAAGAACTGGGATGTTTTCAGCTTCCAGGAATTGTGTACAGATCCTTGCGCCATGGGGCCGTGCAATATCATGCTGCAACATGAGGTGATGGTCGTGGATGAATGGCACAACAATGGGCCTCAGGATCTCGTCACAGTATCTCTGTGCATTCAAACTGGCATCAGTAAAATGCAGCTGTGTTCGTTGTCCATAACATACACCTGCCCATACCATAACCCCACCGCCACCATGGGCCACTTGATCCACAACGTTGACATCAGCAAACCGCTCACCCACATGACGCCATACACGCTGTCTGCCATCTGCCCTGTACAGTGAAAACCGGGATTCATCTGTGAAGAGAACACCTCTCCAAAGTGCCAGACACCATCGAATGTGAGCATTTGCCCACTCAAGTCGGTTACGACGGCGAACTGCAGTCAGGTCGAGACCTCGATGAGGATGACGATGAGGATGACGAGGACGAGGCATGCAGATGAGCTTCCCTGAGACGGTTTCTGACAGTTTGTGCAAAAATTCTTTGGTTATGCAAACCGATTGTTGCAGCAGCTGTCCAGGTGGCTGGTCTCAGACAATCTTGGAGGTGAAGATGCTGGATGTGGAGGTCCTGGGCTGGTGTGGTTAACGGTGGTCTGCGGTTGTGAGGCCGGTTGGATGTACTGCCAAATTCTCTGAAATGCCTTTGGACACGGCTTATGGTAGAGAAATGAACATTCAATTCATGGGCAACAGTTCTGGTGGACATTCCTGCATTCAGCATGCCAATTGCATGCTCCCTCAAAATTTGCATCATCTGTGGCATTATGCTGTGTGATAAAACTGCACATTTTAGAGTGGCCTTTTATTGTGGCCAGCCTAAGGCATACCTGTGTAATAATCATGCTGTCTAATCAGCATCTTGATATTCCACACCTGGATGGATTATCTCTGCAAAGGAGATAGAAAGTGCTCACTAACACAGATTTAGACAGATTTGTGAACAATATTTGAGAGAAATAGGCCTTTTGTGTACCCAGAAAAATTCTTAGATGTATGTAATTGTATGTAAGTGTCAATGCATTTTAAGAAAAATAAAAGGCCATTTTGCTACCGTTTTGCTGCACCTTTGGCTCAGAATGCATTCTGAAATTCTCACTGCATGTTGCTACAATTATCACATGGTATTATGATGAAAATGCAACCCAAGTGTCCTACCCCTAAATCTAAATGCATTTAGGAAAAACAGCATCTAAATGATCATTTTGCTACAGTTTTTGCTTGGTCATGTTAAACATATCAAATCAATTTTGGTAATATATTTTGGTTTTAATTTTGCAACATATAAAGCATTAAAATATGTTTTTGATTTGCATTTTAAAACTAGTGTAGGAAATGGCAAATGTAAATTATACAATCAAATTTTCATTTTGCATTAAATGTTGCACATATGTATGGGAAAAATATATATTTAAATACTGAAATACATTGCCATTTTACACATTGCATTGCCATTTTACATATTACATTTCAGATTGAATATTGCTACTCATAAGCTTCCATAGTTAACTCTTTCCCGCCAATGTTATTTTTTTAAACAAGTTGCCTGACGCCAGCATATTTGATCATTTTTACAAAAGTTTAATGTTGTTTATACCAAAACAAAGAACAGAGCCTCTGCTTTTTTTAAAAAACAAAAACGCATTTTATTCTAGCTTCATGCAATCTTTTTTACAGTGCTTTGCGAAAGTATTCATACCGCTTCATTTTTTCACGTTTTTGTTATGTTGCTGCCTTATGTTAAACTGCTTTAAATTACTTTTTCTTCATCAATCTACACTTCATGCACCATAATAACAAAGCAAAAACAGAACTGTCACAACTTCGTGAATTTATTAAAAATAAAAACCCTGAAATAAGTACATTCATACCCTTAACTCAGTACTTCACTAAAGCACCTTTAGGTGCATCATTTTGGTTATGATGCAACAAACTTTGCACATCAGCATGTGACAATTATCTGCCATTCTTCTCCTCACCTCTTCACCTATCAAGCTTTGTCAGGTTGGATGGGGGCAGATGCACATTTTCAGGATTCTCCAGAAATGTTTGATAGTGTTCAAGCCCAGGCTTGCTTGCTGGGCCATTCAAGGACATTCACAGAGTTGTCCATAAGCCACTCTTGCTGTGTGCTTAGGGTCACTGTCCAGTTGGACGTGAACCTTCTGTCCAGTCTGAGGTACTGAATGCTCTCGACTGTGTTTTCATTAAGTCTATCTAAATATTTTGGTGAATTGAGCTACTCTTACGAGTCCTTCAGTCCCTGCTGCTGGAAAAAAGCCCCAAAGCATGAGGCTGCTACCTCCATACTTTACTTTTGGGATGGTAATCCACAGGTGATGAGCAGTGCCTGGTTTCTTTCAAACATGATTCTTGGAATAGAGGTTCATCAGAGAATCTTTTTCCTTACAGTCTGAGGGTCCTTTAGGTGCTTTGTTACAAATTCCAATTGTGTTTTCATGTGTCTTCACTGAGAAGCAGAATTTTATTCTGAACTCTTTCCCAGATGTGTGGCTTGATGCAATCCTGTTTCTGAGCTCTACAGGCAGTTTTTTTTTTTTTACCTCAGGGCTTGGTTTTTGCTCTGATATGCATTTTCACCTGTTAGACCTTTTATTAAGATGTGTGCCTTTTCAAATCATACCCAATCAATTTAATTTGCCACAGGTTAACTTCACCCAAAGTGTAGTAACATCTACAAGCAATATGAATGCTCCTGATCTAATTTTTTCCAGTCCCAGATAAGGGTATGAATAATTCTGCAATGTAAACATTTAAGTTTATTTTGTAATAAATCTGCAAAGATGTTAAAAACCTGTTTTTTGCTTTGAAATTATGGTGTATAGAGTAAAGATTGATGTGAGGGGAAAAAGGAATTTAAAGCAGTTTAACATAAGGCTGCAACATAAAATGTGAAAAAAGGGGGTATGAATACTTTTGCAAGGCATTGTATAACACTTGAAAGCGGGTACGTTTCATAAAAAAAACATTTTAGACAAAAAGCTGAGAAAATAGCATTTTTGTAAGAGACTATATATGGATCAGATTCAGAATGATGATCAAAACAGAGAGAATAGATCGCTTCCATCAACACATCCAAAGCTTACACGATTCTATACCACGTCCTTGATCGACATTTAATTCAGTAACTACTGGCAGTTTTGATTTATATGCTGTTTAACACTTAATGATTGCATTATTTTACATATGCATCTGCTACATAAGCAATCGCTGGTTACTGCTTCTTCTTTGCCATGTTTTGATCCAGACATTCAATACTCTTTGAAAAGATGTGTAATAGCACCTCCCTCCAAACCAGTGAAAACACAAAGCTCGAAAACTGTCAATGGCGGGGAAGTCTCATAAATGACAGAAATTTCTGTAAACATTTTAAATTAGCACCAAACTGCTAAATGCACCTTTAACCACTCATTTTTAAATAAATAAATCAGACTTAGAATAAGACTTTTAATGACAGTGAAGGTATTTGTTTGCTTGGTATTGGTAAATTTCAACCAATTAATCTGGATTTTTTTATATATATATATATATATATATTACAAAGTCAAAATACAACACAATTTCTGTCAGTTTTCCCACTACTCATTGGCTAGACAGAGACAGACACATCTATACACTGTTTTTACATTTAAACAAGTGACTCACCTAAACACTCCTCTTTCAGCACTCCATTCTTGTTCCTCTCCTCCCAGTCCATTACTTCTTTATAAATCAACTCTGTAGTGAGGGACAAACCCAAGAAATCATAAACAGAGTTTTATGTCTATCCATCATTTTATAAATCACCAGAAAATACTCTTCATCCCTTCAGCAGACATTTAGAACACAAAGTTCTAGGGTCAAGACTCCAAAACTCCATTACTTTAGAATAAATGAGAATGCAAATGATCTTGAATAAATTCACCACAGTAATCATTTCTGCTGTAGGCATTTATTTTCTACAAGAAGCTTATAGCTCAGCAGGAGATAGTGACAGCAGAGGGCGTTTGTACCTTTCCACTGTTCAATGCTGTGTTCCCGCTCCTCCAACTGCTTGTCTGATATCTGCGGAGGAGGCTGAACACATAAAAGAGTCATTATACATTCTAGTCTCAGGAGAAAACCTCCTTGGCATCGTAAATGCCCTGTAAAACACTTTCATCTGGACTGGACAGTACAAAGTGACATAAAAGGATAGGGGTGCACTGACCGCATCGGCCTCAGCTGGGTCGTACCACACATGGATGTAAGGGTGATTGAGTGCCTCCTGCACAGAGATGCGGCTTTCAGGGTCGATTACCAGCATCTTGGACAGCAGGTCTCGTGCTTGACTTGCTACATTAGGAATGATGTAAAACGTCAGGGGTCAAAGCAATTGTTTAAAGCAGGGGTGCCCAACCCTGTTCCTGGAGATCGACTTTCCTGCAGAGTTCAGTTCCAACCCTAATCAAACACACCTGTCTGTAATTAACAAGTGCTCCTTGAGATCCTAATTAGCTGGCTCAGGTGTGTTTGGTCAGGGTTAAAGCTGAACTCTGCAGGAAAGTCGATCTCCAGGACCAGGGTTGAGCACCCCTGGTTTAAAGTATAACATTAAGAGAGTACAGCAAAGAGAAAGCAAAGTAAGACAGCCAAAAAAAGGGGGAACAGATGTGGAAATGTCTTACTTTTGATCTTGTCATGCTCAGTCTCTGAAGGGAAGGCCCAATCGGGAAAAAGCTCATTAAAACTGACTCCAGGAAACTGGGGTTTGTTCATCACATAGTTTCTTACAGTCTCCATCAAACGGTTCATAAACTCCAGTGACGGGGTTCCCAGAATCTCAATCACTTTATTCCACTGGTCAATATCTGAGATTAGCTCAGTTAAGGAGATCAAGGTCAAAGGGGATAAATTCACATAAAACTAAAAACAGCTTTCTTTCAATGGCTAGGACAGACCCACAAGAGTACAAGAGTAAAGCGGATACGATCAGTGCCCTGGAATATGACACTTCCTTTGACCATCTCACCCATGATGCAGCCCACCGACCAGATATCCACTGGCAAAACACAATCAAATATTAATACCACAATTTTATTTGGATCTCTCCACTGACTTTCAAGAGCATTATGGACGAAGAAAAGTTTTACCATTCTCCTTATATTTCATGCCCAGGATGACCTCTGGTGCTCTGTAGTATCTGGTTACTACGTAGGGTGTCATCATGAAGTTAGTGCAGGCGGTTCTGGCCAGCCCAAAGTCTAAGATCTTTAACGTGCAGTCAGATTTCACTACTATGTTACTGGGCTTCAGATCCTGAGGGGCAGAGATGATAGTTTCATACTGTCATGCTAAAAAACATCTTACGCGTTGATATATTGAAGGTAAAATGATTTAGAGAACACAGCTGGTGATGTGACATGCTGGATTTGGTATTCACTTATTTAAAGAAAACATTTGGTACACACCTTAGGATACAAATGAAAATAGTAGCTGGCTATTTTCCAATGCACACACTAAATAAATGGTTTTCTTGAAATGTTAATTGGTTGGTCCACCACTTAATTTGCAGTACATATGAACAGCAATGTATAAACAAAAAGAGCACAATAATATATGCAGACACGTTATATACAAAATGTCACATATGAGTAATTCTACAGAAATGTCCACTTTTGGTATGGGAAGATGTCTTATAATGTATTTTTTTTCTAACATTTAAACTTAGACCACATTATTAGATTACCTTTTGACTTAAATGCACATAAATGACAGCTTAATGATTTTTTTTTTTTGTGCATTTATTTACCCATGAGGAAGGTGACACCAATGACAGTACCACCAGTGACAATTTCATGAAAAATGCATTTTACAAAATGGCTGCTGCAAAATATCAAACTACATGTTGTCAATCATGGTATACTCACTAAATTAAGTAGTTTAATCCATTTGTACTCTAGTTTTTTGCAATTCCCTAAGAGTGAGTTCAACATATGAAATCATGAGATAAATGAGAAAGTTTCTGATAACTGAAAAGAGACAGTGGACTTTATCACAGGCCTTTCTTCATAGATCTTCAGGAAATAGGAAGATGTAAGTCAAGTGATGTCAGTGTGATTTTTATTTCAAAACAAATGATTATTGTTAAACGGTAACACCAGTGACAGGGCACCACTATTTTCATTATATATTTTATAATATTTATTCAGCATTTTGTTATTTTATGCTATTTACATCATATATTTGATAGTTCTGAATACATTGTTGTATTTTAAATTGTAGAAAAACCTGTTTTTGACCTAAAAATAAAGCACTATCCCTGTATACATGGCTATGGGGACAAGCAGTTTTGTGGTGCTTGGAATTCCATATAATTAATTAAAAACAAATATTGCCACATTGATGGCTCAAGGTGTAACTGTTCAAATAACATATTGTTCCATTTTAAAATATAAAGAAATTGCAACCCTAAAGTGTTTTTCAAGTGGAATATTTCTAAGGCTAGGGACAGAAAAATGGGCATTTTCATAGAATGACCCTTATATCACTTAAACTTTTATGCATTTAGAAGCAGTAATCAAGAAATATATACATTTTTCCCAGTAACCCAAAGCCTCATATTACAACAGTTAGTACAGCCCCACAGAGTAAGGTTATTATAGTTTTGAATTTAGTTTAATATGATTTTTTCTTCTATGTTCAGTTTAATTTAGCATTCATTAGTTTTCTGAGTCTGAAGAAAAAAAAAAAAAAATAATAAGTGTTTTGTTTTATTTAGATGTAGTTTTTTAGTTTAGTTTTAGGGATAATTCACCCAAAAATTTTAATTCGGTCTTTAATTACTCACCTTCATGTCGTTCTTAACCCGCAAGACCCTCGTTCATCTTCGGAACACAAATTAACCCTTTAACTGTCGCCGTCAGTTACTATACTACAAACTATACATCGTTGGAAAGGTCTAAGACTCCTAAACAGATATTTTACCATATTTTTGTGATAGAAATTATGTAGGAAAAGTAATAGATTAATATGTCAAGAGTGCAGCTTAAAAAAAAATATATATACATCATAACATGAGTTCTGACCTGTCACAAAAGACTTTCTTTATTGGCTTTTTCCCCATCACGTTTTAGAAATCATAAGAAATTATATCAGTTCAAAACTTAAAATCTCAAAATTCATCCTTTAAAAGGCATTTTAAAATCAGACATTGCATTACCATGGAAAATGTACATCAAAATCATATTAAAAAATGTTTTCATTCATGAATTATACATTTTTTTGTCTGGATAGTGCATTTTTATGTCTGTTTTAAAAAATGGGAGTGACAGTTAAAGGGTTAAGATATTTTTCATGAATCCAAGAGCTTTCAGACCAAAGCAACTGACACGTTCAAGGCTCAGAAAGGTAGTAAAGACATTGTTAAAATAGTCTGTGTCATCAATGGTTCAGCCTTAATTTTATGAAGCTATGAGAATACTTTTTGTGGAGCCGGTGTTCTGACATACAGCATCCATGTCTTAGTTCACTGTCTGTATTATATATTCTGGTTCAAATAAGGAAGGGTGGACAAAAAATTGCAAGTCATCCTCTCTGTCGAAATCTTCAGACATGTTTACGAAGACTGTTTTATGTACACTGAGCGCCTTATTCATCCGGGTTTTATGTCAGAACGCCGGCTCCTGCGTCAGCAGCTCCACAAGCATGCATTGTGGTACTCTCATGGCCGTGTGTCAAAGACTGGCATGGAAGAGAAGAATTTTTTTTTTTTTTCTTTGCACACAAAAACTATTCTCATAGCTTCATAAACTTACGGGTAAACCACTGATGTCACATGGACTATTTTAACATATACTTACTACCTTTGTGGGCCTTGAATGTGGTAGTTACGTTGCTGTCTAGGGTGAAGGGTCAGAAAGCTCTCAGATGTCATCAAAAATAGCTTAATTTGTGTTCTGAAGATGAACAAAGGTCTTATGGGTTTGGAGGGTGAGTAATTAATGACAGAATTTTCATTTTGGGTGAACTATTACTGTATTCATGACATGGCTCTCTTAAATGAGTGAATCTGATTGGCCAATGACCGCATTCTGTGGTAACATATTTTAGCATAATGACTACTAAATTATATTGGCTTACAAAATAAAATAATTCCACTCAAAACCATATTCCAACTACATTTAGGTAGCCAGAGCACCAAAAACTAAAACAAAAAAGAATGGTTAGTTAACATTTGTTTTTATTTTCTAATATTTAGATTTCCTAATTATTTTAGATTTGTTTTTTATTAAAGGATTAGTTCACTTCACAAACAACAATTTACAGATAATGTACTCACCCCCTTGTCATTAAAGATGTTCATGTTTTTCTTTCTTCAGTCGTAAAAAAAATTATGTTTTTTGAGGAAAACGTTTCAGGATTTTTCTCCATATAGTGGACTTCAATGGAGACCCCGAGCTTGAACTTCCAAAATGCAGTTTAAATGCAGCTTCAAATGGAAGAAGGGTCTTATCTAGCCAAACTATTGGTTATTTTCTACAAAAATGTACAATTTATATACTTTTTAATCTCAAACGCCCATCTCGTCTAGGTCTGCCTGTTTTTTCCGGTTCATGACAGTTAGGATATGTCGAAAAATTCCCAACTCATTTTCTCCTCCAACTTCAAAATCATTCTACATCACTGCAGAAATACCGACCCATTGTTTACAAAGTGAACATGCAAAGAAGACCCTTTAAAAAAAAAAAAAGGTAAAACTGCGATGTAGGACGATTTTGAAGTTGAAGGAGAAAATGAGATGGGAGTTTTTAGACATTCCCCAAACTGTCATGAACCGGAAAAAACAGTTCAGGCAGACCTAGACAAGACGAGCATTTGAGGTTAAAAAGTATATAAATTGTACATTTTTGTAGAAAATAACCAATCGTTTCTTTTAGAGCCTTTTGAAGCTGCATTTAAACTGCATTTTGGAAGTTCAAACTCGGGGGCACCATGGAGATCCATCATATGGAAATAATTCCTGAAATGTTTTCCTCAAAAAAACAATTTCTTTACGACTGAAAGACATGAACATCTTGGATGACAATGGGGTGAGTACATTATCTGTACATTTTTGTTATGAAAGTGAACTAATCCTTTAAACGGACATACAAGCTGGTAATAAGAGAACAGAGAACATCTCACCCTGTGAATGATGCCAGCTGAGTGTAGATGTCTGATGCCACACAGGATCTGGTAGAGCAGGTAAGACATCCTCTCATGGTCCAGGTCCATGTGAATCACCTGACAAAGACTAGCGTCCATCAGTTCCATCACCAAGTACCTGAGAGAAACCGAGGAATCAGATTCTTCAGAGTTTTCTGTGCTCATGTACAACTCGATTTATCTCTTACGTATCTATACATACATAGTACTAACTAGGATATAACAACCCCACATCCCAAGCTTAATACTTTGAGTCGCAACACTCCTATAAAACACAGCAACAGCAGTGCTGTTGTCAGGAGTTGTAATTAATCTTGATTTAATAACATATAATTTTCTATCCTAAAGCTATAATTATCACATGCAGCAGTAGGACAGCCTAATTCATCAGTTCCTCTTGAGAGTGCATTGTGGTCTCAGCAAAACTATGAATGTTAATAACAACACTGAGGTTCCAAAGGACCAATACACCCTACGGCCATACAAACTCAGCTCACACTAAATGACAAGGTCAGCATAAACGCATGAATTTATAAACTCTGAACTTACAAATCCTGAAACTCCTCCAGTGACTTCTGGGGTGTGAAGACGTTAAGCAAACGGATGATCTGGAAGGGAAAGAATGAGAAAATAAATCTATACATAGCTAATCTATACATAACAATCAGCTTGAAAACAAAGGCCAATGTCTCACTACCTTTTCATCATAAGCAACCTTCACTGAACAATTAGCAGCTATCAAATGAACAATTTTATGAAATAAGCTTACTGCTTGATGATTAGTCAAAGAGAGCTAAAGGTAAAAAGGTCATGTACTACATTTACACTACTGTTCAATTCCAAGTCATTATATAATTTTTGTATTTTCTATTTGTGACCCTGGACCACAAAAGTCATAACTCGCATGGTATATATTTGTTGCAATAGCCAACAGTACACTGCATGGGTCAAAATGATTGATTTTTCTTTTATGCCTTTTTAAAAATCATTAGGATATTATAGGAGATGTCCACTTCCAAAACAAAGATTCACATATAATGTACCCCCTTGTCATCCAAGATGTTCATGTCTTTCTTTCTTCAGTCGTAAAGAAATCATGTTTTTTGAGGAAAACATTTCAGTATTTTTCTCCACATAATGGACTGGTATGGTGAACTTCCAAAATGCGCTTTAAATGCGTCTTCAAACGATCCCAAATGCAGTTGTAAATGATCCCAGCAGAGGAAGAAGGGTCTTTTCTAGGGAAATGATCGGTTATTTTCATTTAAAAAATATAATTTAAATATTTTTTTTAAATCTTAAACGCTCGTCTTGCCTTGCTCTCCCTGAATTCTGTGTATTCTGGCTCTAGACAGTTAGGGTGTGTCGAAAATATCTTTGAAAAGTGAACATGCAAAGAAGATCGAACACCCTTAACAAAAAAGGTAAAACAGCGATATAGGACGATTTCGAAGTTGAGGGAGAACATGAGATGGGAGTTTTTCGATATACCCTAACTGTCATGAACATTTTATGAAAATAACCGATCGTTATACTAGATAAGACCCTTCTTTCTTGGCTGAGATCATTTACAGCTGCATTTGGGATCGTTTGAAGACGCATTTAAACTGCATTTTGGAAGTTCAAAATCGGGGCACCATAGCAGTCCATTATATGGAGAAAAATGCTGAAATGTTTTCCTCAAAAAACATAATTTCTTTACGACTGAAGAAAGAAAGACATGAACATCTTGGATGGCAAGGGGGTGAGTACATTATATGTGAATCTTTGTTTTGGAAGTGGACTTCATGTTCCATTAAGATATTTTGTACATTTCCTACCGTAAATATATCAAAACGTAATTTTGATTAGTAACATGCATTGCTAAGAACTTCATTTGGACAACTTTAAAGGCGAATTTCTGAATATTCTGATTTTTGTCACCCTCATATTCCAGATTTTTAAATAGTTGTCTCTAGGCCAAATATTGTCCTATCCTAACAAACCATACATCAATAGAAAGCTTATTTATTTATGATGTGTAAATCTTAATTTAAAAAAAAAAAAAAATTGAACCTACCCTGGTTTTGTGGTCCAGGGTCACATATAAGCTATTATTAACATTAATTGCCAGGTAATTAAATTTAAATTCACTCTAAACCTATTTAAACTGTATTAAAATACAGTGGGCTGAAGATTTATGTAAAGAAAAATATCAATATTCAAATTTACAAAGCTTACTGTTTTAAATGACAATTTTTAAAGTAGTATACAATTTAACATTTTTAAAAAGTGGCTTGAATCATACAAACAACCTATTCTGAATTCAAAATATAATATTTCATTATTTAAATTCAAGGGTAATAGTGTTCCAAGAATTACATCGGAATTTAGCTCACACCAACAGCTTGTTTATGTGGTACTTATGTGACGCAGCCTTAAAGTGTACTTCTGAATGGAAGAGTGCATTGTTAAAGGGACGTACGTTCTTGTGATTAACACATTTGAGCAGAACCAGCTCTCTGTAAGCCCTCTTCGCATGGGTCTGGTTCTGAAAGGGCCGGCTCAGTTTCTTCACAGCGACAGGGATGCCAAGAACGTTGTCCAGAGCGGAGCTTAATGGGGCAGAAAAATGGGCACACTGACATGATCACAATCACCATTGTAGTTGCCATCTTTGCTTCAAGCATGATTCACATCCATATTTATGCATTTATAATGTCTTATTACACCTCAAATCCAATTTAAATGCCCTTTTGTATGTCATTACGGTATCAGAATAACATTACAGCAAACAGTGTTTAGTGTCCATCTCCTGCGCTTGGGTAAACAATTTAGACATGGAGCTAGCTGTAAAATCCCTCGCATTACAGCAGCTCTAAACCAGGGATCCAAATCTCTAATGAGACATTCAGGTCAATGACAAAAACACATCTGCTGCACTCATGACAAATGGAGACAGGCGATGCCTAATGGGATGATGACATCATTAGTACAGAGGGAGATAAAACTCTGTTAATTCCAGCCGCCCACTCACCAGACGATACCCTGGGCACCGGATCCGATGGCGCGGAGCTGCTGGTACCTTCTGAGCACTGTAAAGGTGGAGTCACCCACCTGCACGCTGTAGAACTGCCCCTCCCCCTCAGTCATGGCTCCTCCCACTGAGTGCCCCTAGACAAATCAAACCTGAGAGAGAAAGGGCACAGTAAATGAGAGTGATGAAGAGATGATGTGAGATGTAGCAATGATGACTGCATACTGAGCTCACTCCCCTGTGTTTACTGTGCTGTGTGTGGGGGATGACATTGCCAATGACTCATCCAAGGAGAATCAGATATAATGCATAGCCATACTGAATGACACCGGATACCTATAGGATGCCATTAGAGAGTCAAGCCAGTGATTAAGCACAAAGATAAAAGCCATGGTCCACAGACAGGCCATTCTTAATGCATTTAAACAAACACAAAATCTACAAACAAATGTCTATGTTTTACAATTCCCCTAAGTGAAAAAGCAAAGCTTATATCCTTCTCTCTCTTCTTTAATTAGCTACAGTTAATTACAGTAAGGGATTTGAACAAACCCCTAGGGGTGTAACAGTACCCAAAAATGATAGTTTGGTACACACCTCAAATTTAAAGTTCTAGTTCACTGTATGTTTTCGGTACAGCAGGGAGAAAACAACATTTTTTGCATTTTTCTAACAGTGGTTCCTTTAAATAACATTTAAATAATTTGACTTAAGTCTGTTAAAACTGCATGTCCAGTTTATGGTGCTTTTGTAGATGGGGAAGGAGAATAAAAGTGCTTACATTTTTGGATTTAAAATATTTTAGCAAAACGTGTATTTTTGTCTAATATTATTATGTTATTTCATTAATTACAGAAGTATTACATTCCTATTCTATTGCCCTCAGTCTGTTTGACATGCATGTGTGCACTGGTTCTTCATTAAAAGGATAGTTCACCCAAAAATGAAAATTCTGACATTAATTATTCACGTTTTTCCGAAACCTGTAAGACCATTGTTCATCCTTGGAGCACAAATGAAGATATTTCTAATGAAATCTGAGAGCTTTCTGACCCTGCATAGACAGTAACGCAACTGATACGTTCAAAGTCTAGAGAAAGGTAGAATGGAATAGTACAGTATTTTTGTTGGTTGAACCACTGACATTACATGGACTATTTTAACGACGTCCCTACTACCTTTCTGGGCCTTGCGGGTCTTATGGGTTTAGAATGACATGAGCGTGAGTAATTAATGACAGAATTTTCATTATGAGTGAACTATACCTTTAAAATTTGTGAAGTACATTGGAGACTTGCTTGCATAAGTATTCAAACCCTTATCTGGGACAGTTGAAATTTAGTTTGAACTCCACACTTTGAATGGAGTTAATCTGTGGCAAATTCAACTGAATGGACTGAAGAACTCGTCAGAGAAGAAGAGAAGCTCAATGCACCAAAATACAGATAGCCTTAATAAAAACCTAGTCCAGAGCATTCAGAACCTCAGACTGGGCAGAAGGTTCATTTTCCAACAGCACAATGACCCTAAGCACACAGCAAGTGTGGCTTATAGACAACTCTGTGAATGTCCTTGAGAGGCCCAGAAAGAGCCTGATCTTGAACCCAATCAAACATTTCTGCGAAACCTAAAAATGTGCGTCTGCCCCCATCCAAGCTGACAGAGCTTGAGAGGTGAGGAGAGGAATGGCAGATAACTGCCAAATGCTGATGTGCAAAGCTTGTTGCATCATAACCAAAAAGACTTGCTGTAAAGGGGTTTCAGCTAAGTACTGAGTTACTTATGCAACATACTTATTTCAGGTTTTTTTTTTATTTTTAATAAACTTATGAAGTTGTGATAATTCTGTTTTTGCCTTGTCATTTTGTTGTATGGAGTGTAGACTGATGTGGGGAAAAAAGTAATTTAAAGCAGTTTAATATAAGGCAGCAATGTAAAAAATAAGGGGTATGAATACTTTCACAAGGCACTTTATAGCACATTTCACGTTCAGATCAACTTGGAACTGCTTGGTGTTTCAGGGCCTTAACAGCACACAGTGCTGTATATTAGATGTTTCTAGCTTGTAATGGGACCTGCTCAGATTGCACTACAGACAAGAATGATGCAGCAAATTTTGTGTGGTTAAGGTCATGAAACACCAAGCAGACATCAAAAAACTAGCACCAACAAAAGCAAAAAAAAACACTGCAAAGACAACAGCCAGCGGCCAACTGGAATGTGCCTGTGTGAGAGGAAATTACTCTCCATACCAGCAGGTGGGAGTAGTCTGTATTCAGATTTCAAAAAGAGAAACCAAACTGTGGATATACAAACCATAAACAAAGCAGCTTACCATCTGTCCTCTTCAACGTTTGCATGCTTCAGTCACTTTTCCTCTCTTGCACTAGTTTGCCAAGCTAAACAGTCAGTCAGAGTTATCTCTTACTCACAAACAGTCTTCCCAACCTATTCAACAACCTCAAATGGCCAAAAAGACACAGACGGATATGGAGATAAAATAATGCCATAAAGATTTGCATGTGAAGAGTACGTGTTGTGCAAGTGTACATAAGACTGTAAGCGTAAATTAAATTTGAATGCGCAAGAGAAGCTTTGTAAAAGTGTAAATGGTGTTTCAAGTGTAAGAAAAAAAGATTTGCAACATTTTACTGTTATTCGTAAGTGTAATTCATGTATTGTGAAACTGCAGCTTCATGCTTTCGCAAAATAAATACGATCTGCATTCTTCCGACTTCCATTTCTCCGCGCTTACACTTTTGGCACGTTCTTGTCGCTAAAATACGGTCAAAAGCACTGCAAGCCTGTGAACAGTGATTTGCACACGAAAACAACAGTTTATTTAAAGATCTGCAAAACAGATTGACTGCGTAGGACCAATCTGTATGTGTAAAAAAAAAAACTGTTGCAAATGTCTAAATGACTTGTTGTGTATGTAGGGCACAAAGTTGCCGAAATAATCCGATATGTACAGCTCCGTCTTTCTTTTATCTGCGCTTACACTTTTGGCACGATTCTCTCACTCACTGAGTTTTGCAAGCGTGAGGGGGAGGGCGGGGCCACCACCTTTTTGTAGCCAATTTCCATTTACTCTTATCTGATTGGTTCAATAAACACATCACACGCCATCACATTTATCTTCATTACAAAATGATGTGACAATGCTCAACAATAGTATCAGAGTGCTATACTTTTTATAAAACCTTTTTACTATAACAATAAAGCTACATAAATCTGAATTTGACTTTTTTCCAGACCATGTCTCTGTTTATTGTATTTAACACTCAATAGTATACTTTGAAATTTCTGAAGATTTTGAAAAGAAAAAAAATTGTAAAATCCCCTTAAATTATAACATGTTAAAGTGAAAAAAAATAAATAAATATTATATTCACTATATTGAACCACATTTTAGTTAAAAAATTTGAGTCGTCCCTGATCAGTAGACAGGTGAAATTATGCATGTTATTATAAATTACAAATTATGCTGCTAGTGCAGATACTAGGCCATGTTTAACACTGGCACCGCCAGGGGTCGCTCTACACCTAAAAACCTCCAGCGGGTAAATTTTACCCAAGCACGACTACCGTTTTTATACGCCTAAAGAACATTTTATTTCAGTGTATTATGCCACTGTTTTCATAAAGAAACATCTAAATATGAGATCACAGTCAGATGAGCCGTCAGATGCTGACTCAGACTAATGGCATTTAGTGTATGCTCTTCAGCATCCATAAATCGCCTTCTTTTACTAATTTTGACCTAGCAATGTAGTTACAATTAAAACATAAGTAGCAAGATAATGACAGCACGAAAATATAGGCATAATATAAATGCCACCTTTTTTCGATCTTTTTTATCTAAACCATTTTTAGAGGACTGTAAATTACACAATTTTAGTAAAAGTCAATGACTGGGAGACTTGAATGTTTTATTCAAAGTCTGTTATGTAGGTTACATTTAAAAAACAGCCACGGGTAAAATATACCCTGTGGCAATTTTAGTATTAAGTATCATCAAAATTACAACATTACAGTAAACTATCATATATTGCCTGTTAAGGAGAAAAAGGACACAGCTCGAAATTCAGTATGAACACATAGCCTGGTACACAACTTATATCATGTTTTTATTTTATTTTATTTTATTTTTAATGTATGTGTACATTAAAAGTACCATTCCACCGGCAGCGAGAACTAAATGAAGAGAAATGATTTGGCGTGTGATGTGTTTATTGAACCAATCAGATAAGAGTAAATGGAGTCCGCGAGAGTCTCATTTGATTGGCTACAAAAAGGTGGTGGACCCGCCCTCCCCCTCACGCTTGCAAAACTCAGTGAGTGAGAGAATCATGCCAAAAGTGTAAGCGCAGATAAAAGAAAGACGGAGCGGTATATATCGGATAATATCGGCAACTTTGTGCCCTACATACACAACAAGTCATTTAGACATTTGCAACAGTTTGTTTTTTACATATACAGATTGGTCCTACGCAGTCAGTCTGTTTTGCAGATCTTTAAACTGTTGTTTTCGTGTGCAAATCACTGTTCACAGGCTTGCAGTGCTTTTGACCGTATTTTAGGGAAAAGAACGTGCCAAAAGTGTAAGCGCGGAGAAATGGAATTCGGAAGAATGCAGATCGCATTTATTTTGCGAAAGCATGAAGCTGCAGTTTCACAATACATGAATTACACTTACGAGTAACAGTAAAATGCTGCAAATCTTTTTTTCATACGCTTGAAACACCATTTACACTTTTACAAAGCTTCTCTTGCGCATGCAAATTTAATTTACGCTTACAGTCTTATGTACACTTGCACAACACGTACTCTTCACATGCAAATCTTTATGGCATTATTTTATCTCCATAGACGGAAACACACTGGAAAAACTACACTGATGCTACACTACACTAATACTTTAACAAAGTATTAATTTTCAAAATAATCAGATAAGCTACACATATACTAAAATTTTGGCCAATAAATGGTCGATAATAAAGTTATAATAAAGTAAATAAAAATAAAAAATAAAACTAAAATTAAGAATTTCAAATGCTATCTACAACGAATGTATTGCGTTTCATAATACCGAATCACTGACAGTAAATAAATGTAAATAAAAAAAGTAAATAAAAAAAGTTCACTTTTACGCATCCAGTGAAGATTGGCTCAAGCTGTTGTGGTGCATCAACGTGGCTGGGGTAGACATAGCACAATAATATTTTAAGAAACTGTATGGATCTAGTTACTTTTACTCTTCACTTTCTCTCATTATTTCACCAAGGTTTCCCTCAATGCACTGATGCAAACAACATCATTTCACAAACTCACGGTGGGGCTTTGAATCTTTTGCTTTCCTTTCATGTCCTCTTTTTTTCTCTTTTGAAAGCACAAGCAGAAATTACATCACAGCAAGCACTGAACTTTGTCTTTTTAGAGATGCCTTCAAATATCAGAAATACCATGTTACCCTGTAGGTTCTCCTGTGGGATTCAGTCTTACTGATAGATCCTCCTGCTTTTTGTGATATATATATATATATATATATATATATATATATATATATATATATATATATATATATATATATATATATATATATATATAAAACTTGGATTATGAAATGCTCAAGAAGGCAAAGTAACATCCCTTGGTGACTCATCAATAAACAAAACCAAGCTAAGGTGCTGTGAAAAGACCACTTTCACATCAATAATAGACAAAGCTTGCACTGATATAGTGAAGAAAAGCTTCAACGAGCAGGGACTTTAAAATTGTTAAGCTGATTCCTTAAAGCCATCAGATCCAATTTCACCATGGCTAAACATTATCTCTTTAAAGCTGGCCCAATAATCCAATATTGTAATGGAGCAGAGATGCAGCATCACAGTGTTTGGCATGAAAATTCAACCTACAGTACCTGACACAGGAATCAGTCACTGAAACATCACAATTTGATGTATGTTTACAGTTGGAACCTATACAGTATGTTCCCCATTATGAGATACAACATGTAAAACTACACCACTATTAGAGATGTCACTATATCAGATTTTTCACTACAATATTATTATGGCCAAAGGTATTTCTAATAACGTCAATGTATGATATTTACAGAATTTAAAAAAAAAATGCTATCAGTCAAATTCATATTTACTTTTTTAGCCAGTGGATTGCACCAGTGCATCCAAAAGGAATAATTACACTTAATGACACTCAAAAACTGATAAACTGATAAAAAAAAGGATCCGCAAGGCACAAGTATTTTTACTTTTGTATTTTACAAATTCTCTGTCTACGGCAAATTTAAATTAAGACAACCATATTTAGTTTATTTGATTTAAAGCTGGAGCAAAAGACCGTTTAAATGTTTCCCAAAGAACTGAAAAGTCTTTCTGATGTATTTCTGATGATATTTTCACTCTAAAAATCACATTGTAGCATCAGTCGAGTGCCCTATCTGCATTTTATTCAACTACAGACAGCTGATGATGATTTCATTACTCCTATGAGTCTCAACTGCGGAATTTCTGAGCGAGGGTGACCGCCGGCTTTGAGTATGAATGAAACAAATTACGTGAGAGTTCGGCACTCTCTAATCCTCCCATCACGTTATGTTCCGCATGACCTTTCGACTTGATTCAATAGTACGTAGCATCGTGAACGCGCATCCCAGAGCCTGTGCTGTGTTTAGAGCCCTTTGAAGCTGCATTTAAACATTTTGGAAGTTCAAAATCGGAGCACCAATGAAGTCCATTATATGGAGAAAAATCCTACAATGCTTTCCTCAAAAACCATAATTTCTTCACGACTGAAGATAGAAACAAATGAACACCTTGGATGGCAAGGAGGTGAGTAAATTATTTGTGAATTGTTGCTCTGGAAGTGGACTTCTCCTTTAATACATTTCTTGCTTGGTTTTGGCAGCACAAATCAAAAAGATTTGACTGATAGTATCACTGCACATAAGTTATTTGGAAAAACTTGCAAAATGAGGTGTCAAAAGTGTTACAAGCTGGTGAATGAGAAAATAGTAGCTTACTTGGTGATAAACTGGATGTTCCTGATATTTTCAGTGAGCCCACAATTCATGTTTCTGCATGCAAATCCCAGTTCGGAGAAGTCTTGTTATAACAATAACAATGATTTGAAAATAAAATGTAAAAAAATAGCCTTATGAAAGCAAGAACAAAACGCCTCCAGTCTCTAGAATTAAAACCCTGTTAATAAAATGTAACAACTCTTCTACACACATCCACAAACATCTATGCTCTGGCTGATGTATTCGGCAGTTCTTGTGATGCTACATGACATGAAAAAGCTTGAGCAACATGATGCTAGAACACACTCTCTCCACGGCCGTCCGGCTCTCAGTGGTACATGAGTCAGCTTGTGCCCAGCCTGAATTACAGTCATGCTGCTAGGCCATGCTGTGCTAAATCACAGTCAAAACGGCCTGGCCTGTTTTAGCAAGCTGCAGCCGACAGGACCACTAGCCTGAATTTTATCTCTGCCCAAGAGCTGTTTAAGGGCCATGTTTCCTCATACAGGAGAAAGGAGCATTTTTCAATACATCCCTGACCATTACGACTGAACTACATCCTGACATTCATGAAAAATGGGAGGATGGCTGTGGAGATATGATCTAGACAAAATGGTTTGAATGTTGATCAGTATATTGTAACTAACGTAACTAATTCTCTAACATATGTTGCAGTTAAAATGCATGAACAGTAGAGCAAAGCTGCCAGGCTCTCTGAATGAATTTCATTGTATGGTTACAATATATCAAATGCATCAGTCAAATTAGATGACAGTAAAAATGCTTATTCTTATGTATACTGACTCAAAATATAGGTCACATGGGTCTATTATGAAAAGGCCACAAACAACACAATACAAATAAAAAAGCTCTATATATGTGCATTAATAAAAGTATAATCATTGTTTAAAATGGATGAGGATATGTTTTCTACATTAAACTCGACAGTCTTTTGGCACAAATGTATCTGTCAGTTGATTGAATCTAGTCAAATTAGGTGGATAACAACATGCACAGGTTGTGTGACTTGCCCTCATCTTCAACAATTAACAAATCTACAGGTAAAAGAAAGGTACAAAAAAAAGAAAAAAGAATAAACCTTTTTCAAATTTGCCAGTTTTCTTCTATTCAGCCAGTTATGTTAAACTTGCAATGTAACAGAAGCTACAACAGATATTTTCTTCTTTATTGTGACAACCAAGTGTAACAGACTATCAAACAAG
Source organism: Labeo catla (assembly GCA_012976165.1). NCBI lineage: Eukaryota > Metazoa > Chordata > Actinopteri > Cypriniformes > Cyprinidae > Labeo > Labeo catla. Next base: position 550,335 of record VONZ01000136.1, on the reverse strand, counting down.
AACATAAAATGTAGCACAGGGACTTGGTTCCATCCATCAGGTGTTGATTGGATTTTGAGATGTGGGCGTCATTAATGTGAGATCACAGACTATTGGAGAAGTCCATCTGACATTTTCACTGAGAGATTGGGTATGACATTTAGATTAAAAATTTTAAATTAACATAAATGGACGAATCGGTTACAATAAGATAAAATGCACTTATAAAATAGATTGTGTAAAATCTTACTTCATGCTGACTTTAATAATTTTGCATATTGTTGCCCCTAAAGAGTTTATGGTGATATTATTAAATCAATACATTTAACTGTTAAGACTGTTAAACTGTTAAAACCAGATTTAACCACAACTTAATAATAATATTCATTTTGTCACTATAGTAAGTAAGAAAAACACTATAAATAAATAAAGCATCTGCTAAATGTTAACTTGCTTCATCAACTTGCTAAATGTAGACCTTAACATAATATTTAACATATGCCTTTATATATGCTCTAAATAGCAAACAATGAAAACCTGCCTGTTAACTAGTGGAATTCACAAACATTTTCCCTATAAAAACAACAAACTTATTGTGGTTAGGTCAAACTTCCTGGCAGGTGAAAAGACCACTTAATGGACACCACATATGAATTTGTGAGGTTAAATTATTGTTACTCTTGATCTGCAGTATGTCAACACATCCTTTCCTCCATCACAACACTACTACTGACCTCTTTCAGATAACTGCCCTCTTCTTAACTGATATGTACTGAATTGTATGGCACTTTATGAACACTAAAAACAAATCCAGTGAATGCCATTTGTTGTTTTAATGTGCAATACCACGTTTTCAAGTCGTCTGGCTGCTGCCAGGTTGGTCTCGCTCCATCACAGAAAGCTAGTTAGTCCTCCAATAGCAGCTAGCTACATCTAAGCGAAAGAGACACCAGCTAGGATATAAACAAATATATTTTCTGTTATAAACGCTAGTCCCATGCTCTTTAGCATGGCTGTGAATCACACTTGTTTCGGCCTGATCCAGAGAGAGGCCAGAACTCTGCTGCAGATGTGTCTCCATGTCAAACTCCCGGCAAACTGCCGCTGTAAGACAACATGAGCGCACAAACACGCGCTTTCAAGTCTTTCGTTCCTAAAGACATGAAAGCACGTGTTCATGGTCGCTAACAAAAATAAAGGACTGTCTGCGGTGGATGAATTTTCGCTAGCTCGCTGCGTGCTTACCTCCTCTTCTTCTTCTTCTCCTCGCTTTCTCCAGTTCACTCCCATACATACACACACACGCAGGCACGCCAGCAAACAGATCCTCTGAACCGCGGAAGTGTCGGCGTTTATCGCTTCCACATTAAACACCGCCGGCCTTGATGATGGTCAAGCCAGATTTTCTTCTCTTTTAAGAGGCTTGACAATGAAATCCAGAGTGTGGCATGACTGCAGGGGCGGAGGTTGGTGGGACAGTAATTTTTCGACGTCTCTCTCTCCCTCTCGCTCGCTCACGCTCGCTCTCGCGCGCTGGGCAGGGATGACGTAATGGCGCACTAGTCAGGTCAAGTTGTAACTTTTGATGCAGCCTGAAAAGTTGCAGGAAGTGCAGATGGATTAAAGTGCAATATGTCCAATGGAATTAAGATTGTGTCTCTAAGACAAATTAGTTAAATCGCTGTGCATAAACGTCCTCCAAACTAGGCCATGTAGCTCAGTGCACACTCAGCCTCTGTAGTATGATAGATTTGATGTCAAACAGAGCATTGTATTTTTTATCCTTCTTTTCATTTTTAACGACTTTCTTCTCTTTATTCATGGACAGTCATCTGGCTTTAAGCAGGGTCTGTTTCAGTGAACATTTTGTATGCGTGAGCCCACTCTATCCCTGGTTCAGAGTAAAACATCTCTGTAAAAACATTAAAATCCTAGGTCTTTTCATTGGAAAAAGAGAATGAAAGTTTGCTGGAAAGCATTGTGTAATAGCTTTCATGGTGCATTCCATGAATACCATACACTTTGAAAGACTTACTAGATTTGTTTGTTAACAATTTCGTAACATGGGGATTTTGCCCTGATTTTGACCCAGTTTGACCTAGCATTCAAAATAAAACACTTCTTAAAAATAATATCTAAAATAATATATATATATATATATATATATATAAATTTCATCCTTTTATATGTCTGGTTTTATAATAGGGTTTACATATAAAAAAATGACAACAAGACTGATTTTTTTTATTATTATTATTTATTTATTTATTTATTTTTTTTATAGCTAGATTCTTCAAGATGTTATGCTTGTTCTAAATAGAACTTTTTCTGTGTGTAAAGAACCTTTAAAAGACCATTCTTGTTTAGAGTGTTAACATTTTTAGTTTTTAGTTTTGACATTTTTGTATTATTTTATACATATACAGGGTTTCAAAAATGGTAAAACCCATAAACATAAAATATAAAATGTATTTATTTGAATTATTTGATGGCTCATATTAAAATACAATAGATTATAATGTTGTTAGTGGAATATTTGTGACCTTGGATCACAAAACCAGTCGTAAGCATGGGTATATTTGTAGCAATAGCCAAGATTACGTAGTATGGGTCAAAATGACAGATTTTTCCTTTATGTCAAAAATCATTAGAATATTAAGTAAAGATCATGTTCCATGAAGATTTTTTGGGAAATTTCCTACCGTAAATATATCAAAACTTAATTTTTGATTAGTAATATGCATTGCTAAGAACTTCATTTGGACAACTTTAAATGCGATTTTTTTCAATATTTTTTTTTTTTTTTTTGCACCCTCAGATTACAGATTTTCAAATAGTTGTATTTCGTCCAAATATTTTCCTATTCTAACATAACATAAATCAATGGAAAGTTTATTTATTCAGCTTTCATATGTATAAATATTGATTTAAAAAACAATTACCCTTATGGTTTTGTTGCCCAGGGTCACATTTGTGTAATTTAATCACATTCTGATTTTAAGATTTTAATCTTTCTCTAGTCGTATCGATTATTCGCATTACCGCTAGCTTAAACTTCAACAGACCCCTTGCCAAATTGCACAGTGTAAACACTGAAAGTAAATTACACTTAAATGGACAGTTCACCCAAAATAAAAAGTCAAGTTTTTCCAAACCAATAAGACCTTCATTCATCTTCGAAACACAAGTTAGTATATTTTTGATAAAATCCGAGAGCTTTCTGACCCTGCATAGACAGCAACACAACTGACACGTTAAAGACCTAGAAAGGTAGTAAGGACATCGTTAAAACAGTCCATGTGACATCAGTGGTTCTACCGTAAGTTTATGAATCTACATGAATACTTTTTGTAAGAATTTTTATATAAACCTTTCCAAAACGTACAAAACGATTACTTCCTATTGGCATTGTGCAACACCATTGTGCATCACAGTTTAATGTAAAGTTACATGATCATATGAGTAAGAATCATTTTTAAGAGAGCAAAGCCACCCACTGAGGTTGACAATGAGTCAGGTGAACTCACTGGTTTTGATTTTTCATCATTGAAGTGATACAGCTTCATGAATGAGGCAATATGTGGGGATCCATCCATTCATCCCACACCCTGATTGTCTCATCAGAAGAACAGTTCTAACTCAGTCCCAATGGAAAATGAACAAGATATGATGGAATGTGATGGGAAGAAAGGAGACGAGGCTTCTATGGAAAAAAAGCTAACAGAAAAAAATACTTCTTTAATTACTATTACATTAAAGGAGAAGTCTACTTCCAGAACAAAATTTTGCAGTTAATGTATTCATCCCATTGTCATCCAAGATGTTTATGTCTTTCTTTCTTCAGTCATAAAGAAATTATGTTTTTTGAGGAAAACATTTAAGGATTTTTCTCCATATAATGGACTGATATGGTGCCCCGAGTTTGAACTTCCAAAATGCAGTTTAAATGCGGCTTCAAACGATCCCAAATGCGGTTGTAAATGATCCCAGCCGAGGGTCTAAGGGTCTAATCTAGCAAACCGATCGGTTATTTTCATAAAAATAATACAATTTATATACTTTTTAATGTCAAATGCTCATCTCGTTTTGCTCTGCCTGTTTTTTTCCGGTTCACGACAGTTAGGGTATGTCGAAAAACTCTCATTTTATCTTCTCCCTCAACTTCAAAATCATCCTACATCGCTGTTTTACCATTTTTGTTAAGGGTGTTTGATCTTCTTTGCATGTTCACTTTCCAAAGACTGAGTCGGTACTTCTGCAGCAATGTAGGATGATTTTGAAATGATTTTTGAAGTTGAGGGAGAAAATACGATTGGAGTTTTTCGACATACCCTAACTGTCTTGAACCAGAATACACAGAGTTCAGGCAGACCAAGACAAGACGAGCGTTTGAGATTAAGAAATTGTATTTTTTTTAATGAAAATAGCCAAATGTTTCGCTAGATAAGACCCTTTTTCCTCAGCTGGGGTTGTTTACAATGCATTTGGGATAGTTTGAAGCTGCATTTAAACTACATTTTGGAAGTTCAACCTCGGGGCATCATATATATATATATATATATATATATGGAGAAAAATCCTGAAATGTTTTCCTCATTTCTTTACGACTGAAGAAAGAAAGACATGAACATCTTGGATGACAAGGGGATGAGTACATTATATGTACATTTTTGTTCTGGAAGTGGACTTCTCCTTTAACAATATACATAAATTTCCATAAACAATTAAACTTTATTTGAATTGTATGTAATATATTTAAAAAGTGGTGCTCAGACTAAAACTATTGTTTACTGTATGACTAAGAATATTATTACATGTAAAGTCCGTAATAACTTTTCATTTTGTGTATTTTATGGTGTCCGAGTGCAAAAGGTGGAGACGCCAAGTGTTTCCTAATACATACTTCATATCACTGTTGGCTTTGGGTCTATAACATCACTGTTTATGATGCAGATGTTGCCCTCAGCAAGCACTGACCTCGACTGAGAAGCATGGATTTACTTCAACCACTTAAAAAGAGGGAACGCCGCTAGACTGCCAAATGACCTTTCATTGCTCACTAACCTTCTGAGTGACGATAATGAACACACTGTTGAATTGGATGTGTAAGTGGCTCTCTGTATGGAGTGATAAGGGAGACTGGGAAGCTTAACCGCATCCCCAGTGATGCAGTTTCCCTCCGGTGGTTATAATCCTTTTAAGTAGACTGAGCTCTTCCAAGTACTCTTGAACCATAGTTGAAACCAGGAAAACTGAGAGAAATATCCATGTAATTGCATGTGCCTTATGTATAGGCTATCCATATATCACACTGGTAAATGAACACATGTACTGTTTGCATGACATACAGTACTGTATGTCTCACAAGGTTGCAACAGTTTGTTGGACTTGAGAGCTGACTGGAGTTTTACTCCTCAAGAAAGTAAAAGATCCCACCACAACAGCTGGGCTGAGCAAAGTCATTTAACAGTAATGTTTAAAAGTTTGCATGGGTATGCATTTGATTACCATCAATGATAGAGTGTTATATATTAACTCATGCTAGGCTAGATTACTGTACCTCATTAGACTAATGATTATCACAGTGTGACTTTGTCACTCATAATTCTTTCACACAAATGATACAGCAATTCTAACACCTCACATGCCTAGTGTGTTTACATTTATACAAACTGAAATTATTTTCAGTTAATTAACTGATTAAGTCATTTTGCCTGATTTGGTCCTCCATACTGCCAAATGAAACACATTGGCGAATAATGGTACTCCAACCAGTAAAACTCCAGCCGAGCTCATTTTAACAAGCAGATGGCAGTATGACGTTGAGCCAGACAGCAGTTCATAAGCCAGTGTGCACTTCACTAGACTTTCAGTAGTTTAGAGAAAAGAAGACAGGAAAATAAGGCTGTATCAAGTTTACTAATAAAAGGAGTAGAGTGTAAGGACATTAAAATAATTGAAAAAGAGGTTTTCACTTTCTATAAAAACGTATACACATCTATGTATTCTCACTCCGATTCTTCCAACCTTTTGAATACAATCAAGGACTTCAAACCCAAAATTGATGATGCATTCAAAGAATTTTGTGAGTCTGATTTAAGAATATAAGAATTGGATGAAGTGAGCTTGAAACTGTCTTTAAATAAATCTCCTGGCTCTGATGGGCTCACGGCCGAATTTTATAGGTTTTTCTGGAAAGACATTAGATACGTTATTCAAAGTGATACATGAATGCATAGAAAAGAAAGAATTAGTAACAAGTATGAAGCAAGGCTTAATAATACTAATTCCTAAACAGGGCAAAGATAACAGATTACTTGATAATTTGAGACCCATTACACTTTTAAACACAGAATACAAATTATTATCAGGAATTATAGCAGCTAGAATGAAAAAAAGGCCTATCTCACATAATAAGTGAAACTCAATCTGGCTTCCTGGGTGGAAGATCCATTCATAACAACATATGATTGGTTCTAGATTTGATTGATTACAATGATTTATTTGTAGAGAAGGGCTTTATAGTATTCCTAGACTTCTATAAAGCCTTTGACTCAGTAGAACATCCGTTTATTTTAGAAGCTTTGAAACATTTTGGTTTTGGTCAGAAGTTCACAAATATAATTAGTATACATTTATAAGGATATTAATAGTTATGTGTCTTTAGAACATGGCACTTGCTCAAGATTTTTAGTTAAGAGGGGCATTAGGCAAGGGTGTAACTGCTCTCCTTTACTTTTTATAATAGTTGCTTATTTTTTTTCCATTATGATAAAGAACAGTGGAGCGGAAGGCTTTAATATATTGGGGAAACACATTATAATAACACAATTTGCAGACGATACAACTTTGTTTTTAAAAAATGAAAACCAAATTGTTACAGCTCTAGATTCAATTAATCAGTTTTCTAAAGCATCAGGTGTTATGTTAAATATTAATAAGTGTGAAACTCTTGCTTTGCATAACCAGCTTGCTCAATCAGTAACGTAAGTGTTAAAACAGAAGTTAAATATCTGGGTATTACAGTCACCCGAAATAAAGAAATAAGAGAAAAAGAAAATATTCTTAGAAATACTGATAAATGTAAAAAGATGCTGAACTTGTGGCTACAAAAGGATATAACTATATTTGGTAGGGTTTTGCTGTCCAAAATACCCAGCTTATTCATTAGGCATTTCAGATAATGTTCATCTACTGAAGTGGTATTCTGGAACTGTGAATAAATTGAATAACACAGCAAAATAATAACAACAATAACATCTTCATCAAACAAAAAAGAGATTACCTTAAGTAAAGATTGATTAATATGTACATAATTTATTGAACAAAATTAACTTCAACTTTATTTGAAAGGAAAAATGCCATTACATTAGGAAAGCTGATGTAACGGGCTCACAGATGGAGGCGGAGTCGTAGGATCCATACGCGAATGTTTATTAGCGTAGTCAAACAGGCGAGGGTCAAACAACAGCAAACGGTAACAACCAAGATAATCCACAGCGTAAACGATAGTCCAGGCAAAGAGTTCAATAGGCAGGCAGAAAACAAGGGCAGAGTGAATAAACAGTCCGGTCGGCAACGATATAAACAAACAAGGGAAAACGCTCAGGATGGATAGTAAACTATACAAAACTTCGCGGGGAAACGCCCGCGAAGCCGGGGTATAAATGGCCGCCGAGGGGAAGTGACCCGGGAGACCCGGAACCGGAAGTGGGGGTCCCAGGTACGGGGTGGATGGGTAATGTCATGTTAAAAGTCCGGTGAAGGTTCCCGCTGACGGCGGTTAGAGGGAGCCACAGAGGCTGCCGTGGTAACAGAGCCCCCCCCCTGCGAGCGACTCCTGGCGCGAGGAGGTGCCCGTCGCCGGGGTCTACCCCTTCCTCGGGGTGCTGGCCGATCTGGGTGATTCGTGTGGAACTCCGTAGTGAGAGAGGGGTCCAGGATATCTCCGGAAGCGACCCACGATCTTTCCTCTGGGCCAAAGCCCTCCCAGTCGACCAGGTATTGTAGCTGACCTCTCCGGCGACGGGAGTCCAAGATGGTGTTAACCCGATAGACCTCCTCGCCATCCACGATAACGGGGGGTGGTCCCTGGGAGGCGGCCTCGTCTAGGTTCTCCACTCCTTCCGGGTCGCCAGCGGGCTTGAGCAGAGAAACATGAAAAGTGGGTGAGATGCGATATTCAGCAGGGAGATCAAGACGGAAAGATACTGGTGTAATCTGTTTGATTATTTGGAAGGGACCCACGTACCTGGGATTTAGTTTCTTGCAGGGCAGGCGGAGTCGCAGGTCACGGGTTGACAGCCAGACCCATTGTCCACGTTCGTACGGTGGGTTGGGGCGGCGCCTGCGGTTGGCCTGGGCCTGGGTGCGTCGCACTGCCCCCTGGAGGTGAACGTGAGCCTGGTTCCAGGTTTCTTCGCTGCTCTGGAGCCAGGAGTTTATGGCCGGAAGTTCTGAGGGTTCCCCGGACCAGGGGAACATGGGCGGTTGGAAGCCCAAAACACATTGGAACGGCGTGAGGTTAGTGGAAGGCTTGCGCAGGGAGTTTTGAGCGTATTCCGCCCAGAAGAGGTACCGGATCCAGTCCTCCTGGCGATTCTGGCAGTATGTTCGTAAGAAGCGAGTTAATTCTTGGTTTAACCTTTCGACCTGGCCATTGGCTTGAGGGTGGTAGCCCGACGTGAGGCTCACGTTGACTCCTAATTGGCGGAAGAAGGTGGTCCAGAGGCGTGAGGTGAACTGTGGTCCCCGGTCCGAAACAATGTCCTCCGGCAGCCCGTAGAGTCTGAAAACCCAATTGCACAGTGCCTCAGCCGTCTCCATGGCCGAGGGGAGTTTGGGTAAGGGAATGAAACGACAGGCCTTGGAGAACCGATCAACAACTGAGAGGATGGTGGTGTACCCATTGGAGGGTGGTAGGTCTGTAACAAAGTCGACGGTGACGTGGGACCAGGGACGCTGAGGCACGGGCAAGGGTTGGAGGAGGCCGGCGGGCAGGCGGCGAGGGACCTTGGCGGTGTTGCAGGCGGCGCAGGCCTTGATGAAGTTGATGGTATCCAAGCGCATGGTGGGCCACCAGAAGCGGTTCTTTAGCAGGTAGAGGGTGGCTTCGATGCCAGGGTGACCGGAACGTGGGACAGAGTGTACCTCCGACAGGACTCGCGATCTCAGGTTTTGTGGCACATAAGTGAGGTTGACGGGGCATTCCGCCGGAGGGGGATCCTGGGTTTGAGCCTCCGCGATATCAGTTATGATATCCCAAGCCACCGGCGCAGCAATGATGGAGGTGGGTAATACCGGCTCGGGAGTTTTGGCAGATCGACCGGGTTCATGAATTCGAGAGAGAGCATCGGCCTTGGTGTTCTGCGAGCCGGGGCGATATGTCACTTGGAAATTGAAGCGGGTGAAAAAGAGGGCCCATCTTGCCTGGCGATGATTGAGCGTTTTGGCGGACCGGAGATATTCAAGGTTCCTGTGGTCGGTCAGTACCGTAAAGGGGTGTTTAGCGCCCTCGAGCCAGTGTCTCCACTCCTCCAGCGCCAGTTTTATAGCTAGCAGCTCGCGGTTATCCACGTCGTAGTTACACTCTGCAGGAGTCAGCTTGTGGGAGTAGTAAGCGCAGGGGAATAACTTGGGTGGCTCCCCCTGCCGTTGGGACAACACTGCTCCGACGCCGGTGCTGGAAGGGTCCACTTCGACTACGAAGGGTTTCTCAGGGTCTGGGTGGTGTAAGATGGGTGCTGAGCTGAATCTTTGGCGGAGATCGTCATAGGCCTGCAAGGCTGCCTGGGACCAGGTGAGACGTGAGGTGCCTTTCTTTACCATAGCCGTGAGGGGGGCCGCCGCGGTGCTGAAGTTCCGTATGAAGCGTTGATAAAAATTGGCGAACCCGAGGAAACGTTGGAGCTCCCGAAGCATAGAGGGCTGAGGCCAGTTCAAGACAGCTTCCACTTTTCTCTCGTCCATTGCTACCCCCTCAGAACTGATTATATATCCTAGGAAGGAGACTTTATCTTGATGGAAAGCGCATTTCTCCTCCTTGGCGTAAAGTTGGTGTAAAATGAGTCGTCGAAGAACGGCCCGGACATGTTGGACGTGTTCAGAGTAGGAGTTGGAGTAAATCTGGATATCATCAATGTAGACTATCACCCACTGATTCAGCATGTCCCGGAAAACCTCGTTGACGAATGCCTGGAAACACGAAGGACTGTTGGCCAGGCCGAAGGGCATGACCCGGTATTCGTAGTGCCCCGAGGTGGTGGAAAAGGCCGTCTTCCACTCATCCCCCGCATGTATCCTAATGAGGTTATAGGCAGAGCGCAGGTCTAGCTTGGTAAAGAGTTTGGCTGACCGTAGTTGTTCTAGAGCTGAGGGGACGAGGGGAAGAGGATAACGATACTTGACGGTCACCTCATTTAGGCCGCATAGTCTATGCAGGGGCGGAGCCCACCGTCCTTCTTTTTGACGAAGAAGAAGCCAGCTGAGGCCGGAGAGGTGGAAGGTGTGATAAAGCCCTTGGCCAATTCCTCCTGGATGTATTTTTGCATGGCCTCTGACTCTGCCTGGGATAGAGGGAAAATCCGACCCCTTGGGGGAGTGGCTCCCGAGATGAGATCGATGGCACAGTCCCCAGGTCGGTGTGGAGGTAGATGAGTGGCCTTGGTTCTGCTGAACGCCTCCAGCAGGTCCTGGTACTCAGAGGGTATGGAGTTGGTGAGGCCGTGTGCTCGTGGAGGCTGGGCTTGAGTGTGTAAACAATGAGAATGGCAGTGTGGTGACCAATGGGTGATGGTGCGGTCGGTCCAGGCGATGGTGGGTCCGTGTTGGTTCAGCCAGGGGTATCCCAGAATGATAGGTGAGTGAGGAGAGGTGATCACATAGAAGCGGATGGTTTCCTGGTGTGAGGGTTCGACGAGGAGAGTGAGGTCGTTGGTAGTGAGATTGACTCGGCCAGGTCCTAGTGGTCGCCCATCGAGGGCCTCCACTGACACATGCGGGGAACAGGAGAGAGTGGGTAAGTGATTGATCTTAACAAAGTCGGTGTCAATGAAATTACCAGCGGCGCCGGAGTCAATCAAAGCGTGAGTATTAATGACGACATCCTCAAATTTCAAAGTTACTGGTATGACACAGCAGTTAGAAGTGTGCTGATCAAAACTCACCGAGGTGGGCTGTCGAGGAGGTCGAGTGGGACAAGTGGCTCTGATGTGTCCTGGCTGGCCGCAATACAGGCAGAGATTTCCCCGAAGTCTCCGCTCTCTCTCCTCCAGTGTCAGCTTAGTTGTTCCTAGCTGCATAGGCTCCACGGGTGCTTCGTGGGGAGCTACCGGCAGCTGCATAGCCGAGACTGGGCGGCTGGATCTCCGTGCCCGCATTACATTATCCACTCGGATAGACAGGTCGATGTACTGGTTGAGGGAGAGATCCTCGTCCCGGCAGGCCAGCTCTTTCTGAAGCTCGGGGTTGAGTTCCTTTCGATAATGCAGTTTGAGTGGGCCGTCGTTCCAACCACTCTGCGCCGCCAGGGTGCGGAAAGTTAAAGCGTAATCCGCCGCGGTCCTCCTCCCCTGATGAAGCGCCATAATCTCCTCTCCAGCCTCACCGCTCTCGGAGCTAGATTGAAAGACTTCCTGGAACTGCTGCAGAAAGGCGGCGAAGGACGGGAAGGTGGGGCAGTCGAGGCGCCAAACAGCAGTGGCCCAGTCCAGAGCCTTCCCGGTGAGGAGCGAGCAGACGAAGGAGATCTTTCCCTCCTCGGTAGGGTAGAGATGCGGCTGCTGATTCACGAAGAGCATGCACTGCAGCAAGAATCCCCTGCATTTGGCGGCAGTGCCGTCGAACTTCTCTGGGAAAGCCAGCCGCGGACTGGCGGCGACAGGCTGGGCAGCCGGAGGCAGTGGAGTCGCGGGCGGAGCGGCCAGAGGAGGAGTCAGTTGGAGCCCTTGCAGCGCTCTCACCAGCTGTCCCGTAAGGTCGGTGAGACGGTCCAGTTGCTGTCCGTGTGCCGCCAGCATCGAGGCTTGAGCGGATAGCTCCGATGCGATCTGTAGGACCGAGGGAGGTGATGCCTGTGGAGCCGTATCCGACGAGGTCGGGTTAACAATCGCTGGATCCGATGGCGGCGAAGTTTTCTGTAACGGGCTCACAGACGGAGGCGGAGTCGTAGGATCCATACGCGAATGTTTATTAGCGTAGTCAAACAGGCGAGGGTCAAACAACAGCAAACGGTAACAACCAAGATAATCCACAGCGTAAACGATAGTCCAGGCAAAGAGTTCAATAGGCAGGCAGAAAACAAGGGCAGAGTGAATAAACAGTCTGGTCGGCAACGATATAAACAAACAAGGGAAAACGCTCAGGATTAATAGTAAACTATACAAAACTTCGCGGGGAAACGCCCGCGAAGCCGGGGTATAAATGGCCGCCGAGGGGAAGTGACCCGGGAGACCCGGAACCGGAAGTGGGGGTCCCAGGTACGGGGTGGATGGGTAATGTCATGTTAAAAGTCCGGTGAAGGTTCCCGCTGACGGCGGTTAGAGGGAGCCACAGAGGCTGCCGTGGTAACAGCTGACATGATTAAGAGTATTAAGGAAGGTGGCATGAATGTGATAGATTTTTCTGTGATGAATGGTGTACTAAAGTTGAAGTGGTTGAATTCATTTGTTAGTTATAAGGACTCCTTCTGGTTTAACATACCTAATGTAATTTTTGGAAAACTGGGTGGAATTGATTTTTTGTTGTGTTGTGATTATGATTTACAAAAACTGCCTGTGAAATTGTCAGATTTCCACCAGCAGGTTCTTTGATACTGGAACTTAATATTTAAACACAATTTTACTCCACATAATACACCCCTGTGGAACAATAGATGTATTCTTAGTAATCGAAAATCTTTGTTTGAAGGGAACTGGATGGAAAAAGGAATATGGGCAATATCACATTTGATGGATAATTATGGCAATTTTTTATATTATAGTGATTTGTGTGATAAATTTAATCTTCAATGCTCAGTTAGAGAATACAACAAAGTAATAAAGGCCATCCCAGTATCCCTACAAACAATGATTCAACAGTTTGTATTGTACTCTAATACTGTACCAGAAATGAGATCACTTTGTATTGAAGGCATAAATTTAAAGAGCAAACAATTTACAAACAAGTTTATTAGAAAGCTATTAACTAAACAATACTTCCCCAGTCAACTGAAAAGAAAATATGTTCTTCAAGAATTTAGTGAAGAGGCAAAGAAAATAATGAAGGATCTGACGATCCTCAAATGCAAACTGTGTGTTTTGCCTCAAACATTTGTGTTGTGTTTTGCTTTCTTTTTATATATTCTTCATTCATTTATTCATTTATAATCATTAATCATTTCATCATTTTATTATTCCATTTAATCACATAATCATTTATAATAATCATTATAGCTATTTATATATTAATTTTATTGATTCATTAATTGATTACTCATTTATATTATATTATTGTTGTTTTTTTATATATATTTCCATTGTTGTTTAGTTTTATGACTGTGTGGCTTCAAGGGCTGTTTGTCTTCATGAACAAGAGATACAAGGGAATGTTTATAGAAACTCAAGGTTTATGGGATGTTGTTGTGAATCAGTTTGGTATAACAGTACTTGCTGTATTTGTGTTCTTCAGACGAAGTCTGAGCATTGAGACATACGCAACTAAGACTATTCAATAAACTCTGCTCCTTTTTATCATCATTACTTCATCTCCTGCTTCTGCTCTTCACTTTCATTGGCTTTTTCCTCAGTCAACTTCTTGGCTGACAGAAGACTGTTAATAGTGTTCTGGGTATTTTTGGGTACCAGACAAGACCTCCTGTTAACAGGGTTTGGGTATTAGACTACTCTGCTGACGAGTTGTTCTGTTACCTGACAAACTGATATTTTCTGACGGGATCTGGCGTCCAGGGCTGGATCCCAATTGTCTAGGCATGGAGACAGCGATCTAACAATAAGGAAGAGGTATTTAGTATATACGATTCTTCCTAAGGCCAAAGAAGTGACATTTAAAATTTTAAATGACATTTATCCATCCAATAACTTTTGCATGAAAGATTTAATTGGGAGAACAATTTATGTGGGTTCTGTGAGAAAGACATTGAAACGGTAACATTTGTTTTTCCATTATAAACCTGTGCATCATTTCTGGCTTGAATTTTAGAACTGGCTTCATTCCAAACATATACCAATATACCCTTTGACTGTGGTCTCAATTAAAGTTGGAGTATTGGTGAAAGATAAGAACCTAGACTTTTTGATAAATAACCTAATTATTTTGTGCAACACTTTATTCATCGATGTAAGTATTTAAAGGTTAAACCCCACTTCATGAATGAACTGAAGATAATTGCGAAGCCTCTTGATTACATGACGGACAAAAACGCCCAGAAACTCTTAGATAATTTGAACTCGTTTTTGTTTTTAGAATGAGTGCCTCACCCTTCTGCTTTTTTGTTTTGATTTATTTTCCTGTTTTATTGTATTTTTTACTTTCTGTATTTTTTCAGTTTGTTGTATCAGCACTAACAATGTGTTCAGTTATTGAAATGTGCCGCTAAAGTTTGTATTTGAATTGTAAATTGTACACATTAATTAAAAAAACAAAAAAAAAAAAAAAACAAAAAGCCTAGAGACAGGCTAGGCTAGAAAAACATGATCACAGAAAAGCTATTATATATTAGGGCTGTCAGTTTAAGGCGTTAACTTAATTAATAGTTATGAAAAAATAAATAAATAACGTGATTAAAATATTTCAATGCGGTTAACACGATGGCCCCGCCCCCAGACCTATATGATGCAGGGCAACAACTCCATAAATGCAGTTATGCCCTAAAATTCAAGATGTTGGTGCAAAAAAATTGCCCCTGTATGTGTTTTGTCTCATATATTTATATATATCACATAGCACACGATATCTATCACAAGCTTAAATGTCATTTTATACAACAGTTCAGTAAATAAGATGTTGAAATTGTGTTATATTTTAAACACAATATGTGTTTTTGCTCAATGTTGCTGAGAACATGTTACCTTTGAAGCCACAGCAGAATTGTTGCGCATCTCCGAGCCACAGCCGTGTTGAGTTTATGAATGAATCCGCCTTTTGAACCAATGATTCAAAGGTTCATTCAAAAAGAGAGCCATTTACTTCATTCCTAAATGAATCAGCCGTTTGAACGAATCGAATGAATGACTCGACATTTACCGCCACCTGCTGGCAGATTTAGTTTCTTATTTAGAGTATCATTTCATTAAAATAATAATTCAAAATTGTAATCGACTGACAGCCCTAGTATTGATGTAAGCCAAAAACACTGGTGTGAAAATCAGTGGTCTGCTCAAAATGGAAAACATATCCATGATGTTTCTGTAATTTTATGTGACTATATGCAGTCTATCCACCTTATTTTTCCCAAAGAGTGTACATTTTTTGTGTCTAGCTTCCGGTCTCATCCACTTCCAGCTATTTTTAGCTGCAAAAAAGCTTGTTTTGCTGCTTGATATTGCAAACTGCTGTGTCTTACCATATTATTTTAATGTATTATCTTAAGTATGAACACACTGGTTTGTAGTGCAAACTGTTTTACCATTTACTGCACTTTGATATTCTTCTCATTATTTCCCTATGGCAGATTATGAACCGGACGTCTAACACATTACCAGAAAACAGCTTACTTTCGCAATGAAAAATAAGGTGGATAAAACAGCTCTGAAAAAAATATCCTTGTTTTTACTGGCTCTTGTCAGTTTTATCCCATAGTATTTATGGAATAAATCTTTCAAGCCCAAAAGCGTAAAATTACAATACCATCTGTAGGGAAATGAATGGGTAAATAAATGACAATAAAATCATAAGGAATGATTAAAGTTACTGACACTGTTGCTGGTTGTACTTCATTTTATTTTATTGTTTTATTTACTAGCAACTTTTAAGAAATATAAAGCCAGTTTTTTTATTCATAGCTGCTCATGCTACAACCCTCAACCCAAAACTTCAAAATATCAAAATGATTTAAAACGGATGTATATGACAAATGTACCATGTAAATGTATACCCTGTATATCAGGGAAATTGTTTCAAACCAACTAGAAACAATTACAAAGAATTTTGCTATGGTAAGAAAAAAAAAAGTTATGCTGAGGGTTTAAAATCTCATTTCGGCACAAAATATATAGATTGCAAAAATCACTGAAATCATTTTTTTAAAAATCATTTAAAAAAAAAAAAAATGAACGCATGTCTAATTACACAATGATTGTTCCAACAATGAGTGCTTCACAGTCAAAGTAAACTCTAACAGTACAGTAAAATTTCCAGTAGAACCAGGTGGTTTATGTTATAGTTTTGCTAAGATAACTGAATGCGGTATAAGTTCACGTGATTAACACTTGTTTGCTCCAGCTGAATTTTTGACAATCTTCTGTAGTACAGAGAAATGTGTGCAATGTAATAATAATAATGACACAGTGTTTCCAAGCATTGCAAAATAATAGATAATAGAACTTCATTTTAAAAACAGTTCATACTTGCACATTCATGTACATACTTCCACATCCACATATCACTTCCTTACCAACTCAACATAACTAAGATCTTTGGTCCCTGTGATTGGTGGCACGTTTCTTGGACACGCAGATTAATTGTGCAGATTAATGTATTGCACTTTGGTTTTGTCAGAGGTAAACATTCGACTTAGTTGTGGTCCTTCAGGCTCAGTTAAGAGCTTAGGGAAAAGGTTGAAAGGCACAGTTTAGGTAGGGTTCCCTTCATTTGCATTTGGATATTAAGGCACTTATGGAGCAAACGTTTATCTTACTAAAATACCCCCCCCCACTGGTTCCATTCAGGTGTTGTGGCCTTTAAGGATTTGATCATAATTCATAAATACCCACAGTCCCACATTCTCACAGACGAAAAACACACGTAAACACACACACTGGTAATTGCACTTTGGTGGCCAGTTTTCTCCTCTTGCAGTTCGATTAGTTCACATTTCCTGGAAGGAGTTACTCCACGGTCACAGATTTGGCCAGGTTTCTTGGGCAGTCCACCTGATGGGAATCAAACAAATGATGATATGTAATAAAAATACACAAAAATGAACATTAAAGATTCTGCAAAAAGCACTGCTGTTTTGCCATGATCACTTTGCCTACAGTAGTTTATTTTAAATGTTACTCCAAATCTGTTCTGCTAAAGAAACAAACTCATCCACATACTGGATGGCCTGAGGATGCACCAATTTAAAGCATATTTTCCATATTTCCATTCCATATGTATATATATATATATATACACACACTTGCAGAATCTGCAAAATGTTAATTATTTTTACCAAAATAAAAAGGATCACACAAAATGCTGAGGACAACTGAGGCACTCATATGCAACTATTACAGAAGGTTTAAACACTCACTGTGCTCCAGAAGGAAACAGTGCATTAAGTGGGGGGTAAAAACTTTTGAACAGAAAGAAGATGTGTACATTTTTCTTGTTTTGCCTAAATATTATATTTTTTTCCATTTAGTATTGCCCTTTAGAAGCTACAGAAGATACTTACATGTTTCCCAGAAGACAAAATAAGTTAAATTTACCCTGATATTCAAATTCAAAAGGTTTCACAATATGTACTTCTTCTGCAACAAGACATTTCTATGTATTTTTTTAGCAAAAGTCCATTGGATGACATAAAATGCATCATCAGGTCGACTTTTGACAGCTTCTGGACTTTAAGGAAATATGCTGATTGTACTTTGCATACTTCCCATATTCTTCCCAAAATCAAGTTGCAAGTTGCCAATTAGTGGGACACTGCCTTAAGCAACTTTTTAATATAAACCTTTTAATAAATGAATATAAGAAAGGTAAACATACATCATATCCTCTGAGAACAGCCAGATGGAAGGATATGAGCTGCAGTGGAATGACACTGAGGACGCCCTGCAGACAGTCCACTGTCTGAGGCAGTTCAATGGTCTTATAAGCCATTTTACTGATCTCTGGGTCATCCTGGCAACATAGGATGATGGGGCGGCCCTAAAAAATATTGACAAGATATTAGTCATCATATAGTGTTGAATGATATACTGCTATATTTCAGAACATACATATACATATATATATATATATATATACACTACCGTTCAAAAGTTTGGGGTCAGTACATTTTTATTGTTTCTTTTTTTTTTTTTTTTTTAAGAAATTAATACTTTTATTCACCAAGGATGTATTAAGTTAATAATTAAAAGTTTATTAAAAGTTAATAATAAATAATTTACATTGTTATAAAATATTTATATTTTGAATAAACACTGTACTTTTTAAACTTGTTATTCATGAAAGAATCCTGAAAAAAAAAAATCACAGGTTCCAAAAAATATTTGGCAGCACAACTGTTGATATTATCCAACATTGATCATTCTAATAATAAATCCGCATATTAGAATGATTTCTGAAGGATCATGTGACACTTAAGACTGGAGTAACAGCTGATAAAAATTCAGCTTTTCATCACAGGAATAAATTCTATTTTAAAGTATGTTAAAATAAAAAACATTATTTTATATTGTAAAAACATTTTGCAATATTACTGTTTTTTTTCTATATTTTTAATCAAATAAATGCAGCCTTGATGAGCATAAGAGACTTCTTTAAAGACTATTACAAGTCTTACTGACCCCAAACTTTTGAACGGTAGTGTATATATATACATATATATATATATATATATATATATATATATATATATATATATATATATATATATATATATATACATACATATATATACAATATATGTATGTTTGAAATGGAATGTTTCTTAAGCGCTTCAAATCAACATATTAGGATGACTTGTAAACAATCATGTGACACTACATACTGAGTAATGGTGTTGAAAATTCAGCTTTATCATGACAGGAATAAATACCTTTCTAGAAATATATTAAAATAGAGAACAGCTATTTTAAGTGGTAATAATATGTCACAATATTTAACTGATTTTCGATTAAATTCGATTAAACACATAAAAAAATCTCAGGACCCAAACTTTTTAACAGTTGCATATATTATTGGTGGACTTTATCTCATTACACAGAGTAATCTGATGATTGTTACCTGTCTGGCTGTGACCTGTTGCAAGGCGTTGTGGCACTTTGTGTAGCAGGCGTCTCTCATGATGATCATGATGACTGGCATATGCTTGTCAATCAACGCCAATGGGCCATGCTTCAACTCTCCAGCCAGAATGCCCTCTGAGTGCATGTATGTGATCTCTTTAATTTTCTACAGAGCACAAAGACCAACAAAGTGTGATTACACCATGCTCCTGATCAAATGCTCAGTTATACTATATATTGCATTATACTCACCAGCGCCCCCTCTAGGCAGGTGGCGTAGTTGTAGCCTCGACCCATGACCAATAGAGACCTTTGATGGTGGAGCTCATCTGCAATGGTTCTGATATTGTCATCAAGAGCCAGAACTTCTTTGATCAGCTCTGAATGGAAGGAAAATGTCATTGTTAATGTTATCACAAAGCACATTTGAACTACTGCAAAAAATACAAAGGCCATGTAAAATACACACCTGGCAGTTTTTTGAGGCCGTTGATGATCTCCAGTCTTCTCTGTTGCATTGAAAGCCTGTCCGCACTCATCATCAGACCAAACATGATCAGAGACACAAACTGACTAGTGTAGGCCTGCAGATGATCATAAGACACACTCAATTAATATGCAATTTGAAAAAAAAAAAAATTAAAAATTAAAAAATTAAAAAAGTACATAAAAGACATGGGGAGGGACAAAAAAAAATTTAATATAATATAATATAATATAATATAATATATTCAGTGTGTTTTTTTTTCTATTCAGAAAATATGAGAATCAATACTTTTACATTGATACAAAATATATATATATATATATATATATACATAATATAATACAATGATCTGTATTATATATTTTAGAGTTGCCCCCTAATAGTCAACAAACAGTCGAAAATTTTATTAGTCACTTAGTCACAGAAAAAAATTCCACAGGAAGTGGCTCTGTGTGGTAATATAGTACACTGGGCAGATATAAGCTGAATATATAAGCTTTCCATTGATGCATGGTTTATTAGGATAGGACAATATCTGGCTGAGATTCAACTATTTGAAAACCTGGAATCTGAGGATGCAAAATACTGAGAAAATCACCTTTAAATTTGTCCAAATGAAGTCCTTAGCAATGCATATTACTAATCAAAAATTAAGTTTTGATATATTTACGGTAGGAAATTTACAAAATATCTTCATGGAACATTATTTTTACTTAATATTATAATGATTTTTGGCATAAAAGAAAAATCTATAATTTTGACCCATACACATGTATTTTTAGCTATCCGTGCTACTTATGACTGGTTTTGTGGTACAGGGTCACAAATATGGTTTTTCATCTGAAAGCTGTATGTAGCAGCAACTTTACATGGCAGCTCAATCTAATGTTAACCTAGAAAAATGTGCGTTATTTAAGTCTTTGTGCCGTGTGTGGAAGCTGAACAGTGACGCGCTCACTGCATGACAGATGGAGCCGCTGGTGCTGTCACTTGCACTTAAAATACTCCGTCATTTTTGGCCATACAGATAAAAGTAATAAATCTTTCGAATCTATAAAGACTCTATGTTTATTTCCGTGTACTCAGAATAACAACAAAACATTGCGCTTTTGTAAAATAATGAAAGCAAACATGATGCGCTTTCTGCCGTCTTCACATTTCTGCCGAACTTGAGCGTGAAACTCTGTGTATACTTACCTTACAGAAATGAAAAATACTGTATATCTATAGAGAGTGAAATGTCTACTTTTAAATAAACCAATTCAAACAGAAAACAAATATTCTCAGATTATGTAATCCATATAAAACATGCATACAGGCGCATCACTACTGCGGAGATAACGAGTCAAGTATCGCCGACTTCATCTCCGAAGCCGAAAACAAAGAAAGCGTATTAATAAATTATTAAAACGTTAATGCAGTCTCCTTGCTGTTTTTCCCTGACACATTCATAATTATTATATCTGCTGGTGCGCTGTGGCCAGTTTTTCTTCTTTTATGTGTGTTTGAGCGCTTATTAGGCTATGTAGGCAATTAAAGGCTCATTATTATGATTTATATGGTTTTTTTATTAAACGTGTGACTAATAGTCGACTAATGCTTAAAACGAACGACTACTAGCTGTTGAGAAAAATCTTTAGTTAAGGGCAGCCCTAATATATTTATTCTTTATTATTATTATTAGGCCAAAATAATTTTAATTTTTAATTTTCATTGGGCTCTATAGTAAGGTATAGTACCTTAGTGCTGGCGACTCCGACCTCAGGCCCAGCATTGATGTGAACTCCACAGTCGGTCTCCCTGCAGATGGAGCTGCCAACAGTGTTGGTGACGCCCACAGTCAAAGCCCCGCGCTGCTTACAGTAGCGCAGTGCCATCAGAGTGTCTGCTGTCTCACCTGATTGAAAGAAATTAGCAAAATTATTACAAACGAATACCTTTTTTAGCAGCATTGATATGCATGTGTTAATGTTATCAACCAGAAATCCACAGTTTCAGTAATAGTATTTTACTCTACTCAATATAATGAGTTTTATGAGTCCTCAGAAATGTCACCATTCACATTCAAGTCCGCACTTACTGTTGTGTAATTCAGTGCCATATCAGTTCAAAGGTCATTATTATCAATGCTTTCTGGAATAAAAAATTATGAGACTGACGGTAAAGAGATGCACTTTACCCGACTGGCTGATGAAGAAACAGACATCATCTCTAAAAACAGGTGTGATGCGGTCTAGGAAATCACTAGCCAACTCGACCATAACAGGAAGCTCAGTTAACTCTTCAAGGATCTGACGTGTCTGCGCAGAAATCAGAGATAAGGCTGTGATCATGTGCTCAAGTCAGGGAAAAAGTACAGTCAGCAGATCATAAAATAAAAATAACCCCTTACTGAAGTCTTTTAATAAGAAATCAGTATGTTCCCATGGACAACAGTCAAACATACAGTTTACCAGTCAATTTACAGTAAAAAGAATTGTCTGTTTAATGTCATTCTTAGCCAGGGTTGCCAGGTTTTCACAACTAAACCCACCCAATTGCGTTTAGAGGGAGGTCCGCGGGAAAATACACGTTTTTTGGTGGGGTTCCCCTGGTAAAATTAGCATTCCAGGGAATAATATTACATTTTTGGGGTCTCTTCAACCCGCGGACATGAAAAACAACTCGCAGCAACAGTGTTAAAGTAGTCCAATTCCGCGGGAAAACCGCGGACTTGGCAACACTATCCTTAGCTAATTAGAACAATGTTTTACAAAGAGCTCTGCAGTAAAAATAAATAACATAAAAAATGAATATGCACAAAACATATTTCTTTCATCATTTGTATCTACATTTTTCATCTGCTATGTTCTAACAAAAACTTACTGCCACTCCTGCATGAAAACTGGTTCCACAGCCAATCAAAATCAAGCGTCTGCATCTCTTGATCTCCTTCAGATGGTCAGATAGGCCACCAAGAATAACTGTGCACACATTTCAAAACACAAATGAAATCAGGCTCAAATTATCTGGATTTTTTTGTTGTAAATAATGTTCAGTTTCTTGCACAGACTCATCGTTTCTCTTCATAAGACATCAATATATTGTCAGGAGCCATAGACATTCATTTTCTGTTGCCTGATATGCTTTTTTTTTTTTACTCTTGAGGTTACGGTAGCCATGGACTTAAAAATAGAAATCTAAAAATCTTTACTGATCTTGGATGGCCTTAGGGTAGGCAAATTAACAGGAAATTTTGCTGTGCTTTTAGGATTGCGCTACAAGATGTAGCCGAATTTAATTTCACATTGCTGTTCTGGCAAAGTGGAAGGTCATGTTGTACCTGTGTTGCTCTCGAAACAGATTCTGCCTCTCATGGTGTTGACGACAGATTCAGGCTGCTCAAAGATCTCCTTCTGCATGAAAGCCTTGAAGTTACCTAAGGGTATGAAACAGTGTGAGGACAAAAAAACAAAACATTCTGAACTACTGTATGAAAGTCAAGGTAACATTTGGCATGAGAAGTCATTATTATCAAAGCAAAGACCTTGCAGATAAAGATAAAAAAAACTGATACAGAGATGCCAGTGTCACTGGAACTTCTCCAGAATTGTCCTTTTGTGTTCCACTGCCAAACTAACAGCAATTGGGTTTAGTATATTACTTAGTACAGAGTTAGAATTCAAAACCATTCAGAAACGTAGAGAATGGCGCCTGCAACACCAAGGTCATGGGTTTGATTCCAAGGAAATGCAAAGACCAGTTCTTTGAATGAAATATAAGCTGTTTTTATGCTTTATTTCTTTCTTCAGTGTAAATTTTCTATTATTTACTAATAATTTCTAGAATTACTCAGTGGTCTGCATAGAAACATTTAAATTCTGTCATCATGTACTCACCCCCAAACTGTTCTAAAAGATATTTTGAAGAATGTTTATAACCAAACAGCTGCTGGAAGCCACTGTAGCCAAAGACTTCCACTGCAGCAAATAGCAAAACATTGTTCAAAATATCTTTATTTGTGTTCAACAGAAGAAAGAAATTCATACCAGGTTGGAACAACATGAAGGTGAGTAAATTAAATTTTAGCTTTTTTGTGAACTATCCCTTTGAAAGCTGTTTTGATGGAGTTAGTGTGATCTGGGACCTTTCATGATTTGCTGGAGCTCCATCTGTAGAGTCTGAATGACACGGACGGGGTCATCGCCTGCTGCACGCTTAAGACGGTGCACGTACAACTTCCCCTCCACCACCACGGCAATATCATCATCCTCCAGATAAATCACCTTGTTGGTGTGCTCAATGAGGGCACTGAGAGAGAAAAATAAAACTATTTTATTTACACTATCACAATCAAGTGTGTAATGAGGTTTTGTGGCCAGCAGGGTGCATTACTGAGCTGGCATCATATTTATTCAATTATATCTCCATTTCAGTTAGCAACTTGTATGACCTAATTAACCTGGGTGTCTGTAATCGTTAGGTATCTTAATGAGAAACAATAATGTTAATGTTAATATTGCACCGCTGAATGCTCAAGATTCTACAATGTAATAAGTGTATTACCTAGCATCAGAAGCAAAGTAAAACTCCACCGCCAGTCTGTCATGGATTGAGTGCAAGGCATTGGTGCTGCCCTTTCGGTTCAGTAAGTTTTTCTCCTGTTCATCTGTCTTTGAATCACCTAGAGGAAAAAGGAAATTAAATCAGACTTATTAACATAAAAAAAATATTGGTGAAATATTAACAGAGAATTAGTGCTTAAAGCAAGAAACAAAGTCAGATGATTTAATATTATACAATTAACTGACTTTTCTGTTAGCATACAGTTAAAATATTATCTAAAAACATAAAAAATGGGATATGTTTACTTAATAAAAACTATTTTTTTTAATATTTAAAACCAATTAAAATATTTACTAGATTATTTTATACTTCCACTCATTTATTTGATTATTTTGTGACACGTTCATATAAATAGAGCATTGTAGCATTGCGGTTATTACAAACAGACAACGACAACTGTCACCATAAAACAATTGGCTGGATGTCACACGCCCTTACAAAATATGCCAGAGGTCACCATGCCGCCTTTTGTCTTTTTTTAAGCCTAACAGCTCCTTGAGCACATTCTTTGCTTTTGTGGCATATCTATGAAGCCAAAAGTATGTGACACCTCCTTCAGATTAAGAGTTTGATTAGTTTCCTCAATTGTGGTTGAGACAAATCTTAATGTTACAGTATACATTTCCATTCTAGAAAACTGGGTTTCCGACTCTTGTGGTAATAGTTCAGAGGGGGTGTTTTTTCCAGCATGACAGTGAACACATTTGGAATGAATTGCAAAGATGCTGTGTCTAAATAGGACCAAATCCCAGCAAAATATACAGTAATACTATTAAAAAGCTTGGGATCTGACAGATTTTTTAAAATTTTTTATTTTTATGTCTTATGTTCACCAAAGCTGCATTCATTTGATCAAAACAGAAATATTATGAAATATTATTACAATTTAAAAATAATTTGAATCTATTTTTCTATTTTTATACATTTTAAAATACCATTTATTGCCTTGAAAAGCAAAACTGAATTTTCAGCAGTCATTAGTCCAGTCTTCAGTGTCCTTCCTTCAGATCCTTCAGAAATCATATGCTGATTTGCTGCTCAAGAAACATTGAGAAGCTGTCCTGCTTAATATTTTTTGTAGAAACTATGACAACTTTACTGTCACTTTTGATCAGTTTATTGCATCCATGGTGAATAAAAGTATTAATCTTTCCAAAAAAATAAAGGCAGCGGCTATTTGCACTAAGTGTAAATAGCATATTTTCTTAGTGATAGATTTTATTTACACTAAGTGCAAATAGCGATGGGTGCTATTTGCGCTAAGTGCAACTAGGAATATATTTACACTAGATGAAAATAGGATTGTTAGCGATATGCTATTTACACTTAAGTGCAAATAGCTATAGATTTTATTTACACTGTTAAAATAGCAGTATTTTTTGCTATTTATACTACTTATTCCAAATAGTGGCGATTATCTTATTATAACTTGCCTATTATAAAACATTATGCAATAACAACGTATTGAGTGCAAATTATAACTTTAATTCAAATTGTTAAATGGATGCCACCTTACTAGGACAATAATCCCTCCCTACACCTCCTCGATACTTTATTTTCAACTTTTTGATTACTTCCTTTATTATAATTGAAAATCAATGCCTTTCTGATGCGATATGAGATTTGAAAAGGGAAAACAGTCGCATCCAAAAAACTATGACATCCGCTTTACCATCTACGTGGCATTGTTTGATGATTGTCTTTAGTAGTGTTGACTAGCCTAATCACATGCTGATGGGCGGAATTAGTGTAAATAGCCTCTGCCAAAGAGGCGGGCTATTTGCACATAGTGTAAATAGACACTCCGAAAACAGAAATACTGACTCCAAACATAAGGAGGTCCTACTCACTATTGATGCAAATGCTTTTGAATGAAATGCTCAATAAACACATACAGTATGGGTGTAGTGTTTGGGTGTTCACATAAGTTTTTGGCTATATAGTGATAACAAACTCACTTCCAATGAAGAAAACTGGTTTGGGGAGATGTAAAGGCAGATAAAAAGAATGGATGACGTTAGTTGGACTTACTACAGTTGTACTGGACGGGGATCTGCTCTGTGGAAAGCTCATACTGACTCCGCACACCGATGAGCAGTGGACTGCCTCTCCTGTTTAAAAAAAAAAAAAAGATGAGACAGATAACTTGTCTATTGACTACTTATGCAAAGCGTGCTTTCTGTGTGTAAAAACAGACAGAGATGAAAAATAAGATTTTTAAAGACATTTAATCTCCTTTTACGCAAAAAACGGACTTCACATTTATAAAAAATGCTTTTTATGGACTTTGCCTGCTGGACTTTGCCCCAGTTTCAATGTGCAGTGGCTCTGCTCCTTCATTGGCTGAGTGAATGGTGTTAACGTAGCGCTGCTGTAAACAAGACACCTGTATTAAGGAGAGGCTCTTTACGCTCTCCCTATTTCATATCCTTAAGGTCCGCCCACTTACCCTCTGTTTGAGGAAATATTTCAGACCTGTCCTTTGCATGCACCTATCTGCTGACGTGCCATATGCGTTCACACTGGAGCACTTTCTCAGTGCTTGCTTTGTTTAAACTGGTTGGCCAGTTGCATTTCATTGTGGATTACAATGTAAATGTTCACCATACCATGAAGTGTATTTTAGATTGTAAATATGGACCAGCTCATCAATGAACCATAAACAAGAAAATGCTGATATTCAAAACCCAACAACAAACTTTTTAGATGATTTTGCTTTGGGAACACGTGCAGCCAAATGATAATCAAATGAAGGTGAGGCAGGAAGTAAGGGAAGATGGAACTGATGTGCTAATGTTATTCTGTTCCTTGGGATGGATTCTTCAAAGAGCCTTTAGTATTTAAGACTGAATACATTTTTACAGTTTATAGGGTAACACTTTACAATAAGGTTTATTAGTTAACATTAGTTCATTCATCTTAGTTATATTATATTAGTTATTCATCATAGTTAATGTTAATTTACAGCTTTTACTAAGTCATTATTAAAATCAAACATTGTGCTTGTTAACATTAGTTAATGTACTGTGTAACATGAACTAACAACTGTATTTTTACTAACATTAATGAAGATTAATACTGTATTAAATGTATTTTTCATTGTTTGTTCATGTTAGTTAATACATTAACTAACTTTAACTAATAGAAACTTATTGTAAAGTGTTACCGATTATAATGATATTTTAGTATTAATTATATAACGTCATAGTATTTATTAAAATTTAGAATTAGAATTTTTTTTAGAAAGTTTAGTGCTTCCAGTTTCTGTTAGCTACCAAATACGCACTTCCATTAACTTTCATCTAATATTTATATTTGATTTCAATTAATGAAAGCATTAAATTGCATATTATTATTATTATTATGTTATTTTAATTTATTTTTTTACTTCTTTTTTTTTTCGCTAACAATAATAACAATAATTTACTTAATGTGAGTGGTTCTTGTAAAAGTTACCACTCGCTTCTAGGGTGTTGTGGAAGTATTCCACAGTTCTTTTTTAGAGCTATCAAAGTCTTAATTAAAGGGGTAGCCTTGCTCACCCTCATGAGGAGCATAAAAGAAGTAACTTGCTTCTGAAATATGCCATACAATAAAAGTCAATGGGGTCAATGCTGTTTAAGAGCCAATAACTTTCATTTGTATTAACAAAAAGATTGTTCTAAGGTATCTTCTCCTGTAATCCACACAAGAAAGTAATTTAGGTTTGGAACGACATGAAAACTTATCATTTTAATAATATTTTAGTAATTTGATTTAGAAAAATGACAATATAGAAGTAAACACATTGACTTTATAATATCACACTCAATCACGGTTTATATTTGGGGGTCCTTGGCGTTAAAGAGTTTGAAAAGCCCTTAGCAAACACTGTGAGCATATTCAAAACAACAAAAGTTCCATGAATAATCATTTCCAAAAAGCCTCTAAGATAGTGAAAAAAACAACAAAAGCATTTTTTGTGTGTCTATGCAGCAACCCACACTGATGGGTTTTGCAACATGGCCTGCCTTAAAATATTCCCTTCACAGCAGGACAGAATTGACCAAAACCAACAACACATTCGTTCACAATCAACGACAGGCAGATGGGAATAATTAACTTTGGTCTTGGCTTCAGTCGACACAAAATTATATACAGGGTCAGTGTACCAACCAAGCATGGTAAAATAACCTTTAATATACAGCTTTGTTAAATCCCTGATTCCTGGACAGGCAGGGCTTTTTAAGAATCTTACTTCCTTGTCTTTAAATGTGCAGATTCTAACTAAGCGTCATAAATCTTATCCGCCGACAGCGGATTGTAACCTTCTGGCTCCTGTTCACTGGCACATAGAGAAATAATGGGAAAAGGTTCATCTCAAAAGACGGAAAGAGCAAGAAAGGAACAAGGAAACTTGAGTGTGTTACAGTTCAGAGGATCCATAGCTCTTACTGACCTGGTGGCAACTGCCTCTCCTGGGAAATGAATGCTTTTGAAAACCAGAGCAAATGCCCCTTCCTGAGGGAAGACAGAGAAAAAAACAGTGAATGAAACAAATGTTCGTTGATGAGGCGCAGAAACAGCTATGATACAGATCTAAATGGAAACATCATCGTTCTGTTCAACTGGCAAAGGTAGGGTCTCGCGTTTCTTCATCAGCCCCCCTCTGTCGCGCAGCTTAGGATCTGGCCTGGAGCGGAGGCCCAGAGAGGTGGAGGGGGCACTGGGGAGCTGAGAGGAACAGAGCCCCACAGTGAGGGTTGAACTAAACGGAATAGGGGCCCTCTCTGTGTGCTGACGGAACTCATATTTGCCACTACCTCCTCACTACCTCTCCTGACTCGCTGCCCAGAAGCACACACACTCCAGTCCACACATATATAAGCCAAACATACTGATACACGACTCTCTGTGTAGACATTTTATGTCTACGTGCTTACAAACATGCAGCCTTTACGAAATTGCTCTATCTGTAGACACACAGTATATGTACACTACCATTCAGAAGTTTTAATGTTTTTTGATTTTATGCCCACCAAGGGAAATTAAAATGTAATTTATGCCTGTGATATCAAAGCTGAATTTTCAGCAGTCATTGCTTCAGTCTTGGGGAGTGAAAAGTCCCTCAGTTGTCCTTAGTGTGAAAAGATGGCTCTCAGAATCATACAGTCATTGTTGGAAAGGGTTCAATTACACAAAAATGCTGGAAGAAAAAAAAAGAACTTGTGGGATCTGAAGGATTTCTCTGAAGAACAGTGGGCAGTTTAACTGTTTAGGACAAACAAGGGACTCATGAACAAATATCACTAACAAACAAACAAAAAAAAAACAGCTGTGGATCATTCAGGTAACAACACAGTATTAAAGGGGTCATCGGATGGCCATTTTCCACAAGGTGATATGATTCTTTAGGGTCTTAATGAAAAGTCTATAATATACTTTGGTTTTGGTTTGGTTAGGCATCTTAGAATGGCTCGATTTGAAAAAGGGGATATTATTTTTGCAGATTAATTAAAAACCACTGCATGGATTTGTATCATTATAGGGTAGATTTGTACATACACTGCCAACACACATTAATGTTCAAACAGTATGTAAAAGTGAACTTAGCCTTTAAGAATCATGTGTATGTAAACTTTTGAACCGGGTCATTTTTATAAATTCAACTACTATTTTCTCTTGTGGACTATATGTAAACATCTTTTATGTGAAATATCTTATTCAGGTCAGTACTAAATAAAAAAAAACAAAAAAAAAAAACATGCATTTTGTATGATCCCTGTTATTTTGGTAAAATAATTAACATTGTTAATGATTCTATAAGGGGGGTGTAAACTTTTGCCCTCAACTGTGTGTGTGTGTATATATATATAGCATTACATTACATTTAAATCAATTATGAAACAAATTAATTTAACTCATTTCTAATCGTTTTGCATTACAGTAATGAGAATTATGGGGGAAATGTGCTTAACTGCCATGAAAATAACAAACACATATGCTTATTTTACTTCATACAGCAAATTATTTCTTATTTGCTGATAATTTTGAAGTGAAATATGACTTGTTCTTGAAAAGATCAGTATATTTACTGCTGATTTCTGTAGAGCACCAGTTTATAAAATATTAGGAGAATTTTTTTTTTTGTAATTGTCTCTTAATAAGTTTCCTTTGGCCTTTGGCCTTCTCTAATTCTGACAGGAACCTTTATTTTAAGTGTGTGTGTCTTTGTGAAGTTAAATGCACAAAGCGCCCGAGCCTGTTTTCAATTAGTCTCAGTAAGACTTGTTTCTCCTTTCTTGTCTCTTTCAAAGCAAGTTAGTATGTCCGTGGCTGTGGAGGTTGCTTAGAAACCTGTATCCGCCCCATAAGACACGACTGTACACCTTAAATGTTATCATTCTTTTATCTCACAGCCTTCCATCACTAATATGGCTGCCAAACCAGTTTAGATAGAGAGCAATCAAAATTTTGTGTAATCAATTTACAGAAGAAGCCGTAAAACATTGAGAGTCCCGTAGGGATGGTGAAAACGATGAATGTCACAGAGTCATTAGGCTGATAGGAAGACAGGGTGTTTTATAAACCCATGATAAAACTAGATTCCTGTCAAGAATATCTCAAAGGGCACATCCCTCGCTCGTACAACGTCACTGAACATTGTTTGGATAGAGCTGAACTTCCCAGCAGAAGATATTATGACCATGAGAGTCGTCCAAAGGTGCTGACGATGGATCATAAAACAGGGTCCAGCTGTCCACGTTTGAAAATCTAGCTAATATTAATTACCTGGACACGAGGAAGAGCCGTCTGACACGCTATTATGTGCTGATAAATGCTGATATTAGTTATATAAGTGATCATGAAAGACCAAACTTTAACTAGTGATCAGTTTATCAGAGACAAAGATGCTTACTTTGAAAGAAAAACTAATAAAATGCAGTTAGCTGGTTCTTACCACAAAGTCTGTCTGATCTGTGTCAGGGTTTATTGTGTATATAGTTTATATGGCTCACTGTAAATTTACATTTACGCATTTAACGAACGCTTTTGTTCAAAAGTGACCTACAAAAGAGGAACAAAAGCAATTAATCAAGAAGCCAACAATATTTGTAATAGTCAATGCCAAGTTTATTTGGCAACTAGGAAGGATAGATGCCTTACTTGATTTATCTGTGAAAACTTTGAGAGACTGACTACAACTCTCATAGCGAAAACCGTGTAACTACCCCTCAAACAAAGAAAAGCAGTACTTCTGAACTTCTTTTCCTTGTTTTTAGGAGGGCTGAAAATGAGCAAGAACTGGCCTTTAACTTTCACAATCCAAGCAAGGGGTTCCCAGAGGCATGTGAGTAAGACCACCCCCTCTTCTCAAACACACACACTCACACACACGTACACACTCGTGATGCTTACCAGCTGCTGAATGACGCGCTCCACTAGGGTGGAGAAGGACACATAATCGTTCTCGCGGTTGTCATAGAGATACTTGATCAACTTAGGGATGACCTCTGTGTCTGTGTCCGACTCAAAATCGTAGCCTTTGGAAACCTATCAATGGGTTGGGATGGAAAAACCATGGTTACAGACACAAGCAACGGCAAAACAAAACATGTTTTTCTTTTGTGGAAAAAGACTAAATGAAAAAAAAAAACGAAAGTGAAAGAGAGAGAAAGCGGAATACTAAACACATTAGTTTTGAATGGTTCCTCATTGCTCATAAATTTTGTGGGATATTGTGCAACAAACTACTAGATGTTGTTGTACTAACAACGAATAAAGTAGTGGACGGCATATAAGAAAGACACAATCTCTAAAATGAAAAAATGACGATAATGTCATAATCAGTTACTTATTTTAATATACTTTGTACTAATGTACATCTCCATTCTCTAACAAATGATTATCACCTAAGTTATGACCTAAGAAAACCAGGCTTGCGACACTTGTTTTTTATGACTTGACTGTGCACATGCACTGGACGTATCAAGCGCAGCTATTGTTATATTTATGAGCGAAATCCAGTGATTTCATTAGGAATCTGTACGATTGGGAATTTCGTGTGAGGGTGAAAAATATTCCCACAGATCTCGTAACAGGATCAAGCTGAACACAGAGATGTTGACCAACAGAAACGTCTGTGTGAGCGGCACTCAAACATTGTTACACTACTGACAATGGATCTTTTTTGCCTGCGAAATTTCACCATTCTCAACCTTACAATCATCATGAAATCAAAACTGACAAAATTCCACTTTAGTTTGATGTGGCACTATGTTTCTTTTTGTTATTTAATAGAAATTGACTATATTCAAGTTCTTAATACATGTTACTTGTCTTAATTTGAACATTTCATCTATGCATGCTATTAAAAAAAAATGAGTGAAACAAATATCCTTTTTCACTTAGACTGTTTGGGCTACTAAATAATGCTAACCAGTAACCAAACAGCTCTTTAATGCATTGTTTTAACAAACTTACATTTGTTCTGGTTCTATTCTGGTATGTAAGCACCTGCTTTTCACAGTCTGATCAATAAAGTAAAATAGATGGCATGGCAAGGGGACTATTAAAGAGGTCAGTAAAATACTGCTTACCAGGTACTTCTTCAGCTCCTTGTAATTTGTGATGATGCCGTTGTGGATGACAACAAATTCTGGAGAGAAACATTCAAAAATGTATTTATTTCAAAATGAATACATAAGTACAAATACAAATTACACAGGAGTTTTAAATGAAAGGCAAAGGAAGGAAGCTGTAACCTGCTTCAACCTGATTATCCTGAAGACCTTGATGAGCTGGTTTAGGTGTGTTTGATTGTAATGTAAAAAAAATTTAATTGTGAAGCTCTTCAAGAAGGCCTTCTACTTAAATCATTAAAAATGCCAAAAATAGAAAGTCATCTGACACAAGGAAGGATTTTATGCATTCTTCTACACACATACTAAACTGTAACAGCAGCAGGTTGGATCACATTTTGCTTTATTACTTTCTCAACGGCAAAACTTGCTGTCATATCCAACAGACTGTATACAGTATGATAGTTGATACACAACAAAGGCTAACACTTTCACAAGCCGTTTACTGATGTAGGCCTACATGCTTTCTATTTCAAAGTGAAAAAGACTTGAAGAATGTCTGTTTGACACACTGTTAATGATCTTTGTGCAGTTTAAGCAATTTTAAACAGGCGCTATTGTTCAAACCATTTGTCCTCATTGAAAACACAATAGTTTAAACATAAAAGTTTAGACACACCCACATTTTCTCATTATATTAAAGATCTACAGGCTTATAGTTTAATGCTACGCAGTACTTTAATATTATACCAGTTTACAGTGCAGAATTTGCTGCAGAAAAATAAATAAATTGTGCCTATTTATGATTTTTTTTCTTTCTTTTTAATTTCAATTGGAAAAAGCAGTCAATGTGCATAGCATACTCATTCAATAATACTAGAAAAGCATCCCAGGATGCACCTAATCAAGTTGGTTGAGATAATGTCCAGACTGTTTAGAGCTGTGGGTAAAGGGTTGTGGCTTTTAAGAAGATAAAAAAATAAATTGGATTTGTTTAATGGAAAAGATCATGATTCGGGATCCTTACTTGGGTTTCCCAGCTATTGGCTTATTTATAAATCATTATTGGTGTCCAAAATGTTGACAAATATGTTAAATCATTAAGAATAATTTCCCTTCACTTATGCCTGGGTACAAAGGGCTGTATTTTTTTATTGTAGGGTCCAAAAGGTTGAGACTACAATGAAAATGTGCTTTTTAAAATATCATAAAAGTTAAAAACTAATTCTGCAGAAATGTTCTGCATTTTCTAGGTCATTAATCAAATGTAGAGATGCTTTCAGATGCTCTTTGGAATATTTTCTTAAATCCAAAATATAAATCAAAACAAAAATAAAACTTTCAAACCATACTGTATTTTGCCTGTAATATTATTTCTATTCAGTGACTTGGTTTATGGGAGAAAGCTGATTCGGAATCAGTAGCACACCAAACTGTGTGGCGAGAGGAACTTCCTGCTGTCTGTTTCTACCCCCTACTTAGGTGTTTATTTTCAGAGGTGAACTTTCACATCTGAACCGTCATTTACAGCATTATGACCTTCACTAGCCTTTCATTTACAAACACAACCTAATGGCTTTAAAGCCTGTACCGGCTACCCAGTCCTGTCTTTTCTGGATAAAGAGCTCATAAACTGACGGCAACCACAGCTGCTTACTAATGACTGGATATAAACCAGACAACCATCATAGGGTCAGTTAATTTTTGCTTTCTTTCATCTCGGTTTATGTTTACCATTGTTCTTGTCGGATCGTTGAGGGTGGCTGTTGACAGAACTGGGCTCTCCATGCGTGGCCCAGCGAGTGTGTGCAATGCCAAAGTGTGTGTCCAGTTCTGCCTCGAGATCGATGGAGTTGTTCTCTGATGATAGAAACAGGGACAAATTAGAGGAAATGAAACATTAAATAAGCACTTTAAAGAATAAAGAAAAGATGGATAGTAAAGGAGGATAACGTACTGTAGATCTCCTCATCAAGAGCTTTCACCTTCCCTGTCTTCTTATAGAGGCTGATATTAGCAGCATGATCTTTCCCTGAGCCATCTATTGCAACACCTGACCAAAAACACAGTTTTCGTCAAAAAACCAGCAGCACATACAGTCACTTACTCTCTTTATCTCTTAAACTCTTGAGGGCTCAGCATACAAAAAAACAAGATTAACAGCACAATAATCCCCTTCACACAAGTATCGACTGACTGCTTCAGCTACATCAGTGGAAGAACTGACACTCCAGGCCTTCTGCGCTGCCAAAATCCAAGAAACGAGGCCACAATTCACGTCTTGAGCCGTATCTGTTACCTGTGGAACACAGTGACATTACCCTCACAGAGGTGGGAGTGGCAGTCTTACCTGCAGAGTCATAACCCCTGTACTCCAGCCTTTGTAGTCCCTTTATAAGGGTCTCAATGATATCCCTCCTCGTCCGTGGCACTCTGTAATTCAGGTAGGCGAAAATTCCTGCCAGGTACAAAGTAACAAGGCTTGGAGAGAGTGGAATACTAATCGTGTATGAAGACACACAGTATGATGTTTTAAAGTGACCCAGTTAACACCCTCAAAAAACTTTCACTGACTAAAAGTGAAAAACTCTAAGCATATTGATGAATTGATGGCAAATAGACAAATGGCTAGACAGATAGACAAAACGTAGAGCATTTACTACATAAGAGTACAACATTTGAATTATACTTCAACTGTACATTCAGTAAAAGAATTTTTTTTTTCACAAGGACAGAGCAAACTTTGTTATTGTAAAATTAGGCTTAGGTCATACTAAATAGTAATACAGAAACAGTAAATATTGTGGAATGGTCCGCTTTACACAACTTATAAATGAGTTTTTCTATTATAAATTCATCACAATGAGAGATTATTTCATTACTTTTCGGCAAGGAGTTTATTAAAATTTCCCTGAGTGGCAGACAAAGTGATACAGTTCATTTATCATATTTGACATCAGCCACGTCGCCGGTTGAAAGTGGTGGATCCAGATTGTATTCTGTATTTGTTTTAACGTAGTGTGTCCTTCTACCTAAACCGCATTCATGTGCGTCATAAGCCCATCACGCCCAAACGTAAATATCAAACAGTATATTTAAACACTGTAGGTGCGTTCGAACGTTCGCTAGCGTCTTTAATGTTCAGAAATGCTGTCTAGGTAGGCAGCTCAGTAGGTTTTGAGACACCGCCGCTGTCGCGCTCCAAACCGGATCTGTCACTTCATCTGTCACAACTCCAGTGAATGATGACCAGACGAAGCAAATATTTACGCTGGCATTGCATCTGATTATTTATTCACGTTCACACATACAGGGACAGATTAGGTTTAACAATTTAATATTAAGTATGATTGTTATGACTGAATGGTACTACATTTATCTTATCACAGTGATTCATGCACAGTATTCCTATTCCTGTAAAGTAATAACAATAAAAAGCTAAACTTACCGCACATCGTTCAAGTGTATTTTTTCAAGCTAAAGGTAGTTTGAAGGGTCTGGTGATGAAGCGGAGCGGAGCAAGTCGCAATATGATCCACAGACTATGAGGAAGAATTGCAAACAGCCTCCTAGACTTATAACTTGGAACCTGCTCCACCTCTGGTTACTCAGGCAACGTCAGCCCCGCCCACCGCTGGCTCATTGACAGAACGCCGAGATTAATTCTTCCTTGATACTAAGGATTCCTGTTTTAGAGTGTTTTATGTTTATAAACCTATTTTTTCCATATATGTTATATATATGACTGAGTAAATACGCTCAACACAGCCTGTGCTGTGCCGCATATAGAAGATTTGATTATCCAAATTGTGCCTTTGAAATGGAGGAACGAAGCAAAAACGTAAAAAAAAAGTTGTTTTAATAGTAACAACATCATTTAAGTTTATAATACATGTACATGTATTTGTTGTGATCAAAATTATGCATACCCTTGGTAAATATGACCAAAGGCGGCTGTGAAAATAAGTCCATATTGTTTATCCATTTGATCTTTCATTCAAAAATTTCATATTAATTTGCTAGACACTACTGGAATTTAAAAAAGGACTTGGTTCAACGGTCATGTGAAACTGAAAAATGAGCTTTTTAGCAGCACACAGGGATAAAAAAAAAAAAAAAGTACCCCATGTGTACAATGAAACATATTGTTCATACTCTTGTTCAGATAGATGGCATCAAGGATTCTAACAAATACCAACAGATAAAAAACTAGAAATCTTATAATGGGCCGTGGTTGGATCCTCCAACAGGACAATGATTCACAAACAACGTCAAAACAAAAAGGGGTCAAGAACAAAACCAAGCTTCTGCCATGGCCAACCCAGTTCCCTGATCTGAACCCTATAGAAAATGAGTGGGGTGAACTGAAGAGAAGAAGCACCAACATGGACCAGGAAATCTGAAGAGTCTGAAGAGATTCTGTATCTCTTGTCAGATGTTCGCTATTGTTTTTTTAATTACAAACTTCCTGTAAGGCTAAAAGAAGAACATTCCAGTGTGACAACTAGTGTTAATTGCCAAAATGTCATTAACGCAAAATGTATGTGGGCACTACACCCATGTGTATTTGTTGAGCACTTAATTTCAAAACCACTGCATTAATAGTGAGTTGCACCTTGTTAAAAGTTTATGTGAATAATTTACACTATATGTAAATATGGATGCAGGTATTCACTCCTGTTCAGACTTTAATAGCATCAATGAGATCAGGTATCCCTTGTGGAAAATGTATAATTGTATTGAACGTGCACTTGTAGTGTAGCCTACCTCAAATCTTAAACGTTTACTGAAATAAATAAATAACTTCAGTGGCAGAAAATATCATATTAATTAATTATAAGCAAACTGAAAGCACGTATGGGCATTTACTTTCATAACATGCACTTTGCATTGATGTAAAATTAAATTTACTACTTAATAGAACTTAGCAGTACACGTATTTTGATGTGCTGAGTAACATACTAAAGCACATATACAGTACTTAATTACCATTTTAATTGTACTGTTATTCAATATTGCATTGACAGTACATTTTAAATGCAACTTCATCTTCACAAATGTGAAATTACACACATATTTAAATACATGTCATATTCAATAGAAATTACATAAAATTCCCGTTTACCATAAATTGTCAGTACATTTGGGATGAAATTACATATAAAGATCTAGCTATGTCCTACTTAAGTTGGTCAAACAATGACTGTAAAATGCAATGTAATATACATTTAAACTATAGTAATTTCATGCAATTAAATGTCAGAAATCATTACAGTCAGTTCACCCAAAGACAAACTTTCTATCATCATTTAGTCACCCACACGTTGTTCCAAACCTGTATGACATGCTTTGTTATGCATAACAAATAGAAGACATTTTGAGAAATGACTCAGTGTTTTCTGTTTGTTTGTTTGTTTTTTTGTATAACCACTTAATGGAAGTCAGCTGTATCCACACCTGTTTGGTACCCAACAATCTAAAAAATGTCTTACTTTGTGTTCCACAGAAGAAACAGGGTTGGAACCACATGAGGGTAAGGAAATGCATAATTGTAATTTTTTGGTAAAATATCCCTTTAAGTATATTTTTATATAAGTACTAAGGTAAGTGACGAGGTCTACCTTAAAATCAACACTTTAATTAATCCAAAAAGCATTCAAATTTAGTAAATAATATGGCTCTTCCTTTGTTTAAGCAGACATTGTCATGCTACAATAGAAAATTACCTTGTTGTCACAAATCTGTAAGCACAGTATGCCACAGCAGCATTAAGACTTCACTGGAATTGAGCATTATTAGGCAACTGAAATGTGTTAATTAGGATTGGATTTCAATGCACCTGTAGATTTTTGTACAAAGAACTGTGTTTTTCTCTTGAATTTTAGAAGACATTTTTACCAGCAGCTGCACTGGAAAATAAAATAGAGATTTTGTAATGGGTGTAAATGTGAATCATTTTGTTGTTAAAGTTACACTGTCTCCTATAGTGCTAAAATGCATCCAAAACTTATTTTGGACTAAGTGAAGACTATTAGGACCCTATAGAGAATCTCCATTTCAGTATTAATGTTTCCAATTTTTAACCACTGGTCCTGTTGTAGCTACAATACTGTGAAGTTTCTCTTGTCTGGACATCTGTGTCACGTTAAGCAGAATAAGACACGGGCCCTGTGTGGTCCCCCGGCGGGGGGCTATTGTGAAGATCTGTAGATCCTCCCCACCACAGTGACTCCTAAGGGACCCCCCAAAAAAATGTACACAAACTGTAAAAGGTGAGAAGAACTGAGGTGAGATGACAAAATGACTATGACAGAAACTGAATGATTTATAGATTTGAATCTTTTCATTTCAGGTCACATATGATTAAGGTATTACAGATATTAAACCAGGAGAGATCAGGTAAACCGATAAACTACCTGGAAAACTACCTGAGGACATAATCTGAAAATAAAAAGGGTTTGACTGTCAACTTAATTCCAGTGAAACAAATCTTAATGCCACATCATACAGTGATGTTCTAGGGAATTACACACTTCTGACTTCCGAGTTTGGACTGGAATTTGGATCTTTCACAATAACGTGCCTGTGCCAAAAGCAAGATCCATATAGAAATGATCTGAGCTCAATTTTTTTGATAAATTGAAAGCAGGCCTCACTGATCTTTATATTTAATGGAAGCAGTACGGACAAACTAACTAATGTTTGTGCTTATTGATATCTAAATACTTTAGACTATATGCTGTATCATTCAAGATGATGTTGATGACATCCGCTGTAAAGTGATTCATAAACGAAGGGAGGGAGGACTGTCTTGAAATATCTGTTAATTAAAAACAGATGTATTTAAGCAACAGTAGATTTTTTTTCTCACTTAAAAAATATGGTTTACTATTCCATATGATTTTTATCTACGTCACAACTCTATAACTTATCTAATCAACAGATAGACTGATAAAAAACAAGCTGATAATATATTAAAATGTGGTATGAATTACAGTAAATGCTGTAATTGCGTGCATGCTGTAAGAGCTGCCCAGTATCATGAGTGGGCAGTTAGTGACCACGAAAAGGGTGGTACGGGTAACAAACAGTCACACCCTCAAACAATTATTTAACAGAGCCAAAGTGCAGATCTAGAGGCTGTGATGCAATAGCTTTCACATTTTAGCACTCAGCTCACTGTTATCAGTTTTTTTTTCTAACCTTACTATCTTTTTTACTGTTTCTTATCTCATTTACGGGCACCAGTTCAGTGAGAAAAATACAAAGGGATACATTAAATAGGCAATAGTTTATATAATTTAATAATTTGACACTGATTAAGGTTATATAATGCTTAACAGATCAGTAGTTCCCGGACATTCACACGTGAAATAAATTCACATGTGAAATGAATAAAAGCTTTATTTTAAAAATCTGTTAATCTTTGTATAATGTTTGCTACTTAGCAAAGAACATTTTACATTAACATTTAGTCTTTTTGCAGACGCTTTTATCCAAAGTGACTTACAAATGAGGACAATGGAAGCAATCAAAACAGAGCAATACGTAAGTGCTGACAAGTCTCAGTTATAGCTTGACGTAGTACATAGTTGACAAGTTTTTTTTTTAATTATATAATAAATTTAAAAAAAAAAGATACAACAGAAAAAATAATAGAGCAAGCTGTTAGAGTTTATATATATATATATATATATATATATATACAACACCAGCACCTATATATATATATATATATATATATATATATATATATATAGGTTCAGCCCATTGGGTCATTTTACTGAGTTATTTTTAGCATTTTTACCCAGGTGCTGTGATATATATATATATATATATATATATATATATATTAACCCAAATGCTGGATTCAACTTGTTGGGTCATTTTATTGAGTTATTTTTATTGTTTTTTAACCAGGTGCTGGGTAGTTTTTCTGTAACTAAGCTGCTGGGTCATTTTTAACGCTGGATTATTTTTTTCTACCCGACCACTGGGTTGAGTCTGTCTTTGACTAAACAACCCAGCTGCTATGTTACAGTCAATCAGAACGCAGGTTTTTTGGAGTCCTATACAGCGCCGCCGATTTGCACAGCGAAATAAAGATTTGTATACGTTACGCAACGCAACATGAGGACAAGACGCCAGTTAGCTGCGTTAGCAGCGATTGTTTCAAAGGATGGAAATGCCTTTTGCCTTGCATAAAATAAATGGATTTTTTCGTTATTGTAGTGAGTCTGATCTTAAAATGTGTTCTCTAATGTCAGTACTGTTTGTTTATGGGCAGTTTTTGGAGTCAGTCATGGCATCTTTCAGCTACGAGTGAAACGCGAGGCCGCGGTCTGAAGTTCGCAGTTAACCCGGTGAACAGCAGCCCTTCACTGGCTGATTTCGGCGACACACCGGCATGATAATTAGCGCTATTTAGTAAAAAAAAGCAATTACAGAGAACAGTTGAATACACT
Source organism: Labeo catla (assembly GCA_012976165.1). Classification (NCBI taxonomy): domain Eukaryota; kingdom Metazoa; phylum Chordata; class Actinopteri; order Cypriniformes; family Cyprinidae; genus Labeo; species Labeo catla. The sequence continues at coordinate 509,084 of VONZ01000136.1, read as the reverse complement.
AAAAGTAAAATTCTGCTTTTGAATCGCTTGTTAAACGAGTTTAAATCTATGTAATATTGTAAACTATTCTGTATTCACCCAAATAAATTCAATGTGTCTTGTATTTTGTCCATGTGTTCTTGCTTAATAATAAATGTTCATCTTTTGATTATTGCTGTTGCTTCTAGTAATTCTGTGTGTGTATTTATAAATTCCAGTCCATTTTAAACCAGGGATATAATTTTTAAACAATAGCTGACGTAAATATAATAACCCAGCATGTTTGGTAAAAACATTTAACCCAACCAGCTGGGTCTAAATGACCCAGCACGTGTTCTGTCCAATATTTACCAATAATAACTCAAGTTGAGTTGTTTTTAACCCAGCATATTTTAGAGTGTATAAAGAATAAAGATGCTAGTGAGCTATTTTTTTTTTCTTTTTAAGAATAGAATTAGAATAGAGAGTGCTAGAGTTATAGGGTCATTTTGAAAGTTATTATGCAGCAGTACCATTAAATAGCCCAAAACTCTTAAAATCCAAAGGAATTTTTTAAAGGAAAAAAAAAAAAGTTACTAATGTTCCATGGCACATTTAAACCCCGGGTGAGTTCGCTTTTTCCATCACTTCAAACCTGAGGTCGTGCAAAGCAGCACGGCAGTTGAGTTCATTTACTTGCTGGTCCAGCCAAAGAGACATAATATAATATAATATAATATAATATAATATATAAATGTTAATTCATTCGTAAGGAAAAGTTAAACACAAAAACAAGAACATATCGATCGTTTAGCTGACTGACTTTGGATCCTGCTCATTACAAATAAAAAACAGATTAAATTAATGATGTAAGAAAGCTTTGTTCTACCTTAAATTGTGTTCTGCCTCAGTAGACCCAGCAACAACATAGACATAAATTTGTACACCCTCAGTACACCCAGCAACAACACAGACATTATGGATGTTTTCATAAACTATCATAATATAACACGGCAAATATTAGGCAGCATATTTTGATAATCATTCCCCTATTTACATAAAGCTAAAACCTAAATGATTTCTAAACATATAAGGAGCCCCTTTAAAACATTGAAATGAGACACTGAAAACTGTGTAAAATGTAAACAATTAAACAAATTTATAAATATGCGACTACTTTTTCTGCACTTTAATGCCTAGATAAATATATCACATTCTCACGAACTCAGATTTCCTCTTTTATTGTTGTTTTATTGCTAGACTGTAAAGTTTTTCCCCACTCTATGTATTTCCTGAACACAGGACGATGGATTTAATAGTTCACTGCTCACAAACGTGGATTGGCGTCATTATTTAATTTGGCCTCTGCGGTGCAAACAATCGAATCAAGAGCTGTGGTACCGGACCACTGGGTTTGGATTTAACTTTTCTTGTTCATTACTAAACAGACTGATAGGCTCAATGTTCAGAGCGTCTGCCATGTGACATCGGAATGTACGCCAAGTGATTTAACTTCACAAGATCCTCTCATTAATGCATATTATGATTTCGCCCTTCTGCTGCAAGTCATCTCTAATTATAGCACACACTGAGTGCTCATTAATGGAAATTACTATTAGTCCCATTTTTCCACAAGTCGATCAGGTTGATTATCAAAGAGGGAGCTCATGAACGCAAACATGTGAATTCATGCAAACTGTAGAAAACATTTGGAAATGTGTAACTAGACAACCAGGCTGTAAGATACACTTCCTTGTGTAAAAGGATGAACTTGTTAGCAGAAGAGCAGCTTATTAAACATAATTAGTAAAGATGACCAAACCCAAAACCTGCAGCTTTTGTTTTCATTCAAGTAGGAGCTGACTGTACTAAGCTTTAAATCTCAAATTATTCCCAGCTAATTGAGCACATGTATTTTACATTTTTAAAAAGCTTGGTGAAATATGTTTAATTTAATAAACAAAGTTCAGATACTTAAATAGAAAGTATTTACGTTTAAAAAAAATAAATACAAAATTAAGTAGTTTATTGTGGAGAAAACTGTTGAGGATAATCCTAGATTAAGTGCATTTAACTTTAACATTTAATTCACTTTTTGAAATATATATATCATGTGAATTTATCAGTTTCTTTCTTTTCTTGTGACCACTGACTTATTTTCTACATATTTTGAGATATGTATTATGACTCTATTATTAGTGTTATCTGTATTATTTTATGTGCTTCCTTATTGGAATTTGGACTCTATTTGGATATTATCTTGTAGAGTAAATGTACAAATTAAGTACACTACCAGTCAAAAGTTTTTGAAGAGTAAGATTTTTAATGTTTTTTCTTTTCTCACCAAGCCTGCATTTATTTGATCCAAAGCACAGCAAAAACAGTACAATTCTGAAATATTTTTATTATTAAAAAAAAAAACTTTTTTTTTATTTTTCTATTTGAATATATTTTAAAATGTAATTTATTCCTGTGATTTCAATGTTGAATTTTTATTGTTGAATATTCTGATTTACTGCTCTTTTTTTTAAATTACTATTATTATTATATGTTGAAAACAGCTGAGTAGATTTTTTTTTTCAGGTTTGTAACATAAATGTCTTTATCATCACTCTTACCATCAGTCTGACTCTAAGCTTTTGAATAGTGTATAATGTTACAAAAGCTTTTTATTTCAGATATGCTGATCTTTGGATCTTTCTATTCATCAAAGAATCCTGAAAAAATGTACTGAAAATATACTTAAATATTCATAATAATAATAATAATAATAATAATAATAATAAATTCTTGAACAGCAAATCAGCACTTTAGAATGATTTTTGAAGGATCGTGTGACACTGAAGACTGAAGTAATGATGCTGAAAATTAAGCTTTGATCACATGAATAAATTACATTTTAAAATATATTCAAATAGAAAACAGTTATTTTAAATTCTAAAAATATTTAAGAATATTACTGTTTTTGCTGTACTTTGGATCAAATGAATGCAAGCATGGTGAGCAGAAGAGACTAAAAGTCTAAAAGTAAACGTTTTTTTAAGCTTTTTTCCAAAGCAATTTACAAATGAAAAATACAGCAAGCAAAGTAGAAAATAACACAAGATGTCATAGCAATGCAAAGTTTTAAAATATTATGTAGAGCAGTGCAAGGAGGGGGGTATAAGAAATGAATAAATGAACAAATAAATAAATGAATGAAGAAGAAGAAGAAAATGATGAAGAAGAAACTAACTGCAGATAATTGTGGTAATCTTTGGACCAATATTATTATATGTTTATATTATAGGTTCATAAATAATGCCATTAATACCACTGTAAAACAATAAACACACCTACAAACAAACAGTACTCACCGTCCATGAATAATAATTAACCAATTCAAAAAGCCTTTCTGATCTAATTTTAAGTATATGTAAACCTAATCACGAATGTGTTCTTGAATCACAGCCTGGCAGACAGTGGCTGTTTTATGAGTAACATCGGCAGTGCAATCAAACTTTATACAAACACGACATAACAGAGCGTTACCCATGAGCTCTGAACCCACGTCCACATGTTGTGGTCAGACTGTGATCTCATAGCTCTATCACAGTGACTCACATACAACAGAGGCCCTCACACTACGAGTTGGGTGGACCGCCAGGCTACATATTAAATCCAGACATCCCAGTGGGACTGCCAAACGTAGGAAATGACCTACGATGTATCAGCGTGTAAAAGTACAACGTCACAGAGGGATTGGAAAAGGGCTCTGGGAGGAGGTGAGCATATGTGTGAGAGAGAGTGAATGCTGTTGGGTGGAGGGTGATGGGGGCTGGACTTCCCGGAAAGTGTGTTTACCATGGCAGCGTAAGATGTGAGGAGACTGCCAATGGAGCAGCATATGAACCAGAGAAACATGGAGAAAACACAGGGAAGGATGAACGAAATGTTGGATGTTAGCTTCATAGTGTTAGTTTGATGTGACATTGTTTACGTAAATAATCTACTGCCATTAAATTTTGATAATCAAATCTTTACCTCAAAGATAATCTTCATGTCAGTTTCAATTCTATTTCAGTTTACCCTGTGAACGTTTATTTCTATGATGGTTTATCTGAGGCGATTTCTACACCAAAATAAAACACTTTTTGGAAGGCCACTGTCTCCTAGTGGCAGATAAATGTATTACAAGAGGGAGGGGGAACATGTCACATGACCAGTAGAGGTCTCCCCGAGAACATACGCATGCACTCACACATACATCTAAAGGGGCACATTGCACAGACTTCTACAGCTAGTTAATAATACTATAACCTAACCCTAACAGAAAACGTTCTAAATTAAATAAATAAATATGCGTACATACATACATTTTTTACAATCAAGAATATCCCAAACGGAGGCTTTGGGAGATTATGTCAGGTTTATCATACTTCGGGGTACAACTTTATCCCTAAAATATGGTTGCACATGATAAACATACACACACAACTCTACAAAAGTTTGGAGTCAGTCTCATATGCGCACCAAGGCTGCATTAAAAAAGTAATACTGTGATGATATGGACTTAAAAAATGTGAAAATTCTGCTTTGCCATCACAGTTTAATCAAACATTTCATTATATATATATATATATATATATATATATATCAGAGGTTGCGTTAGACTTTAAAGGAACCGTATGTAAGAAATTTATTTCAGTTAATCATAAAATGGCCCTGACATGTCACTAGACATTTAGAAATCATGTTCATTTCAAATACTTATATCACTGACAACAGTGGTCCGGCCAGGATATTGTCATTTAAAAGTGAAAGTTGCAGCCCTCAACTGATGTTTATGTTGTCATGTTGTGTTTTGGTCTGAGGCGCCACCCTCCAGCTATCTACCAATCACGAAGTCAGTAGAGTTTCGTCATCCGGGTTGGCAGCTCTGCTCTAGTTACAGCTGCAGCTACGAACGTGTCGGATAAAACATGTATAAAGTTACGAAACCTAAAAGACCTCGTTATGAATCCGAAGTACGTCGTGACAAAGTCCGAAATAAAACAAGGATTTGTATAGGAGATGCCTTTGACAGATGGAGACGGCTGAAAACAGAGAAGAATTTTGTTGGTATAGGCTAAAAGCCCCGTGCTTCCGTACACAGTGGATTTTCCACGGTCGCCCGTGCTAAATGCGTTCATAAAAAGCTTTATATCGCACCACTAGCACGGTATGAAAACAATCTTTACGAAATATTTGGCTAATCGCCTTTAGTAATTTTTTGCGACACATAATTACTTCGCAAAACATCTCTCGTGAAGCATAAACATAAGTAACAGAAGAAAAAAAAACTTATTGTGTAGGAAGCTCCTTGTAGCAGCCTACGTTCCTGCGGAATCCTGCAGCTTAACTGGCAACCTCGAGTCAGGGGGGAGAGGGAGGGGATACGCCGTTCTACAGTATTTTGAAAGTGATTGCAGTACCAGTTTTAGCCACAATCCTACATACGGTTCCTTTAACATTGTCCATTTTGACGGGCAGGGTCGTAAAAATTCCATCATAATCTATTATTACCCGTCATTTTAATATTCATATTTTAATTATTATAACACATTTTTAATTCCTTTTATTTTTGTTCACATTTTGATTTTTAATTATGAACCTACAGGACGATGTAGGCTTATGCGTTTATTTTTCAACACCACACCCTGCAGTGACAGCGATTATAATATGTTCTCATTTTAATGAACCAATATCGATCTTTTGGTCTATGCTGTTTTCAGTTGATGAATGAACAGTATAGTGCGCTTCCCACCCTGGTGAAAAAACCAGCATATGCTGGTAGGTATGTTTTGATGCTGGGATGCTGGTTAGGTAGGTTTTGGTGCTGGTTTAAGCTGGTCCTATGCTGGTTCATGCTGGTCCTTGACCAGCAAAGGACCAGCTTAAACCAGCATCAAAACCTACCTAACCAGCATTCCAGCATCAAAACATACCTACCAGCATATGCTGGTTTTTTCACCAGGGCATACAATAAATCGCAATATGCTAAGCTTTGTGTTACTTTTGAAATTCTGTCAATTTCATTAGAAAATTCCAGCAATAAATACCGTTTTGGCGCTCTTTAATGTAGACCGATGTAGCTTCTGTGTACTCGCCTGTGGGTAAATCAAATACATAAGCAAAACATTCGTGACAGTTTCATTTTAGTTCTGGATCCGTGCTCTGCTGCTACACTAGAGCGCCTCCGCCATTAACTGGACAGGGGTGGGAATTACAGTTAGAAGTTACAATAGATCGCCCTCAGTGTAATGTCAAAGTGACGGACGGCCTTCAGATTTTTCCGTCACTGATAAAAAAAATTCCGGACAATTTTCGGTTAACGCGACCTCTGATATATGTTTGTATATATACACACACTGTATAGCTATCTTTGTGAGGACATACATTGACACAATGCAATCTCTAGCTTCTTACCCTAAACCTACTCATCAGAACTAAGTGCCTCACCCAAAACTCTTACCCCTAAACCAAACTTTTACCCAATTATAACCTGATTCCTAAAATCAAGTACTGACCCTCAAACAGGCCTTTAAAAGGGTCTCAGAAAGTGAGGACCGGCCAAAATGTCCTCGCTTTACAAAATTGTCCTCACTCTGATGATCTAAAACTCAAACCAGCCCTCACAAAGATAGCTGTACAAGTGCACACATACTATAAAAGTTTTTGAACAGTAAGATTTTTAATGGCTCTTCTGCTCACCAAGCCAGCATTTTTAGAACCAAAGTATAGCAAAAACCGCAAAATTTTGAAATATTTATAAAATAACTGCTTTCTATTTGAATATCAGGGTTCTTTTTCCATTTCAAAATTCCATACTTTTCCACACTCAAATTCCCAAACCTCTCAGTAGATTTTCAGACCATATTTAACATAAATAGTTCATACAGAATTATTTTTAAGCATTATATTTGGTATTAATTTTTATTTGGTATTCATTTCAGCTTTATATTTGGTAACTGCAACTTTTTATCTCACAATTACATCTTGCAATTTGGACTTTCTTAGAATTGCGCGATATAAACTCACAATTGCGAGTTATAAAGTCAAAATAGTGAGACAATTCTGAGAAACAAAGCCACAATCCTGAGAAATAAACTTGGAGTAAGAAAACTTTTTTTTTCTCAGAATTGCAGTTGAGTGTTATTAAGTCAGAATTTATATAAACTCACAATTCTGAGAACATATAATCTTTTTTTCTCCTTAAAATTGGGACTTTATAACTCACAATTGTGAGTTTATTTTTCACAATTCTGACTTAAAAATACACAATAGCAATTCAGAGAAAAAAAAGTCAATTTATTTCTCTGAATTATCTCAGAATTTGTCTCGCAATTTATATCAGGCATTTCTGAGAAAAAAAACCCCTCAGAATTGTAAGATAAAATGTCACAATATACATATTTTTTTATTCAGTGTCGGAAATGCGGAAGTAATAATAATAATAATAAACAGACGTTTGCATCCACACAAGAAACTTTTTTTTGTGCCCTTGAGAAACTCACATGCACATGGAAATTTTTGCATGCTTATGCATTACAATTTCTAGTTTTATATAACATATTTCCTACATCTTATGAATGAAATGAGAGCATGGATGCACATGAATTAAGAGATCTATTTGCTCAAAATTTGGCTTTCCTTATGGAAGTACCTCTAATCTCAAGCCCTAATGTTCAGTTTAACATCCTCTGTGGTGGCGGAGAAAAGGCAGAGTGCACCTTTAAATCATTCAGTCATGTTTGACAATCACTAAAGAATCACTTGACAGCTGCCATGATTTTTTTTTTAAATTATTAATTAAATTATTTTCTATGATAAAAAACTAAATAGAAGCAAAAGTCTGGAAATGCTAATATTTTTCCATACTCTGCTTTCTTTTTTTCCACACTTTTCCAGACCTGGAAATGGCCTAATGCCATACTTTTCCAAACCACGTAGGAACCCTGTGGTATATTATTATTATATTATTTTTTAAATTAAAATTTAAAATAAATAAATATATATATATATATATATATATATATATATATGTATATGAATTACGGTCATTGTTGATCAACATTGCTGAACAAAATCTTAATTTCTTTTAAAAAACTGCATTGTCTGCAAACATATGCATGTAGCATATGAATATAAATTTAATTTAATATTAAAAGTGGTGCATACACACAACTTTTAATTTACAATATTGAATAAATGCATTAATTTGAAACAAAACTAAAGAAAACAATTTAGAAATGAATACTGTACACAGTCAGCTGTTTAATAGCTTGCATGTACCCGTATAAGATTAACTTGAACTCTCTACATTACCAAAATTGCTAACAGTGAGTTCCAGGCAAGAAATTCAAGAGCAAAATGACATTTATGTCCATTCATTTATTTATTTTTTGATTCATGTATTAACATATCCAACAAGATCAAAGTAAATACATTCGACCTTTCGAGAGATTGAAACAATTTTAAACTTGTAACAAAAATATAAGAAATTCTCTATCCAGAGCGGTTACATTAAATAAAATTTCAGCCAAAGCTTTTTTTAGCCTTCAGTCAATTTAGTGCCTTTGTCATTTGCCACACCGTCCTCGACACAACCGTATCACAACGATGCTTTAAACGTCATAATACACAACAGCAAAGACTTAAAGAATTAAGTTATCACTGAACCCATTGTGTATTGATGATGTTACACAGGAATTCACAACATCATTTCTCAATATATGACAATAGCTCTAGCCAATTTTCTAACTTGCTGTGTGATGGAACAAAAAACCCAACACATAAAAACACTGCTTTTGTTCAGTCAAGCCATTAATATTTACATCACAGTACATCCAAAAACATCAAGGCACACACTCATACACATACTAACTTAAAGAAACACTTGGAAAAACTAAAAGGCAAACAAAAAAACAACAGCACCAACAAAAATGCTGTTACACACTCACACAACATGAGGACAAACATTTACTTGGACACTAGCAAAATGATGTGTCTGTGATAGGGAAAAGCAATTACTACTGCAGTGACCCAACAGCAAGACAGCACAAGGGAATAAGAGAGGGTAGTCCAGGTACAGGTTTACCATGTGTACAGCTGAGGTGGATGTAGGGAGTTCTCTCAGAATCCAGAGGGTGTAAGGACGTTCATGTCCCGGTGCTTGAGTTTGTGAGGTCGGGTTATCTGTCTCTTCCCATCCATGGTGGGGATCTCCATCTTGGGGGGAGCTTTGAAGTTGGTTGGGTCCTCGGCCAAGCGGGTGGCCTGGGCTTTCATCACTTCCATAGGGGTGGGTTTCTGAGCTCCCTTATAGGACTGTAGGGCAAAGCCCCCTGTGAACATACAGGAATGACATTGGGTGTGCTGACACTGATGAGAGGGGGAAGGCCAATGAGCTTCCAACATCTGGTGCAATGCATGTGTAAAAAGCTCTCTGCAGATGTTTAAACCATTTTATACAGCGGTTAGATGTGGTCCTACAATGTGATTAGTCGAGCAGTGTTAACATGTAAGACAGAGTTAGTTTCTGCAGGGGTTAGAAGGCTGGTCTAAAAGAAGTTTAAAAGATCTTTCTTAATCTTAATCAGAAATACAGTTAAAACATTAATATAAAAGTAATAGTGAAAATATTTAGAAATATTAAAATAAGTTTGTGGAAGTTTTTTTTTTTTGTTCAGAATTCTTTGATGAATAGAAAGTCAAATAAATAAATAAAACAGCATTTATAGCATTACATAACATATTATAAAAAATTAAAACATGACCAAAGTCCCGCAATCTTTAATAAATCATTAATAGTATCATCATAATTTTTCTGCCAAGTATATATAGCTCATAAAATCTATTGCCCATTTTCAGATGCTGAATGATTTGAGATTATAGAGTTGAGGTCAAAACTTTACATACACCTTGCAGAATTGCAAAATATCAATTATTTACCAAAATAAGAGGGATCATACAAAATGCATGTTATTGCATTTAGTACAGACCTGAATAAGACATTTCACATAAAAGACATAAAAGATGTCCACAAGAGAAAATAATAATAGTTGAATTTATAAAAATAACCCTGTTCATAAGTTCACAAACGCTTGACTATTAATAATGTATTGTTACCTGAATGATCCACAGCTGTGTTTTATTAAGAGCCAGGGGTGTAAACTTTTAAACAGAATAGAGATGTGTACATTTTTCTTATTTCGCCTATTTTTTTTCCCCCATTTAGTATTGCTCTTCAAAAGCTACATAAGATACTTACATGTTTCCCAGAAAACAATGCAAGTTAAATTTACCCTGATCTTCATATTCATACACATATCCGTACATAAACTTTTGAACGGGGTCATTTTTATAAATTCAACTATTATTTTATCTTGTGAACTGTATGTAAACATCTTTTATGTGAAATATCTTATTCAGACCAGTACTAAAAAAAAACTAACGTGTTTTGTATTAACCTTCTTATTTTGGCAAAATAATTAACATTTTGCAGATTCTACAAGGTGTATGTAAACTTTTGACCTCAACTGTATGTGCATAATATCAGCTATTATACATTAGTTTTAAATATGGCTCATTCGATCCGTTTTATAAATTAGCTCAAAATCATATTTTAATCTTTTCATTCCATTATATGACTGTTTTTAATCAGTCTTTGAGAAAAGTAAAATCTTCTAAATAAAACCTAACAAATTTAACAATGGCACTTTCCATATCAGTCGATATTGATAATTGTCACAACAATCTTTATCAAATCTTCACTTCTTTCAAGTTTAAAGGGAGATTTTTGCTCCTAAGTGAAAGCTGTAGAAACCAGATGGTTAACAGAGGTTTTAAACTTCTCTTTATGGTCAGAACATAAACACTTCTTTTTTTTTGAGGTGGGGTGGGGTGTACTTTTATTGTGAGAAGACAGTGGAGAAATGACAGGAAAGTACTACTAACCACAAGGCTATCGGCACCGACATGTTTTTGAATTTCTTACACTTTTACAGTCATTTCTTCCTTTACAAATATATCTTAATAGAAAAATTAATTTCTTAGTCTCTGCTTGTTCTAATGAGTGATATTGTTTCAAATCATGAAACAGGTTTGTGTTGCCTGACTTTGACATTTATATTCAGCAGCACAGTTTGCAGTGCAGGCTGTAATATTAATAATATTACATTTTGTGTGTTTTAGAAATGCTCATTTGATAGTAGCTTGAGCTGACAGTAGAAGTAACTTGAGTTAGGATGCAGATATACATTTATGTTCATTTCCAAAAACAGTAACATCTGTAAAAACTGTAACAATGTCATTTTTACATGGTAAAATTTAATTATTCTGACTGTTTAAGCTTTACTAAAATTAGCCATTGGTCTTCCATAGTAGCATACATTTAGATCATGACAACCACAGCTAAAACCATGCATATAGTACCTCAATACCATGGTAAAAATGTAATTATATGATTTCTAGGTATTTGTATGAAAAACAGTAGTCTAAATACATTTAATATAAATGCACAAATGCTATAGCTTAATTGTAAAAAAAAATAAAATAAATACTGTATACACAGTGCAGCACAAAACATCATCAGATTTTCAAGTTGACAAAAAAATCCAATCAAACAAACAAGACAAAAATATACACACTACTGTCATTTAGTTACTGAGAAAAATGATCCAGTGTTAAATATTTGTCAGGTGCAAAAGTATGTGAATCTTTGCTTTCATTATCTGTTGTGACCCCTTTTTGAAGCAATAACTTCAGGTAATGTTTTTTGTAACTGCTGATCAGTCCTGCACAACAACTTGTAGAAATTTTAGCCCATTTTTTTAGTACAGAAACACTTGAACCCTGTGATGTTCGTGGGTTTCCTCCTAAGAACTGCTTACTTTAGGTCCTTCCACGACATTTTAATTAGATTAAGGTCCAGACTTTGACTCAGCTGTTCCAAAACATCACCTTTGTTCTTGTTTAACCATTTTTTGGTAGAATGACTTGTGCGCTTGTGGTTGTTGTCTTGCTGCATGACCTACTTTCTTTTTCGATTTTAGTTCATGGACAGCTGTCCTGACATTTTCCTTTAGAATTTTGCTGGTATAATTCATTCAAATGCAGCAAAACAGGCCCAAACCATGATACTACCACCACCATGTTTCACAGATGGATAAGGTTTTTCTCATGCTGGAATGCAGTGTTTTGCTTTCTCCAAACATAACACTTTATTTAAACCATTTTGATCTCATCCGTCCACAAAACATTTCTCCAATAGCCTTCTGAATAGTCCACATAATCTTTAGAGATTCCTAGAGATTCACATACTCTTGCAACTCACAAATATTTAACACTGGATAATTTTTCATAGTAAATAAATGACAAAGTATATAGTTTCATCTCATCTGTTTAATTGTGTTTTTTCTGTCAATTTTCAAAACTTGTGTGAAAATTTGATGACATTTTTGGTCATATTTATGCAGAAAAATAGAAAATTCTAAAGGGTTCACAAACTTTCAAGCAGCACTATATACTATTACTTCTTTAATATATTTAATATATATATAGTGCAGTTAGTGTTACTACAGTAAATCCATGGCAAATGATGTCGATGTGTAAACTGAAAAGCCTTCTGACTGTATTGTTGCACACATTGTTTCTCTCGTTTGTCACCACGATTTCATCTGGCTTTAAACTAGTTTAAATCACCAAGCCATTGAATTCAAGTGCTTCACACTGGATCACACAGCGCTGCTTAGTGCTCGCGTGACCGAGACTGATCAGTGAGTAAACGCATCTGCTCTAGTAAGCTCGTGCTGCGCCGCCATTTGAACTTTGAGCCGAGCTGATAAATGGTCTGTGTGGCGTGGCTCAAATGAGTAGTGCTGTTACATTCCGCCTTTGGCACATAAACATTATTTCAAACATTTTGCGGAATATTATTATTGCTTTATTGAGGAAAATTATATAGCGATAAACATCATCACCGTTTTACTGCCCAGCTCTAATTGAGTGTTACACAGATTCTCGGAAAGGTTTATTTTAACACACCTATGAGTCATTACGTTAATCTTCAAATGTAAAGTGAATATGCGGAAAAGGCTGTCTATGTGTAAAGCGCCCCATTTGGTTTACCTGTTATGGCTGGATCTGTACCTGGGTCAGTTGTGGACTTGCTGACTTGAGGTCGTGGTCCAAAAGCGCCCCAGCGCTCGACAGGTCCATCACCTGAAGCCAGATCTATACTGGAGCTGGAGCTGGTGCTCATCTCAGAGCCCGTGAGAGAAGCAGTGGAGCCCTGACTGCTAAACCATCCCCTGCCAAACACAAAATTACCATGTCATCTTTCAGCCCACAAAATGATTCACGCAAAAGAAAGGATGTGAAGATGTTGACTCATTCAGCACCTGCGTTTCTGCTTTGGTGAGGACTGAGGAGTCCCAGCAGGTGTCGACTGACCAGATGATGGCTGTTTCTCTTCTTTGGCATCTACGCTTTGCATTTGAAGCTTCTACAACATACAAAACACATAATTTATGCTTTAAAAATGATTTGAAGATGTCAGATCACAATCTATGCTTGTTGAACAGTGGATCTCTGCCTACATGCATTGACTCTGCCAGACGATGGTAGCGCGTCTCCTCTGCATTCAGGCCTTTGTGTGGAGTGTAGCCTGTATCAGTCAGTCCTGCCTGCTTCTCGAACTTGTGCATGCTCTCCTGCGTCTGCTCTGTGACGCAATACAACAGGTCCCATTAAGGCCAATGCTTTTACGCTAATTAACTGTAAAATGTGATTCATGATACAGTGTCATCATAACATTCTTACTGATGATGAGGGAGCTCATGACAGACGAGGCTTTGGCTTTCACAACAGGGACTGGAGGTTTAGTGGATTCAAAGGTAGCACTTTGTTTTACCCCACCTTCTGACTCATCCTCCTAAAGAAGTACAAGGCATACCAGAAGAATTGTTAAAAATCAGCCTACAACAGCAGTTTATAAATTGTGGTATGGAGTGCCCCCAAGTGGTTAAATGTTTAAAAATGAGATTGTTTAGAAATAAATAAACCTGAATTTATTTGTGTGATCATTTATAAATGACAAGTTAAAATGTAAGAAAAGTTTATAACTGTTATTACATGTTTATAAATGTTATTTAAATGCAAACAATATGGTTTAAGTTTTTAATGTTTAAAGATTAAAGTGAAAAAACATGACATGAAATATATAAATGCTATATTAATTTCCAATGTTTTTGTATTTTAATGAAAATATTCACTACCAGTCAAAAGTTTTTGAACATTAATATTAATGTTTTTAAAGAAGTCTCTTCTGCTCAACAACCCTGCATTTATTACATGCAAAATACAGCAAAACAGTGATGATAAAGACATTCATAGTGTTACAAAAGATGCTGTTCTTCTGAACTTTCTTTTCATCAAAGAAACCTGAAAAAAAAAAATCTACTCAGCTGTTTTCAACACAATAATAATAACAATAATCATATTAATATTAAATGTTTTTTGAGCAGCAAATCAGAATATTAGAATGATTTCTGAAGGATCATGTGACATCACGCTAAAAATTCAGCTTTGAAATCACAGAAATACATAAAAAAAATATATATATTAATAGAAAACAGCCATTTTGAATAGTAAAAATATTTATAATTTGTAAAAGTACTTCAAATAAATACAAGCTTGGTGAGCAGAAGAGTCTTTAAAAAAAACATTAAAAATTTTATTGTTCAAAAACTTTTGACTGGTAGTGTAAGGCTAGTGTTTCTTCCAAAACAACAACAAAAAACAAATTTAAAAAATGTTAAAAATATATTATGAATTCAATATATATATATATATATATATATACACACACACATACACACACATATATACATACATATATACATATACATACACATACATACATACATATATATATATATATATATATATAAAAAACAGTGTGGAAAAAAAAAAAAAAATAAACACTGACCTTCATTTTTATGTATCTGTGGGAAAATTGGTCACAGAATAAGCAATGCTCACGCACCTCAGCAAGTCGTGCAAACTTCCTTTCAGGTATAACAGGTCGCCTCCACAGGTTGTTAATATTAATGTCAGTTGGAGGTGGAGACATAGGGCGCTCAAGATTATCATCATAGCTGAGAGCTCGACGGGTCATCCCGACAGGGATGGACATCCCCCCGAGGAGTCCGTCTGAACTGCCTGGACCTGCTTCCAGGGCTGAGGTAAAAGAGCAAAGCACTGTTTCAACAACATCTGAACAAACAGCTACGCAAACTGCCACAATTTAAGGCAATCAAATGGAGAAACTATTGTCATATACTGATGTCATACCTTTTAAAGTTATTCAAAATGAAGGTTAAAGTATGTTAAAAACCCTTGACAAGCCTTTAAAAAGTTCATTTTATGCATTGCGATATATATATAATAAACAGGCCTCTCTCCCTTACCTGGAAGGTCTCCAGGTCTGGACATGGCTACTGAATGAAGCGCTTCTGTTGGACCAAAAAGAGAAGATGGCCTGGACAAACCCAATCAGATGGGACTGGATCAAATCTACTGATGAAAGTAAGAGAAAGGAACAAGTAATATATTAACCAGGCTATATTTGAGTTTAAGGCCAAAGAACCATCCAACAGCCTCAGATTAATCATTAAAGAGACTTAGTTCTTCAATCCTCTGGCACGCCATCCAACTGACCATCTGCATCACTGAGCAAAGGACCACACATCATCTTTACCAGTGACAGAGTAGCTGAAATTCAAAGATCATTGATATTTTTGGACAAACATTCACACCTAGGGCTGGGCAATAAATGGATAAAAATATTTATCTGAAATAAAAAACAAATAAATTAATACACAGTACTGATGATCAAATTTCATATAATATTCAATATTTAGCCTACATCTAAACAATCAGGTGCATGATGCTAAAATGCCTGCATAATCTTCATGTTCTGTGTTCTTCTGGGTCAATGAGAGTCACAGTTACATTTACTGCACATCCTGAAGCCTGAATGATGGCATATGATGAAATCTTTATGAGGGTCAAAGACCAAACATCCCATTTTGGTGTCTGCATCAAACTAAATTTACAAAAGTAAAACAAGAAAACAAACAAACAAAAAAACAACTTTCCATCTTTGACCATGAACATTTCACTTTATGAGGACACTCCACATAATCTTCATCAGCTACAATTAATTGAAACATTAGATTTATAATTATTATCACTGCTATATGCATATTATTATGAAGAAAATCATATAAAGAAAATATTTAAATTAAGTATTATTTAATTTATTTAAATATTTATTTTAAATAAATGATTAATATTTAATTTATTTTTATTATTTTTACAGCTCCTTATTTGACAAAAATGATGCAAAAAAATGTTTTAAATAATTATTAAATTGTCAACGTTTAAGAAATAAATTTCCTTAGACACCATTTTTTTTATAATAAATTGGCCATAAAACACAAAATCCAAAAAAAAAAAAAAAAAACCTAATTGAAAATGCATGTTTAACAGGTAAACTAAATGAATTAAGGCCTTACTATAAACAAACAAACCTGTGTTTGCATTCATTTTTGAGGTCTAACAAACATGTGTTATGTATTTTCTTCCCTGTTCATGGTATAAATCAAATATCCTGATAAGTACTGATTTAGAATGGCATGGAAAAAAAATACTGTGATCATGTTTTTGTCTATATTGTCATCCTGTCCTATTCACGCCATATCTGCAACATTCCCATCAAGTGTCCACTCTTCACATTACATTTACATTTAATAATTTAGCAGATGCTTTTATCCAAAGTGACTTGAGGATAATAGAAGCAATCATGCATCCATATGTTCACTCTTACCATGTCCAGTATAATGACACCCTATTTAGGACCCCATTTACATCTTTAGTAACAAATATGATCGTCTTTGCATAAATCTGTCTGCTAACATAAATGTAGATCATATGGGGGGCACTTTAAAGTGTGTAAGTATATCTGACACCATATGCTATTTAAGCAAATTATTTTAGTGCTACAAAGATGGAAATCTCTTTAAGCTGGGAGAGGTTTATCTATACACATGCTTAGACTTCAAAAACATATCTATTTTTGTCTACATGTGTGCTTTATTAAATTGCATAAAACGTGACTGTCGCTTACCAGTGAAGGGCAGCCAAAGCACCACTGCTAAAGCACAGGTTGAACTTGCTGACAAGCGGAGGTTTGCTCACTCAGCATTGTGGGACACCAGGACCAGCACAGACAGTAAAAGACAGAAAGAGCTGGAGAATAACCAAAACAGCCATTAAAACAAAAAAAACAAAAAGGTTGGATTGGCTGCAATATAAACCAGTTGACTGATAAGATACTAGGCCAGACTACAAATGCATCTTAATCTACAATAAGACTAAATCTAAATCTGTCTATTTAAATGTAAGTGACAACGCAAGAGTGAGCAGTAGTGTCGTGAGAATCAGTGCATGCTAGGAATGGGATTACACCAGCTGTCCTGGTGATGTTATGTAATGTTGCTCACTTTCCCAGTACTGATCTGCATTACGTCAAAAGCTAAAGGACTAGCAATAAACACAACAGCTCGCGTTTGTTATCAATCATTATTTCACTTAACTTAAAATCAGAAACGGAACAATAAGTCTTTTACTGAATACCACCACACATTTTAACAAATGCGACAATAACTGTTAAATGATATGTAAATGAGCGGACTAGCTGTTCAATCCAGTTTTGGCGACCTGAAACCGGTTTGAGGGATGCGCTCGCGAGGACGCGAGCTGAAGAGCGCGCGAATCAATTGTTTTTACCTGCTAAAGTGTTCCTGCACCTCCTCTACAGCAGCTAACAGTCCAGCAGAGGTACTGAGGGCACTTGTAACCGAATGGCTAAATTACACATCACAGATGTTTGAGAAGTGTTGGCCTTTGTATCTGCCATAACTTCCCCTTCCTTTGGGTCTCTGACAATAACCAACCCAGACAACACAGCTGGGGCTGCAGTCCTCGCTCAATCTCGCGATACCTCGTTTTATTATTATCTCAAGCTGCTGCAGTACCTCAACTAGCCACACGGGGTAGTAAAAGACCTTTAAAATCCCAGCAGCTATGGGAGATAGTTGTTTACTCACATTTATATCGTACTGAACGGTCATAAAAATCCCTCCAACACTGTAAGCCGTATGAAGAAAACTGTAAGTCCTCAAAATGTATGTTTTATTCTACCTGCATATCTGCAGTGTTTCTGAATTGCTATATGCGCTGTATTGTTTCATTGTTTCGTGTCAATTCTCCTCCTTCTCCCTCTGTTTTTTTTTCTGTGGCAGGAATGGGAAGACCACCTATAAGTAGCTGCTACAAATTGTTTTGATTACACAATCACCACAATTTTTTTAGTAATGGCACCAAACTCCATTACAACCACTGTGTGATGATCAGTTTATTACAAACTTCAGTTTAGATTATTAATTTTATTATATTAAAGTGTTTAAATATAGAAAACAACACAACTCTGCTGAAAAAAAACAAACGAACAAAAAAAAACAAAAACACACACACAAAAAAAAAACCATCTAAAACCAGCCTAAGATGGAACTAGCTGGTTTTAGCTGATCTTCCAGCCTGGCTAGGCTGGTCAGGTACGTTTTAGCTGGTTGTTCCAGCTGGTCTCCCAGCCTGACCAGCTAAGGAAGAGGCCAAAAACCCTCTAAACCAGCCTGCTGACCAGCTATGACCAACTAAAGGCTGGATGACCAGCTAAAACCAGCAAACCATCTTAGGCTGGTTTGTTGTATGAACTGTTATAGGTTTTTATACCATAACTATTTAACTGTATAATTTTAAGGAAATATATGCTCTTAAGTATATGCGTTATGATTTCAATTTCATTTGGTGTTACTAAGGTTTATGTGTGGGGTCATATGAACCATTCAAGCTCATTTGGTTATAGAGTATAACTCCTTGTGTTAATCAACTGTGTCACGCCTCCCACCAAACACCAACACCCTACACAACACCCTCCATTCGGGGCACTATAAGATCCCCCATGCACCCACCCATCACTGCCCTGGCAGTGGGGCCATGGTATTTACTTCTGGCATCAAGTGGTTCCTTGGAAGGTGCCTCGTGTAAAGCCAGGTGCCAAATTTAAAGGGTCATTTATGCAGAAAGGTTTTTTTAAAGGGAACACAGGCCTGTTTTTCAATAAAGCTTAACCTTTAACCACATAGAACACTCTAGGAGCTCCATATAAACAAGCTAGTAACCACCCAGAACACACTATGTAGCCTTATGTAGCCCCGCATCTTTTCAGCACTGTGTTTGTTTTCTGTCTTCCGGTTTGTATTTACACAGTGTAAAGGAAAAGTGAGTTGAATTTGTGAATGTACTGCTAGTTTTAAAATCATGTTATGACATTCGCTTTGACTTTAATCCACGTCACCAGCTAATTACTTTTCAACAGCGATGATATAGAGATAACTCAAAAACGAAAGTTCAAAGACAAAATTCTAATGATGGCTGCACTCTTGTTTCTCTGATGCATAAGGCATGTAATCTGCATAGGAACCTCCCATAATATACTAGCAACCTAGTAACCATCCAGAGCATCCTAGCAATCTATCTATCATCTGTCTGTCTGTTTATATGACAGCCTACATGACCTTAACACCTTCTAGCTTTTAAAACTAATTTTGGCCAGGCATTTTCATGCCAACACCAAGGTCTTGACATATGCTTGTCTAGTTTAAAAGTTAGGCTATGAGCATTGCATTTTTAGAATGCTGTGTTAGTGCCAGACGCTGCAAAAGGCATGGGTGCCACATTAAAACACATCTGTCTAGCATGTTTACATAGAAAAAAAATTGAAAGCATCAGAGTGGAATGCAAAAATGCATTCTGTGTGAGCGACCCTGACCCGTTCTAGGCAGCAGGTAAATAAAAGTATCTGAACAGATTTGCTATTTCGTGGCACGATTCAGCATCATGAAGCGCCCCGAATTGAGGGTGTTGGTGTTTGGTGGGGGGTGTGGCACAGTTGATTAACACATGGGGGATGGGATGGTTGCTGCCCCTAATCAAATGAGCTTGAATGGTTTATAGAACCCCACAACGGCTCGGCCCGACCCCCATTTGCATTAGTAGATTTTAATCACTGTTAACACCTGCTGTAAACCTTAGTTACGTTGCATGAGATAAAATTCGTAACACATATACAAAATAACAACTTACAGTACATTTCTTAAAGTTATGGCATAACATTACAAGAGTTACAAACAGTTAATTTACAAAGCAAAAAAAATAAAAATTCTAAATATAATCTATGATTTAATAAACTAACAGAACTGAAACTGTTAGTGATCTGTGTTGCTGCTTTTATTTAGAGAATATTTAAACAATATGTATTGAATGTTGAATATACGAATATTATTTCAAATAAATCATCCCTAAACTGAAGCTTCTTATCAATGTAAAGAATTTTCATGTGAAATTACAGTAGTTGCACCTGTAGAGGGCAGTATGCTAAACCATAATGTTCAATAGCTTTTTCTGTTGATCAATAAAATTGATTTAAATAGATCTAATAATACATTCTAAAAGTCATCAGGTTAACAGGTTTTTACTAATTAATTGTCTCAGAAGACTCATTGTAATTTTTAATCTACTTGATGGAATGGTGAAAAAACCCACACGGAACCCATACATAAAACACAGACATTTTATTAATTTAAAAAAGTGGAAAAAAAAAGTACAAGGTTGCTGAAAATGTACAAACAACAGATTTTCTTCTCTCATATAGTGTAATATACAGTTTCTCTCAACTCATTACATCCATAATAATAATTTAAAGAAATTTCTTATACATTAATACAAAATAATTTACAAATTCACATGCAACCGTACTAATTAATCTTTTAACAGTAAGACAATTTTAAAATACTGAAACACCAAATCAAAGCAGAGAAAACAGGATTTTCTGGGTGTGTACAAACAGTCTAACATGATAACAGTGCAGTTCTACATTGGCCTTTTGCCATAGTTGTGAATATCAAAATGTTATAGGTCAGATTTTTTATTGTATGGTTTGTTGTTGATCAAAGGTGATTCCTAACCAGGACATTTAATCATTTATCCTCCAACCGGACTATCCAGTTCACTCTAAAGCTGATATTTGTGCTTGCAAGCTGTTACACCATGTCCCATTTTTTTAAAACTGCAAAACAAGGGCCTGAAAACAAACATGATAGCCGTTTTCAACATGACTCATTTTGTCTTTGTTGTCAGAAAGTGGCAGTGAATTATTATAGCTTGCTTTCTTAGCCATTTTGTTTTTTTTTTTTGTAGCCATTTTGTATTTTTGCGAAATACCAATCTATTAAAGTGAACGAAGAAGCACTTACTTATATAGAAACAGCATAACATCTCTGAATATATCCGTGGTGGAAATCCTAATCCTAGTCAGATTGTTTGCTGAACCTGTTTCCCCCAAAAACCTTGGAAATCCTGTCAATAGTTTTTTAATGTTTCAAGGAAGCATGGCATATTCATTCTGCGTACCAGTAGCTGCCTAATATGCAAATTTGCTAAAACCTGGGTCTTCCCAGCCAAATATAGTTGTGGACACAGTGAGATTCTTATCTGTGAATATTATACATTGCTGTACCGTTTATCATTTGAACTACATTGAGTTTCATATATTAGAACTGCAATTTTAATGATACTTTTTTATTTTTTTTTTAAATCTCACCAAACAATGTTAAAGGCATCCAACAATCAATGCAATTATTGATCACGACTGGACATTACTGGACTGACTCAGTCATCATTGACATTCATTGTAACTCTACACTATGGTGTGGTATTGACACGTCACCATCTATAGGGTCACAAGTTTAAAAATACATCAAAAATGTATATGCATATAAACCTGAAGTGCAAAGTCATAATTCCACAATAATCCACGTTACTCTACGTGATATTCAACCTCACCGGAAAGAGATTTTCGCAGGCGTTGATTACTTCTCGGCAATGGCGGGCAGCATGCATGCACGAATGCGGGCTTCCTTCCACGCGCTGCGGCACTCTGAGATCCAGTGGGACACTATGGTCTGTTTGTCCATGCAACGACTGCTCTTTCCCCTCCAACCACCAGGGGCACCATCAACCTTGTTGGAAATGCCGCTGCGCGCGGCCAGGCTGCCATCATCCAGCTTCTTCCTGCTCACTGGTGACCTCTGCAGGACTGTCGCCACAGGGACCGTCTCAGGCAGACAAAGCTCTGGGCAGCTGCTTTTTCGCTGGGTGTCAGGTGCAGAGGAACAGCACGGGAAGGTGTCGCTGCGTGGCCGGCGTGGGGGAATGCTGCCCCTTCTGGTGGAGAGCGCTAGCGCACCTCTGTGGCTGTAGAGGTACTCCAGCGGATCTGCGGAGCCTGGGATATCACCTCTGCATCCGTTGTCCTCCTCTGGGGCAGCCTGGGCCTGCAGCGGTTCTGACGTAGGAGATCTGGCAGTCTCTTTATGGGCTTGTTCATCTGTCTGGTCGCTGCTTGTGGAGGTGTGAGGCTGCGGAGGCTGCAGATGGCGCAGGCGGTGTAGTCGTAGGCAGGGCTTTGGGGAATCCAAAGGGCCAATGGAGAGGATGTCACAGTCGGGCTCATGCAGAGGGAAGGTGGGCCGGGCCAGATGGCAGATGGAGAGGAAGTAGTCCTGTGTGGTGGTGTGCTGGCTGTTGGTCTGGTTCAGGTCCTGCACCAGCTCCTCATAGCCCTCCCTGATGGTGGGAAGGCCACGTTTAGCTAGGAGTCTGGACCTGGGACGCATGACTGTAAAAGGGGAAAATAGTATGTCATTATATAGATAAATCATATTCAAGATTTCTTGATAACATATTACAATAAGATTCTATTAGTAAACATGAACTATAGAGTGAGCAACACATTTTTAACAAGTATTTAATACTTGTTAACATTAGAAAGTCCATTAAATGATACAATTTTTGATTCAACTTTTGATTTTGATTAATGTATTAGTAAATGTTAGTAAATGCTTTAGAAGTATTATGTCATATTAACCAATGAAACCTTATTGCAAAGTGTTACTGATTATTTTAATATCTCAACTGTTTCAACATAAGCAATAAAAGTAAATGGAGAGTAAAATATAGATTTGTCTTAAAAGTGGGGTCAAATTAATGAAATTTCACAACCAGAAAAGCCCAATGTGTAAAAATCTGCCCTCAGATTGCATAGATTCCTACTGAAATGACTGTTTCACTGGTCAAAATTCATTGAAGGGTAAATGTGACCTCAAGTCTCTTGATTATCAGACTTTTCTCCTTAGAAACAGAAAAAATTGCCTTTTTTTAGCTTAGCCCCCTAAAATAATCAGTTCACTTGTTAAAAACACTAAAGTTTGTTACACTAAATGTTTTTAGGCGTGGAGCGCTGCCTCCATATACCGAGTCACAAACAATTTCTCATCTCTCTAAAAACTGTTCCATTAAAATCACAAATGAAATGCAACAAATACACCACCCTCACTGATATACAATACTGCTGATAAAAACAACAGATGCAATTTATTAAAATATAGTTTCAAAATATACAATATTGTAATATTATTTTTTATAAATATTATATAATTTTATACAACATGTTTAATTATTATAATTTACTGTTACTTATTATTTATGTATTTGATGCTTACAACTATGTTAACTCAAATATTCCTCACCACATTCGTCTAAGATCAAATGTTCTGGTCTATGATATGAACTATTATTATCTATCCTCTTATTGCTGTTTAGGCATTTTAGACAATTCAAGTTGATAAATGAAACATTACTGAAACATTAAGTCTCCTGATCTAGGAACGCACAACCTCTAAACAATACAATTTCCTCCAGCAAACCATAACAACATGTATTTGCAATTCACAACAAGCATACATAATCATTCAGTTACACTATACCCATTAGTTAACACTAGTTAATGCATTAACTAACAATGAGCAAAACATTTTTAACCGTATTTGTCTTTTTAAACATTATTAACACTGTTAATAGTTATGTTCATAATAACTAGGGTCCATTAAATAAATATATATATATATATATATATATATTTTTAATAATGTATTAGTTAATGTTGAAAATTAACATTATGTAAAATTAAAAAATGCTTTTAAAATATTGTTTATTGTCAGCTCGTTAATTAGTTAACTAATAACAAATAAGCTTTATTATATAGTGCAGACACGTCTGATTCACCAGCATACACATACTTTAACTCACAGACCTCTAATGCATCTTTCGTTGGCTTTGGCATTAATTGACCCATATCATTGCTCCATTCATAATTAAACAGCATCATTTTTGAAGTTGGTATTACCTGCCTGATCATTCCTTATTGATGCTCTGTACAGTAAATGCCAAAAATCAATGTATATAATGGGAGGGACTGGTTACAGGAATACGTGCAGCCTAGTCTCCATGGCAACGCCTCTTCCCATCACATCCCAGGCTGTGCTCAAATTTCATAGCAATTGGAAAGCACATACACAGGCACACACATAAACACACAGACACAGGCACACACACACACCGTGGAACAGCTCCTCCCCACACCCCCACCGCCCCATGCCCAAATCATCTGAACACCCCCTTTATTGTGGCAGACCAATGTAAACAACCCAGCACAGATTCCCACCCTTCCCTATATTCAACTAATGCTCGCTGCCTAAACCTGTTTGGATTTCCCAGCCCTCGATACTCAGATGCCAATCTACGAATGAAAAAACAGTATACGTCAAGATCAAAGCACCCATTACGACAGACATCTGGCACGGATGACCATTTCTGACAACAACTGATGAAATTCAAAGAATCTCTGACCTTAATCCTCATGAATCACTGCCTAAAATAGATCCCAAACTATTCTAAAAATAACATTAGAATTGTGTTATATATGAAAACCCTGAAGTATGATGTAATCATCGTTCTGCTTTCTATTTAGGCCAGCGGTGTGTGTCGTGTCCCACCTGAGCGGGGTCTCTCCGGCTGCCTCGCTTTGCTGTGTGTCTCTTCTTCCTCCACTCCTCTTGTCTCGTCTCCTCTTCCCTGCTGCTGCCTCCGCTCCCTGCCTCAGCTCAGAGCCTCCAACTGCTGGTACACACACAAAAAAATAATGATTTTCTCCCCCGTCTCCCTCCCTCCCTCTCTCTTTCTCTCTTGCCTGTTTGCTTGCTCGCCCTCTCCCGTGCGCCTCACTCTCTCTCCTCCCTTGGTCAGTGCTAAAAATAGCACTTCATTCCCATCCCTGTGGCTGTAAAGAATCATTTGCAAAATGGATTTTACTGATGTGGTTGGGAGAAAGAAAGAGGAGTGGGGAGGAAGTTGGTATGACAGTGCAAGGAAAAAGAGTTAGATGAGAGAAAAACACCCTCCAGATCTGTTAGCATTTTCTGTGATTGATAGATCATAAACAAAGTGTGATTGATGAGCTCCAAAGCTAAACAAGGATCTGATGGATATTGATAAATTACATTTGTTAGCATTCTGTATGAAACACAGTTTCATTCCTGATACCAAATTAGCAGTTTTATCATTCATAAATTATGTTTCAGGTATCCTGCATTGCTTTCTCATGTTTTTGTTATATATATATATATATATATATATATATATATATATTATATTTTATGAGGAAATAAGTCAATTTATGGCTCATTTAGAGACATAACTATTTTTTGACCTTGGTGTACTGAATGATGTTGTTATGTTGAGTGAAGAGAGTTGTTTGTACAGCTAAATATAGCTCCATCTGCAGGTATATTGAGCCCTCCATGACCTTTTATCATGTTCACGTTGCTGTCATAAAGGGCAGTAAACTTGTGTGCGTCAATATAACAAACAACACCGTACAGGGTCGATTCCCCGCGTATGATGCCTCAAAAGTGCGTATAGATTGTATGTGTGTAATGGAAAACCCAACAAAAATACATAGAGAGTACATCTGTTGTATACTATAGTAGTCTTTCTCAAGCCAAACCGACTTTGTATTTTTCTAGTAAATTCATCTGCCTGTGAAACTAGCTACACAGATTGAAATGTGTCAAATTTGTTGTGCAAATATAGAAAATTGTAGACAATACCTGTTATTGTAGATTGTTGTTCCGTATATTCCACGGTTGTTGGGTGAACTGTTGTTGTTATCGGATGATGCTGTCAACGTAGACTTCATAAGAGGCAGACTGTCCTGTTTAAGCCACAGACATCATGTTCACTCTTAAAAATGTTTGTCTGACAAGGAAGGGTGTGAGAAAAAGAGAGAGGGAGTGAAAGGGAGGGACATGACAAGAGGGAGGAGGTTGTTTTGAAGGTGGAGCAGTTGGAAATCAGCACATTTACAGACCAGCCCTGTTAAAATCAATATAATCCCAGTTCATTTATCTGACTTCTGGTCAGAGGTCATATGAGAAGCTTTTCAGTCTGCTTGAACAAATTCACTGCACTCATAGCAGTGTTATTTTAGTATTCTTGTGTTAATATTTAGAATATAAAATTATTTTTATATCAGTTTTAATTTTAACTTAAAATGTTTATTTATGTATTTAAATCAATGTAGTTTTTAATTTTAGTTTTAGTTATTTTAATAGACCAAGTTAAACTAAATGAAAGTTACTTATTTATTTATTTTATAATAACCCTGACTCAAGAATGGACTGGGCCAGGTGCACTAAAAAATGTAAATATTATTATATATATATTAATATATTATTAAAGGGATCCTATTATGCTTTTTCACTTTTTTAATTTTAGTCAGTGTGTGGTGTGTACACTGTAAAAAATAAGTGTAATTTTAACTGTAAAATGTTGTAAAAACACTACAGAAAAAAAACAGGTTAACAGTAGGTTCCCGTACTAAACACAGGGAAAAACTGTAAAAGATCTAACCAGACATTTCATGTAATTTTACAGTAAAATGCTGTTAATTGTACAGTTTTTAGAAGTAAAAAAGAAAAAAAAATCAATGTATAATTTACAGTCGAAAACTCTAAACTGATATTCCCAGAATTCCCTGCGTGACACTACACATTTGAATGTATTCTGTTTAAATAATCATGTTTTTTTTTATATATAGTTTTTGTTAACAGTTATGTACATTTGGGCTTTATGTTACATCTTCTGTTGTTTAATGAATGTTTATTGCATTATTTAAGTGTTGTGTGTTACCATGATGGTGTTTTGTGTTTGCGTGAATGACTCTGTGCACCTTTTAAATACTAGTATATACTTCTACTTGTGGTCATGCTACTTGTGATGAGCTTTGATTCTTTATGTGGCTTTCTCTTTAACCACCTGCATAAGTATGGTGGATGTCAGTATGTTAAGATTACAAAACAGATTTTAATAGTAGTGTGCGTTGTTGAATTTACTAGTTTACATTCAATTTTTCATTTTTTTTTTTTTTTTGTAAATTACAGTTTTGTACTTTAAAACGTATGGTTTTTGGTCGTAAATGTGTTTACAGTTTTTTTGTATTTTTTTTACAAAATTATTCTAGCAACCACAGAATTTGTTTTTACAGTTTGGGCATAAAAAAGATCTACAAAGTTACAAATCTCAAAGTCCACTCCAGAGATATTTTGTTTTTTAAAAATGGCTTTTTTAAGAACTTTGGTCCTTTGTCCTTTGGACTACAGCGTTTGTTTTCCGGATGTTATGATGTCACAAAGCGGCCCATTAGAATATCATTAAAATAAATCCCACCTTCTGAAATTCTAATGGTTGGGTCGAGGTGGAGGATTAGCCTAACTTTAGCAATGCAGCGCGGAAAGCTACTTCTGGGATGCTTCAACGAGGGTATGCGGGTATAAACACAAGCATTGACTAGAGTGCCCGCAATCTGCTCCGGTGGCCGTGTTGGAGCCACGCCATACACGTGTGCAGTATAAGAGGGTCGAAACCACTGATCTATAATAGAGATTATTATTATCATTATATAGATCAGTGGTCGAAACACATGTGGAGGTTCAGCTGATGTAAACACAAGCACTGAGTATAGAGTGACTGCGATCACTGTCTTGTGTCTTGTAGCGAATCGATGCATTTTCGTAAGAAAAAGATCCATATTTAAAACATAATAATTTTAATCTAGCTTGCACTAACAGTTGTACACAGAACTTGCTGCTTTGGCAAAGGGCGTGGCAGTACCGAAACACTGTCTTAGATGTTCGCCAATCACTACGCACTGGGACAGCTAACCAATCACAACACATTTCATTTTTCGGAAGGCGGCCCTTCATCAAACCTGGAACTAATCGAGCCATTTGTGGCAGGCTGGGGAGTAAGGTATTGTAATAATGTAAATTATGTGAAAAATAATGCGTTTTTTGAACCACCAAGCATGAGAGCATGTTCTAGTACACCCCCAAAACAAAATCAAGACTTTTTAAAAGAGCAAAAATAACACACAATTAGTGAAACCTAAGGAGCAAAACCTCAGCCCAAATCTACACAACTGTAAGCACATTCTCAGCCTCACACTTTTTACAAAACGCAAGACACTAAACACACTTCTCTACATTAGACACAGAAATCTAACTTCTGAAATCTAGAAATCTAATCTCACTTCTTTGCCATTTTAAGGCACTGCTTTCCAAAATACTACATGGCCATCAGCTGTGCAGACACTTAGGTGCTTAACTGTAGTTTCACTAGATAAGACCGTTCTTTCTCGGCTGGGATCGTTTACAACCACATTTGGGATCGTTTGAAGCCGCATTTAAACTGTCTTTTGGAAGTTCAAAATCGGGGCACCATATCAGTTCATTATATGAAGAAAAATGCAGAAATGTTTTCCTCAAAAAATGTAATTTCTTTACGACTGAAGAAAGAAAGACATGAACATCCTGGATGACAAGGGGGTGAGTAAATTATTTGTAAATTGTTGTTCTGGAAGTGGAGTTCTCCTTTAATACAATACAGTACGTAAACTTTTGTGGAGACGTACATTATATGTGAATCTTTGTTTTGGAAGTGGACTTTCAGAATATGTTCTGATTTTCAGTGCAAAATGCAGCCTATTTGCAATAATGTACTGAAGGATTTTACAATGTGGTGAGAAATAAATACTTTAGTACTTGTCTTGTGTGTTGTATTTTTTATTTTTTTAGTTTTTCTCTTTTGAACTAAAATTTCAAAACCATAATGCCATTTTTCAAAAAGCACACCCATTTCCCTGAACTATAACATATGAGTCAGATTTGGTGAACTGTTACTGCAATACTCTACACACAAATCCCTACATTTCTCAGTTCTTACACCATGTGGTCATTTAGAAAGCACTAGCATTCAATATTGTTCACTCAAGTCTGCAAAGTTTGAGCTCAATTAGCACACAATTACCCAAGTGAAAACACTAGGAGTCAAAATTTATCACACACCAGTCAGAACCTTTGATGGCGATAAAAGGGCCAAAGTCAGTTTACAGTTTGGTGCATTTCTCAGATCAGAAATGAAATTCTCAAAACAACTTGTTCAACCTCCACATCATCTGATCACTTATGCACATCATAAAATGTTTCTAATTTTTTGGAACAAGTTGCATTTGCTTTGGTACGTTCATGCAACTGATTATGCAACTGATTTGTCATTATCACTTCCTATTGTCATGTTCAGTCAACTAAAATAAGTTTAGTCAACTAGAAATGTTAAGTTGTACTAAGTATCATTATAGATATTTGTGTTTGCTAAACTTAACAGATGGGTAAGTAACCCAGCTGCCTTAAAATTTTAAGTTGATTCAACTCAAATATCTAAGTTGTCGCTTAGTATAATTTAACATTTCAAGTTGAATAAACTTTTTTTGAGTTGACTGAACTTAAAATTTTAAGGCAGCCACGTTACAAATTATTTTAAGTTGACTCAGCAAATTGTTTTTTTTACAGTGTATAGTCTTACCCCTCATTGAATATGTCTTTACAGTAAATGCTACATTTTTTTATCTAGTTGTCATAAACTCAAGCAAGCATATTCTAAACATTTCTATTAGACTTTTTGTAAATCTGCCATGAATTGTTCAAGTGAATATTGACTTTCACTAATGTCGTGACTACAGATTAACCAATGATAAAGTAGTTCTCTGAAATAGCTCAAAGGTACATCTCAACATCCCATGAACCTTCAATTGGAAAGCACATATAGACAGAGGACAACACAAGAGTTACAAATTCTGACAGTGGACTTTATAATTTATATTTCTGCCTTTGCCCATTTCTTTTTCTTTTCTGTTTCACAATGACTTTGTAATGTATTTTTATTTTATTTAATTTTTTTATCTTGATATTTTTTTGTCAGATCACTAGTAAAAATGTAACTGTGAATCCTATCCGGTCTTTTTCAATCAATATCCTGCATACAGTAATGTGTAATTTCGAAGACGAAGAGTAGGAGGTGAAAGAGGAAGAGGAGGAGAAGAAGGAGGAGGATGACAACAACAACATGGAAGAGAAATAGGAAGAGCAAGGGCAAGAAAACAAGCAGTCTCATATATTTTAGTTGATGCGTACACTGTAAAAAACAATTTGTTGAGTCAGCTTAAAATAATTTGTAACCTGGCTGCCTTAAAATTTTAAGTTCAGTCAACTCCAAAAAAGCTTATTCAACTTGAAATGTTAAATTATACTAAGTGACAACTTAGATATTTGAGTTGAATCAACTTAAAATTTTAAGGCAGCTGGGTTACTTACCCATCTGTTAAGTTTAGCAAACACAAATATCTAAGTTGTTACTTAGTACAACTTAACATTTCTAGTTGACTAAACTTATTTTAGTTGACTGAACTTAAAATTTTAAGGCAGCAGGGTAACAAATTATTTTAAGCTGACTCAACAAATTGTGTTTTTTATTTTTTACAGTGTACCAGGGTTGAATCAGGCATGCAAGAGGATTTATTTTACCCCCGCTGCCTGTCCAGGGCCAATTTAGTCTGTGATGTTGAGGAGGTTCTTTGGCCTGTCCCAGACCAAAGACTGGATGCTGGGGCAGAATAATTATTTTTGTTGTTGTTTGCTGTTTTGTGCTGTACTCTACAGTACAATGAATTAAGGATTAAAACACATGCAAATGCATACATTTGTTGTGTTCATCATATGAATTTTCTTTTTTCCAAGCAACACTTATTACCAGTTTTCGTAGTATTGTTTTGAATTGATCTCATCAGTGTGTAAAACTGTGTTGTAGTGTGTGTGTTTTTGAGAGTTTGTGTGTCATGTCTGAGAGCAAAGTTTGTTTTTTTCAGCAAGATTGAGTTGTTTTGAGTGGAGAGCTTCAGTTTGACCTGAATATAGTAACTTCGGGGAATTGAGTTAGAAGTTACAGATTTGTGTTTAGAGTTTCGCAAAAGTGAGGCATAATTTCAAGAAATGTGTTTAAGCAATTGAGAAAAACTGTAAAAAATGGAAAAAACAAAAACAAACCCAGACTGTATCATTAGAAAAGTATAACTGTTACAAGTATTTAAGATTGAGCACAGCAGTGTGTAAGTGGTTCAAACTGAATCCGACTGCATGAACCATGTGTGTGCCATACGGTACCAAAACCGGGTTTTGTTAAATTATTGTAAAGTTTTAAATTTAAATTCTGCTACTTGTGTGTGTAGATGTGTGAATTGTGTGTAGTGTTTTATTTTAACAAATAAAATATATTAACAAATTTGTCACATTTCAATCTGTGTATCTAGTAGTTTCACAGACAGATAAATTTACTAAGAACATACAAAGTCGGTTTGGCTAGAGAAAGACTACTATAGTATACAACAGATGTATATCTTTGTTGAGTTTTCATTCACATGACATGATGAAAGGATAACACATCCCTAGTTGATGAATCCTCTAAAGTGAAACAACAGGTGTAAGAAAAATACTAACATTTAAAACTGTTTTAACTATTGTAACCTCAGGCCAACTGTTATATGTGGGTTCAGGTGAAATACTAATATTTTCCAAAAAACTTTTCTTGAAAAAAGAATTATACACTGGCAGTCAAAAGTTTTTGAACAGTAAGATTTTTAGTTTTTTTTTTTTTTTTTTAAAACTCACCATGCTCACCATGCCTGTATTTATCCAAAACACAGCAAAAACAGTAAGATTTTGAAATAGTTTCAGTATTTAAAATAACTGTTTCCTCTTTGAATATATTTTAAAATATAATTTATTCCTGCAATTTCAAAGCTGAATTTTTAGCATCATTACTCCAGTCACACGATCCTTCAAAAATCATTCTAATATTCTGATCCGCTGCTCGAAAAACATTTATTATTATTATTACAGTTTTTCTTAAATGCTAAAACACATTTTTTGAAACCATCACTCATTTTATCAAAACCTTAAACACAAATCCAAATGTTCAAAGTAAATTCACTTAACACCTGACTCTTGTGGCAAAATCAAACAATTGCTTCAAACCCTTTTCCACTCATACGTTGTACTTTTTTGTGATATATTCACTTAGGTATGATTTCTTTCTTAGGTGTGATTACTATATACTGTACAGTAATAGTAATCTTACAGTATATCATATATATATATATATATATATATGTATTTTATTTTATTTATTTTTTTTCCACACTCGTATTCACACTCTTCTGTACCTCTCAGATTGACAGATGCACCCGTGCCTTCAGTGCACTTTCAACTGGCTTATATTTTGTATGTTTACAGTTTTTTTCAACTGCTTACACACATTTTCAAAATTTTGCCTCTTTTTTTCAAAACTTTACACACTAATCTAAGAATTGCACACACAAAATGTAAAATGCCTCAAATCCCTTGCAAAATGAAGCACTGCATTCAAAATATCACACACACGTCTCAAAAGCAAACATTTGTCTTACGTTGGAAACACCTTTGCCATAATATTATATTTTTGTATATATCATATACACACAGTTATTCAAAACCTAAAGCTCTTCTTTCATGAGCTCCTGTGTATATTTCTGTACAAGTACAAGTAATTGGCAGAGAGATGTTGAAAAATATGGTAAACATAAAAAAGCAAGATGGAAACCAAACTGTTATTATTATTATTTTTTACTGTAAGCATTTGTGGTTGTGAATACAGTATTGCACAGTACGAGAGAAAATAAATATTCTACCAGTCAAAAGTTTTTAAACAGGAAGATTTTTACAGTTTTTTTGGATTGCTTACACACTAAAATTAAAAGTAGTACACTATTAGCAAAACCTTACACTCAAGAAGCAAAACATCAGCCCATATTTGCACAACTATAAGCACATTGGAGTAATGATGCTGTAAATTCAGCTTTTTGTCTGTATCACAATATATTACATATTTACAATATATTCACATAGAAAACAGTTATTTTAAATAGTTTAAATATTTCACAATATACATTGCATAATTCATAATTTTGAAAACTGTGATTATTCCAAGGTCTATTTTAAAACATGATTGGTTGGTGTTAAGTAAAGCAATGAGTGTTTGCACAAGTGAGGTGTTAGTGTGAGGCACTGACGAATTAGTGTGGCATTTTGATTGGTTGTGTTTGAAAAAGAAAATCAAGATACTTCCTGTTACATGATACTTCTTGTGTGTTACATAAAGAATTGTGTGTTGTGTTTTGCAAAAAGTGTTTTATGAAATTGAAAACTGAGTCAAAGGCCAAGAATTAGTGTATGGTTTTGCAGATTTGGTGTGTGGTTCTGGTGTTTGAGTGTCAGGTTTTAGAAACTGTGTGACATGTAAAGATTTTGCGTGTAAGCAGTTGAAAAAAACTGTAAATATTTCAAAACAAGTGTGAAGAATTTTGAATTATTGTATGTAAACAATGACAGCCGTGTTGCAGTTGTGCTTAACTTTTGCTTTCTTGTGTTTAGGGTTTTGCATCACAAGTTTATCACAGAGCAAACTGTGTCTTAGTGAGTGAGAATGTGTTTAGAGTTTTGCAAGAAGAGTGCATGAGATCTGCAAACATTGTCTAAACTGCCTAAACTTGTTTAAGGTTTTGCAGAGAGAGTGATTTATTTTACAAATTGGTTTAGGCTATTGGGAATTCGGTTTAGAGAATGGGGTTTAGTGTTTTCGCATTTGTGAAAAACTGTATTATTATTATGTTGAAAACACCTGAGTAGATTTTTTTCAGGCTTCTGTGATGAATAAAACATTCAGAAGAACAACATATATCTGAAATAGAAATCTTTTGTAACTAACGGCATCGCTTCAGGCCAACTGTTTTTTAAAGAAGTCTCTACTGCTCACCATGCCTGGATTTATCCAAAACACAGCAAAAACAGTAAGATTTTGAAATAGTTTTAGTATTTAAAATAACTGTTTTCTCTTTGAATATATTTTAAAATATAATTTATTCCTGCAATTTCAAAGCTGAATTTTTAGCATCATTACTCCAGTCACACGATCCTTCAAAAATCATTCTAATATTCTGATCCGCAATTGTGAAAAACTGTATTATTATTATGTTGAAAACAGCTGAGTAGATTTTTTCCAGGCTTCTTTGATGAATAGAGAATTATATGTCACCCACTGAGCATGTTTGGGATGCTCTGGATCAGCGTATACGACAGCGTGTTCCAGTTCCTATTCAGCAACTTCGCACAGCCATTGAAGAGAAGTGGACCAACATTCCACAGGCCACAATCAACAACCTGATCAACTCTATGCGAAGGAGATGTGTTGCACTGCATGAGGCAAATGGTGGTCACACCAGATACTGATTGGTTTTCGAACCCCCTGGATCCCCCCCCATACTGTAAAACTGCACATTTCAGAGTGGCCTTTTATTGTGGCCAGCCTAAGGCACACCTGTGCAATAATCATGCTGTCTAATCAGCATCTTGATATGCCACACCTGTGAGGTGGATGGATTATCTCTGCAAAAGGAGAAGTGCTCACTAACACAGATTTAGACAGATTTGTGAACAATATTTGAGAGAAATAGGCCTTTTGTGTACATAGAAAAAGTCTTAGATCTTTTAGTTCAGCTCATGAAAAATGGGGGCAAAAACAAAAGTGTTGCATTTATAATTTTGGTCAGTATATATATATATATATAT
Source organism: Labeo catla (assembly GCA_012976165.1). Taxonomy (NCBI): domain Eukaryota; kingdom Metazoa; phylum Chordata; class Actinopteri; order Cypriniformes; family Cyprinidae; genus Labeo; species Labeo catla. Next base: position 473,970 of record VONZ01000136.1, on the reverse strand, counting down.
GATATATTTACCAAACTTAGGTGTGAACATATATATACCAAAAAAAAAAAGGAAAAATGCACACACATATTGTCACAAGGACGGTCTCTGTGGCCCCCTCCATTCCCAGCCAGCGGGAGCCGTCACCGGAGTTCTAGTCACTACATTCCCCATAATCCCGTGCCTGGGGCTCCACTTCCGGTTCCGGGTCCCTCCGGTTCTCTTCCTGTTTGTCGGCCATTTCAGCGCGCTGCGCCGGCTGGTTCCCCGCGAAGTTTTGCTAGTCATGCTAACAATCCTGAGCGTTTCTCTATCGGACTGCTTACCTGTTGCCAACCGGACTGTTTATCGTGTGGGTGAAACTCTGCTGCCTGCCTTTTGTCGACCCTCGCTATTCCATTGGACTATCCCTTTTGAACGCCGCCAGCCCCGACCTATTGCATGGACTTTGACTACCCCGTTTGTTTTGCCTTCACCACACCTGTCCGCTGTTGTTGACCTAAGCCTGCCGATTACGTTTGTTTCTAAAATAAAGTTGTTGCAAATGGATCCCACGCCTCCGGATTCCTCCTTGACTGCGTCACAGAAAACTTCGCCGCCAACGGATCCAGCGACAACGAGCCAGATCGCGTCAGAGGTATCCGCTCAAGCATCTATGCTCACACGTCACCAGCAACAATTGGATCACCTCTCCACGCTAACGGAGCAGCTAGTTCGAGCGATACAGGGACTACAGGCCGCTACACCCCCCGTTTCTCCGCCGGTGTTTAACCCGCCTGCAACAGCCGCGGCAGTTACCGCGAGCCCTCGACTAGCGTTTCCAGAAAAGTTCGACGGCACGCCATCCAAGTGTAAAGGATTCCTCCTCCAGTGCACCCTGTTTGTCAATCAGCAACCCAATCTGTACTCGACGGATGAAAGTAAGATCGCCTTTATTTGTTCTCTTCTGACCGGGAGGGCTTTAGAGTGGGCCACCGCAGTTTGGGATTTGGGGCGACCAGCTTTTCCCTCGTTGGCCACATTCCTCCAGAGTTTCAAGGCGGTATTTCAACCCAACCCAGAGAGCAGCGAGGCAGGAGAACAGATTATGGCATTAAAACAGGGCCGACGCACTGCTGCTGATTATGCACTGGATTTCCGCACACTGGCGGCTCAGAGCGGTTGGAATGATGGACCCCTGAAACTGCATTATCGGAAGGGACTCAATCCAGACCTCCAGGTAGAGCTAGCGTGCCGTGATGAGGGCCTTTCACTCAATCAGTACATCGACCTCTCAATCCGTATTGATAACGTGATGCGTGCCCGTAAGCCTGTTCGTACCTTCACTCCCTTACTCCCATCTCAACCGTCCACCATGACCGCCCCTGAACCCATGCAGTTGGGAGCAACCAAGCTAACAGTGGAGGAGAGAGAGCGTCGCATCAAGAACCACCTCTGCTTATACTGCGGACAACCCGGTCATCTCCGAGCCACCTGTCCCACTCGACCACCTCGTCCACCCACCTCGGTGAGTTCTGACCCTGTCCTTCTCAATCATTGTGTAGTCCCTGCGATTCTTAAAACTAAGGACATTTCCATTCGTACTACCGCGTTAATTGACTCAGGCGCCGCAGGAAACTTCATTGATAGAGACTTTGTTGCAACTAATTGCCTCCCTGTTCTCTCTTGTACCTCGCCCGTGGCAGTGGCCGCCCTCGACGGGAGACCATTAGGAACAGGAAGGGTCGAGCACACCACCGACGACCTCACTCTCTGTCTCGAACCTCAGCATCAAGAAACCATCCGTTTCTTCATAATCTCCTCTCCTCGCACACCACTCATCCTTGGATACCCATGGCTCAACCAACACGAACCCGTAATCTCCTGGTCTTCAGGTACCATCACTCAGTGGTCATCTCATTGCACGCAACATCATCCTCAGCCAGACCCTCCCGCAGCCCCCACACCAGCATCAATCAAACTCCAGGAATCCATACCTGCTGAATATCATGATCTCCTTGAGGCCTTCAGTACCACTAAAGCCACCCAGCTACCACCTCACCGGCCAGGGGATTGCGCCATAGATCTTCTTCCTGGATCCATACCTCCCAGAGGACGTATCTTCCCTCTCTCCCAGCCGGAAGCGGAGGCCATGAATCAATACATCAAGGAGGAACTTACAAAGGGCTTCATTCGACCATCAACCTCTCCTGCCTCGGCGGGATTCTTCTTCGTTAAAAAGAAAGATGGAGGCCTGCGCCCATGTATTGACTATCGTGCCCTCAACGACATTACTGTCAAATACCGTTATCCCTTACCATTAGTCCCTCCAGCCCTAGAACAGCTTCGTGCCGCCAAGATTTACACCAAACTCGATTTACGATCTGCATACAACCTTATCAGAATCCGGGCGGGGGATGAGTGGAAGACGGCCTTTTCCACTACGACCGGGCACTACGAGTACCGGGTGATGCCCTTCGGTCTGGCCAATAGTCCTTCCTACTTTCAGGCCTTCGTCAATGACGTTTTCAGGGACATGTTGAACCGTTGGGTTATTATCTACATCGACGACATATTGATTTACTCTAACTCGTACTCAGAACATGTTCAGCACGTCCGGGCTGTCCTTCAACGCCTAGTTAAGCATGAGCTGTACGCCAAGGAGGAAAAATGTGAGTTCCACCAAGAACGAATCACCTTCCTCGGCTATGTGATCAGCCCGGAGGGGGTCGCCATGGATGAGTCAAAGGTTAATGCGGTTCGCAACTGGCCACGCCCGAAAACCCTTAAAGAACTTCAGCGTTTTCTGGGCTTTTCTAACTTTTATCGCCGGTTTATCCGTAACTTCAGCACCGTGGCAGCTCCACTCTCATCTATGATAAAACAAGGCAGCACTCGCTTAACCTGGACGCCTGCCGCCGCTCAGGCCTATGACGAACTCCGACAGAGATTCACTACCGCACCCATCCTGCACCACCCAGACCCCAACCTTCCCTTCCTCGTGGAGGTGGATGCATCCAATACCGGTGTGGGGGCAGTACTCTCTCAACGCCAAGGTCAACCACTCAAGACCTACCCTTGTGCCTTTTTCTCCCATAAGCTCAGTCCAGCCGAACGCAACTACGATGTAGGCAACAGAGAGCTATTGGCCATTAAGCTCGCTCTCGAGGAATGGCGGCACTGGCTAGAGGGCGCACGACATCCCTTCACAATTCTGACCGATCACAGGAACCTGGAATATATCCGTACTGCCAAGGTTCTGAACCACCGTCAAGCCAGATGGGCTCTGTTCTTTACCAGGTTTCACTTCGACATAACGTATCGACCCGGCTCACAGAACACGAAAGCAGACGCCCTGTCACGCATTCATGAACCCGATCACTCTCCTGCCACACCAGAAACCATTATCCCCACTTCCGTCATCCTGGCTCCTGTCGCTTGGGACATCATGACCGAGATCACCGAAAGTCATACCCAGGACCCTCCTCCAGATGACTGCCCAGCTAACCTAACCTATGTACCGGTCCCTCTACGCTCCCGAGTCCTATCAGAGGTCCACTCCAACCCCAGTTCCGGCCACCCTGGGATCGAGGCCACCATCGACCTGCTCCGCAACCGATTCTGGTGGCAAACCTTACGCCCTGACACTATCACGTTCATTAAGAATTGTTCAGTGTGTAATACCTCCAAGGTCCCCCGTCAATTACCTGCTGGTCTTCTACAACCTCTCCCGGTACCTAACCGTCCGTGGTCACATATAGCGGTAGATTTCATCACCGATCTCCCCGCCTCCAACGGTCAGACTACCATCCTCTCGGTTGTTGATAGATTCTCCAAGGGTTGTCGATTTATCCCATTTCCCAAACTGCCCTCCGCCATGGAGACCGCTGAAGCTCTCTGCAACTCCGTCTTTCGCTTCTACGGACTACCGGAGGACATTGTATCAGACCGAGGGCCCCAGTTCACCTCTCGACTATGGACCAGTTTTTTCCGCCTGCTGGGGGTTAATGTGAGCCTGACGTCAGGTTACCATCCCCAGGCCAATGGACAGGTCGAAAGGTTAAATCAGGAATTGACCAGGTTCCTACGCTCTTACTGTCAGGACCACCAGGAGGACTGGTGTCGCTTCCTCCTATGGGCCGAGTATGCCCAGAATTCCATACGCAAACCATCCACCAACCTCACACCCTTTCAGTGCACTCTTGGATTCCAGCCTCCTTTGTTTCCTTGGTCCGGGGAACCTTCAGACCTACCTGCCGTCAACTCCTGGTTTCAGCGGAGCGAGGAGACCTGGAACCGGGCCCATGTCCACCTGCAACGGGCCGTTCGACGAACGCAGACCCAGGCTGATCGTAGACGCCGAGTCGGTCCCACCTACAAGCCAGGACAGTGGGTGTGGCTCTCCACCCGGGACTTGCGCCTTCGTCTACCCTGCAAGAAACTCAGCCCCAGGTACGTGGGTCCTTTCAGAATCCTCCGTCAAATAACTCCAGTATCATTTAGACTAGAACTCCCACCTGAATACCGTATCTCACCCACTTTTCATATGTCTTTGTTAAAGCCCGCTGGTCGTCCGGGAGGAGGGGAGAACCTAGAGGGGACCGCCCCGCAGAGACCTGCCCCCCTGATCATCGACGGCGAGGAGGTCTATCGAGTCAGTACCATTCTGGACTCCCGGCGCCGGAGGGGTCGTCTGCAATATTTGGTCGACTGGGAGGACTACGGCCCCGAGGAGAGGTCATGGGTGCCCGCCGAGGACATCCTCGATCCTGCTCTCGCCACCGACTTCCACGCATCGCACCCAGATCGACCAGCACCCCGCGGAAGGGGCAGACCCCGGCGCCGGTTACCTCCTCGTGCCAGGAGGCACTCGCAGGGGGGGGGCTCTGTCACAAGGACGGTCTCTGTGGCCCCCTCCATTCCCAGCCAGCGGGAGCCGTCACCGGAGTTCTAGTCACTACATTCCCCATAATCCCGTGCCTGGGGCTCCACTTCCGGTTCCGGGTCCCTCCGGTTCACTTCCTGTTTGTCGGCCATTTCAGCGCGCTGCGCCGGCTGGTTCCCCGCGAAGTTTTGCTAGTCATGCTAACAATCCTGAGCGTTTCTCTATCGGACTGCTTACCTGTTGCCAACCGGACTGTTTATCGTGTGTGTGAAACTCTGCTGCCTGCCTTTTGTCGACCCTCGCTATTCCATTGGACTATCCCTTTTGAACGCCGCCAGCCCCGACCTATTGCATGGACTTTGACTACCCCGTTTGTTTTGCCTTCACCACACCTGTCCGCTGTTGTTGACCTAAGCCTGCCGATTACGTTTGTTTCTAAAATAAAGTTGTTGCAAATGGATCCCACGCCTCCGGATTCCTCCTTGACTGCGTCACACATATGTATGAGTATATAGAAAGATAGATAGATAGATAGATGTACACATATATACACACACACACACACATTATATATATATATATATATATATATATAATGTGTGATGAGAGGATTACTGATGAAATTACTGATGAGAGGATTTTCATTTTTAGGTGGAGTATCTCTTTAACCACAATTTATATTAAACTAAAAAGTTTAAGCTTTTGGAGTAAAAACAGAAAATCAAAAATTCAGTAAAAAAAAAAAATGTAGCCACCAGCAGACAAAGTTTTAGATGAAAGTGGACAAAAGATAGATAAAAAAGTGCCTCCACATCACTGTAACTGGCTGATCAATGCATTAATTCACATCTATTTTGTTAAACAACTGCTCAAAAATATGGTGTAAATTGGTCAAACTTGGTCATGTCAGCATCAAAATGAACTTGAAATGACTTGAGATAATGACCTGTGACAGGGAACACATTAAAACATTAAAACTGCACCTTCATGCCTGTGACCATGTTTATGCGTGTGAATATATCCAAAGGCGGATATGAAATGAAAGAAAAAAAGAGGAGGATCAGAAGAAGGGGATTTAGAAAAAGATGAATCTAATAATGAGAATAATAGTCAGAAAGACAAGGGTACAGGTTCTTCTTGCTAACTAGGTCGACCTGAGTCAAATGAAAGAAGGACAAAATGAGCGGCAAGAGGGAATACAGAAGAAATATGGAGCTTTATAATAAAGACTGTAATAGCACAGGCAGTGAGTGCTGAAAGACAGAAAACCATGGCAACACTTGTGCGAATCATGCTAGGAATGAACTGTGTCGCCCTCAATGAACTGCAGTCACACCGAGCTGATATATTCTCATTCTCATCTAGCCATCTTGTGCTGACAGCCACTCTCAGCAATGAAGAGATTCACACGTTCCTTTCATTTCCAGCACTGAACTGAATCACGTATGATGATTGCCCCCATCTGCGCCAAGAGGCCAAGATCAGATTTAAAGCCAATTCATGGCATTTTCACTTAATATGCAGAGACAACTATATAATATTTTAGTAGTTTGTACAATGCATCACCATATAGCACTATTAAAACTTTACAACGTGTTTGAACAGCCGAATGCATCAATATTGGGCCAACCAGTAAGGTGAGGTTAGGGGCGGGACTAACTGTTTATTTGACTAATAGCAGTGTTGGAGAGTAACTAGTTACATGTAACGGTGTTATGTAATTTAAATACAAAAGAAATATAACGGCAATCAGTTACAGTTACTGAGAAAAAAGTGTAATCAAATTACAGTTGCTTATGAAAATGTTAACAATTACAAAGGGGGTTACATTTTAATTTTGTCTTAAATTTGTTTAATTTAATCTGTATTTAACCTCAGAATGATCTTAAAGTAAAAAGAGGTGTTAAAGTCTGATTTTGTGGTGGCTGTGCTTTGAAATGATTAAATTATTATCATTTTAATTCAAGAGATGGAGGATTTTGAAAATTGGTTTAATTGCTTCTATTGTCCTCCTTTTTAAATAGCTTTGGATAAAAGTGTCTGCTAAATGACTAAATGTAAATACAGAAAAGTAATCAAATATAATCTGTTACATTAGTTAGTAAGTAATTAAAAAAGTTACATTACTTATCACCTTTTAAATATGGTAACTTGTAATCTGTAACCTATTACATTTCCAAAGTAACCTTCCCAACACTGACTAATAGTAAACATGGGAACTAGGAACCCTGTTTGAAAACAGTCAGCTATTTCTTTTGGTGTTGCTAGTGGCTCAGAAATCTCCTCTTTCCAGTTATGTTTGCTTTGTGAGTCAACTGGTGAACAGATTTACATTGCTTACCAAACAAATTATATAACCGCTCTTTCCTAAAAGAAAGTGTTTAATAAATGATGTCATCTGATGTTAATGATCTGTTTGCCCATCATAACATACCATATCAAACACAAGTCCCTGATACTTAATGGAATATAGAGAGTCACCAGTATTTATTTTAATAATCACAATCTATTATGAACAATTTCTCAAAACAAACTTTGCAATAACCTGTGTGGTCATAATATGCATTGGTTATATAGTACACTTAGCTTATTAACAGTGTTTAAAGTACTGTTTTCATAGTATGAGCCTGAATTTTCTATTTTATTTAAAGGAAGAAAAAAAACGTTAGTGTCTGTACAGTATTGTTTATACATAAATGCATGTTTGAAAAATTCAATGTTTTGCTATTGTGTTTGCACTTTTACAGATATTATCAAATAAATAAAATAATCCTATATATAAATACATATCTAGCAATGTGAACGTTCTCCAGATATAATAAAATAAATAATACATTAATCCTATAAAAACATTTCACCTATGAGCAGGTTTATTTTTTGTTGATTTGCCAGAGTGTCTGCACTGAAATCTGAATAAGCGACTGAGTGCTTAGATGTCTTAGTAAACACGACACAGCAGGGCAATAAATGTACTGTGAACTGGAGAGTCTGGTTTATGAGTAACTGCGCACGTCTTCTTTAGCACGTGTAACCTGTTTATCACGTGCGGGATAGACCCACCGAGGACCTTTGAGAAGATGACCTTTATCATTCACCCTCAGCACTGAGAGCCTGTTTATTACTAAAGTTTTTTTTTCTTCTTACCTTCGTCCTTCTGTTCGTGACTGCTGCATAATATCCCTGTCACTTTAATAAATGAAGCGTGCTGCATGTGATCCGGCATCAAAGGCTTTGATGGAGCTACATATGGCAAGCCAAAAATAGCTTAGCCTCCTTTGATATTTTGCTAGTTATTTTTGAAAAACATTTTTTTTTTTTTTTTTAAACTGTTGAATGAATAATTAGCTGTGTCTCAAATACTTACTTGCTCTGGCTATCCAGAGCATTTCATGGCTTTGGAATTTGTTTACTAGTTTTGAGTACATCCAAGATGTAGTAGATGAGTTTGCTTCTTCATTGGAACGAATTTCAAATCTTAAAAGAGATTGGTCGGCATTTCAAAGATACACATGATACACAAACAGCAAAATTACACAACCGCATGTTACTTCACGTAAACACAGAAAGCAATTTGCCCTAAAAAACACCATTAGTTTGTCAGTTGTATTCAGGGTTCGTTTTAAGTAACTCTTACACAATGCGGTTATATAAAACGCCACCATGCAGAAGTGTGCGTTGGTTGAAGCGAGATAGAATAAGGCCTCGAGGTTTCAAAGGATTTTTTTTTTTCGCAACTAAATTATTCAGGAATTTTTAAGATGAAGTCAACTTCAGCAGAGCAGGACACGCAATGGAGTGACCATTAAAGTTTTACTGCTGCTCTCTGTGGTAAGAAGTACATGTATGAAATATTGATTGGACGACATGAATGGATTTGTTTGTTGTAAATGTTCTGTACATCCCGTATGGGAGTTGGAAGCACGTCAGAACATTCCGGTTGATGTTCTATGTAGATAAGGAGGATCCATACAAAATACTTACTTAAGCTATAATTTAAAACATGTAGTGTGCTCTACAATAATACTTGGCCATATTTACAACTGTTTATGAGCCATATATTTCTACTCAACAGGAAGATGTATTCTCATGCTTTGATTCAATTTTAATAGCTTACATGATACTTTGATATTTTTATTTTTATCTTACAACAACTGGTTATAAATATATATTTAGTTACCTTATCTGTTTATTTACAGTACATTTGATCATGCGATGACTCATTGATTGGTGTAAACACTATAAATTGTTCACTCTTGATGGCGGTTTATTTTGTTTTGTTTCATTGTCAGTGTTCCAACGTGTTTTTGATCTAAACACAAAGTTACTACAATAGTCACATTTCTGAACAGTGCTTGCTTTTTTTGTGGTAAAATAGTGTCAGCTATTCAAGAATATCTGTCAAAGGTGTTTACAATAGGTACACATTAAGGGAATTTGAAGGGGAAAAGTTAACTGTAAATTTGCTGTTATTAATTAACATAAAAACAGTCACAAAAGTATGTAAACATCAAGCCAAATATTACTAGAAACTCTAAAGGTTTTACATACTATGTCTGACAGAAATAACTATCACATACATGTATAAAAATACAAGACATTTATTTTTATACTTCCAGTTTATTGTTTGCTATGAGATCACTTTTTTGTAAGCTATATGCAGATAAGGTTTATTTTTGTCCTGTTTGTGTTTTCTACATAGATAAGACAGCCATCTGATACGAAGGCCACGAGGAAATTGATATATAAACATGTACCACGGGGCAGCTCTGGTAAAGGACATTTTTAAGATGCCCCCTATGTTATTGTGTGCAATTACAAGGTCAATTTATTACAGACATTACTAATCTGTGAGAATCACAATGTTGGCTACAGTATGATTATAAAATGAGACAATATTTTAGTGTTTAACTGCCTAGCCCTATTATTTAACTATCATTGTGTACATACAAATTTTGCATACTTAACTATAAAACATGTTTTTAATGTAGGCCGGTTATAATAAATCTAAAGTCTATTATAGCCAGAAGCACTGAAACTTTAATAGTCATGTTGACTTTGCAGCACAAAACAGACAAGCTATTTTTTGTCAGGCCTTCATTATTTCATTTATTTCTAATGACAAGGTTACTTTAAAGGAAAAACAGCAACTTTGAGACCTTGACCACCCAATAGTAGGAAAACATTAGTGAAAACAATGTAGTCGACACTAAACTGCCATCTGCTGTCTGGAAATCTACCATACAAAAAAAAAACTCGTTCTTCATCCACAAATAAAAGTCTGAATGTAACCAGCTTAATGGCAGTTTAAGCATGCATATTGATTCGAGACAAATAATTTCAGGAAGGTGATATTGAGAGAAATTAATAATGAGATAAAGACTACTCACATCAGACCAGGAAAAAAAAAAAACGATAAAGAGAGAAGCACTGCCATCTTGTGGCCATCAGTTGATTTCTACTTAAAATGAGTGATGGGAAGTTCGGATCATTTTACCGACTCGGACCTTATTGAGTCTCGTTCAGCAAAATGAACGAATCTTTTTTCGAGTCATTTCGTTCATTTTAGCAAAATATAATTAAAATGTTACGTGTTACTTCCCTAAGACATCTACTGCTTACACAAACGTTGATCACACTACAAACAAGACAAAACTATAATGCTATAAGAAACAGAAAAAAATAATTAATTGTTTACCTGGGTCTTTAGTCTATGATTAGCTCACCTCATCTCTTATCTGACAAGTTTTCGGGCTTGAGCCGTTCGTTCATCACGTGACAGCCCCATAAGATGAACGAACGACTCGAAAAACTCGAAGACTCGAAACAGGTGAACTAATTCCAGTACAGAACCTTATAGGATGTTGCGCATGCGCGACTGAAGGAATCACTCCCCGAGATGACTCGTTCTTCCCGAGTCACGTTAAAGATTCCTTCAAAGTGAACGAATCGTTCAAGATCAACCCATCACTACTTTTTTTTTTTTTACACACAGCTGGAATAAGACCAAAACTGTTAGTTCATTTGCAGCTTTATTAAGTGAAGAATGATGAATCAAGAATGTAGATGTCCACTTGTACCCCTTGAATCAAGAATGTAGACGTGATAAATAAAGAATGCAGACGTCCCCTGCATTTTTAAAATACACTGATTTCTCAATACAGTGTTTGGACAATGTGGAGGAGATATCATAGTATTGGCTCTTGGATACGTGTAAGATTGTCACTCATGCCGCATGCACAAAAAAGTGGTCTGATAAACACAAAATGGCTTTTGGAAAAAGCACACAGGTACTTCAATAAATACAAAAAATAAATTCTAGTTCATATTTACAACATTTACGAAGGGATTCAGTTCTGTGCATTTATTAAGAGAGAAGCCAGTTAAGTTTGCAAGAAATAGTCATGTGGTTACAGAATTAATGTTTTGTTCCAAAATGTCATGAGATGACCAGCAATCCCACAGCGGCCATTCTAATGCTGTTCACACTTGAGTCCATCTGTTTTCTTTTTTCCCATGTAAACATTGTGACATATTTGCCTGCTGCGATGCGTCTTGCTGTTTATTCAGCATATTGCTCAAGTTAGAAGTAGTTTACATTCCATTATGCAGCATCTAGCTAATTTGCATTTGTTCATTTAGCAGAATATAAATATTTCTGAACACATTATGACACCTAAGTATGATTTTTCAACATAAGGTTTGTAGTATCCAGGTTTGATGCGCAGTCACATGTAAGGTGCAGTCAAAAACCATTGTTCTGTAAATTGAATCCAGTCATTCAAATAGGAATCCACACAATCTGGAATTCCGTGTAGTGGCAAAAGATTTCCCAATGCAGATTTTGCAGGCTGGACACATGGATTCACCGTACTGATTAACAGAAAGCTGCTTCATACACTGGTTACACTATTGACGTACACTATAAACTTGACTGAAATGAACCATTGTTCTGTTCATTTTTATGGTCAAAAGTGAGTTATTTCAACGGGAATCCACACAATTCATGAATACAGATTTTGCATCGGGGTCAAGTTAGTCACACACATTAACAATAGAAAATGGACATTTTTGGAGCTGAAACTTGGCAAATTTTACACCTGCATCTTTACACAGGATCCATGGGCTTGGGCAGTTAGCTCTATATATACTGTAAAACAATGGAGATTAAAGCAAGTTGACCTGAAAAGTTTGGACAAGTTGAACCAGATGTTGAAAAATCATTCTCCTGATTAAAAAAAGGAAAAAGCAAAACCCAGTAAACCAACTTTTTAGCAGATCTAGTTTAAGTTGGTTTAGCTGGCCTCCCAGTCTGGTCAAGATGGTGTTTAGCTGGTTTAACTGGTCCGCCAGCCTCACCAGTTGACCAAAACTCATCTAAAACCAACAAACCAGACCATCTATGACCAACAAACCAGCTTAAGCAGATTTAATTTTGTTTTCAACAGGGTCAATAGGGAAGAGTGGGGTAAGTTGAGCCAATGGGTAAGTTGACCCACCCCCTGTATCTTGGCAACAGTACACTTTTACTGTGACTATGTATTTTGAAACCACCTATCATTTATGCCAGACTGTGAAAAGAAGAAACAACATGGAAAGACTGGAAAGCACCCATTTACTTTAAAAACTGTTTTTGGCTTGTCAAAGTAAAATTTTAGCATAACACATGTAATGGCTGTTACATCAAAGCAAATGTATCCAGGTCTATATTTACGATGCATATAGATGATTTAGAAACATATAAAACCATGCAAATCATTTAGCTAAATATTAGCCTGAATTGGTAAGCTAGCTAGTTTTTTTTTTTTTCAAAATGCCAGCTGTGGGGCAAATGCTGTGGGGTAAGGTGAGCAAGCACTTTAACTTACCCCACCATAAGGCACTGGTGTTAAGTTAAATCTCTGAAATATAAACTGGTATTTTAATGTGATATTACGCAACTGGTTTAGTTTATCATATATATATATATATATATACATATTATTTGTGACCCTGGACCACAAAACCAGTCATAAGGGACAGTTTTTTAAAACTGAGATTTATATTTATCTGAAAGCTGAATAAATAAGCTTTTCATTGATGTATGGTCTGGATATGACAATATTTGCTCAAGATACAACTGTTTGAAAATCTGGAATCTGAAGGTACAGAAAAAACTAAATATTGAGAAGATCGGCTTTAAAGTTGTCCAAAAAAAGTTCTTAGAAATGCATATTACTAATCAAAAATCAAACTTTTTAAATTGCTAATCAACTAATCAAACTTCATTTGATTGGTTTTATTTTAAGTTAGCTTTACGAAAATAACTATGATTGTTTGTAAAATTTAAATTGATTATTGTATTTGTTTTTAAAATAAGTAAATCATATTTAAAATTTCACTTGGGTTTGAATCAGATTTCGTCAGATAGTCTGTTTAAACCCTAACCTGGGGCAAATTGAGTATAAGAAGCTATATTTTGAGAATCCTTTCTCCTAGATACATTCAGATCATTTAAAATGATAGGAAACATCCTGAAATTACTTTAGATACTTTCATTGTACTTCTGCCTCATTTTTGCTTATCTTTTTACATGAGTAAAAAATGGCTCATCTTACCCCACTCTCCCCTAAACCTTTGGGAAGATGAGACAATGACTAACAACATGACTTTCCCCTCACAGGTTAGAGAAAAATGGAGTAACGTTTGTAAAATAATATGATTCATGGATCTCTTCATTTAACAAGCTTTCATTTGAGTGTATTCTGAAAAATCATGCTTTAAGTCAGGTTCAAACTGTACGATTTTGCCACCTGAGACAAATTTCAGCATCATACAATTTCTGTAGCGCAAAATGTGAGGTCTTTGCGTGACGTGTATTCACCATCGGATGATTTATTCCCTTAAAGGAGTTCCCTTAATTTATTCCCTTAAAGTTCACTTCCGGAACAAAAATTTACAGATAATGTACTCACCCCCTTGTCATCCAAGATGTTCATGTCTTTCTTTCTTCAGTCATAAAGAAATTATGTTTTTGAGGAAAAATTTTCTAGGATTTTTCTCCATATAATGGACTTCTATGGTGCCCTGAGTTTGAACTTCCAAAATGCAGTTTAAATGCGACTTCAAACGATCCCAAATGGGGTTGTAAACGATTGCAGCCGAGGAAGAAGGGTCTTGTCTACCGAAATGATCGGTTATTTTCATTTAAAAAAATACAATTTAAATACTTTTTAACCTCAAATGCTCATCTTGTCTTGCTCTGCCTGAACTCTGTCGAAAAACTCCCATTGTATTTTCTCCCTCAACTTAAAAAATCATTTCAAAATCATCCTACTTTGGTACAAAAGTACCGACCCAGTCTTTGCAAAGTGAAAATGCAAAGAAGATCAAACACCCTTAACAAAAGAGGTAAAACAGCGATGTAGGATGATTTTGAAGTTGAGGGTGAACATGAGATGGGAGTTTTTCGACATACCATAACTGTATTGAACCGGAAAAAAAACTGAGTTCAGACAGAGCAAGACTAGATGAGCATTTGACATTAAAAAGTATATAAACAACCAATTGTTTTGCTAGATAAGAGCCTTCTTCCTCAGCTGGGATCATTTACAGTCACATTTGGGATCGTTTGAAGCTGCATTTAAACTGCATTTTGGAAGTTCAAAGTCGGGGCACTATTGAAGTCCACTATATGAAGAAAAATCCTGAAATGTCTTCCACAAAAAACACTTTACAACTAAAGAAAGAAAGACATGAATGTATTGGGTGACGAGGGGGTGAGTACATTATCTGTAATTTTTTGTTCTGGAAGTGAACTTCTCCTTTAACAACAATTCTCATCCTCCAGTGAAGTACTGGCAGTGAAATTTTATTGTAGCCTTGCAGTGACCACTCATATATGCTGTAAACAGCACCATTCAGACCAAAATTGTGGATATAATGTGTATTGTACAGTCTTGACACGCCATGACTTTTACCCAAAATCTCAGTGGGATTGTGTACAACCTGGAAAAATCGTACGGTATGTGCCCAGCTAAAGCTTAAACTGCTAGATCTTCACAACAGACAGTTTCTTACGCCCTCATTCACACCATGCATTTTTCAAGTAGCCAACTGTGGTAAACCCCTGGGACAATGTCGTCTTCAAAAATAAAAAAAGCCTTGACTAGGGTCGTTTTTCTTTCCGCTCAGATGCCTTGAACAGATACTACATGAAAGATGGAGATCTGAGGTTATTTCCTGTAAAAATATTGCAAATGCCAAGAAAGAGTTTAGAGGCCGTAAAACCACTTAAAAATATACTCACAAAATACCACAGGGATAAAGAAAAGGAAATGTATCAGTCTCCTGGTTTTCGTTTCAGTCTTTGAAGCAGGAAGTCTTGTTGTCTTTTCTCCGCAAGGAGCTCTTGAATTCTTTTATTATGTGTTTTCTCACGGAACGGCACTCGCTTTCTGGGGACAAAGTGGTTGAGTGTGACCTCGTTTGGATTGACAATCCTGTAGGACACGTCGATGGAGTTATTCTCCTTCTTGTCTTCTGACTGATCGAGACTGATTATGGCAGGAGGGCTTGTTGTTGCAGTAACCTTAGGCTGTATTGTTGTCAGAAACGTTGTCTCAATGTTGTTATTCTCAGGTGTGCTTGTATATTGTGGAGTGGTTGGCCAAGGCTCAGCAGATGATGAGATGAACTCTGATGATTCAGATTCTGAGTAGAGTTCGCTTGAGACTTCACTCCAGGTTTCGTCCTCATAGAAGGGGGCGCTGGTTTCCTCTTCGTAGTCAAATGTGCTGGGATGCTTAGGGACAGAACCAGTGGTGAAAGGGACTGTGGTTCCTGGTTTTAGGATTAGTGGGTTCACAGTGGTTGTGTAGCCCCAAGTTGTGGGCTCAGTGCTGATGTTTCTCCATCTTCTGACTGTTGGTGTGATGCTTGTGCCGGGCTTCTGTGAGGTCCTGTACAGCTGTGTTGTGCGAACGGGAGCTGTTGCAGTGGGAGACACTGGTGGGAAGACAGTGGTGTACATCCAGGGTCTAGTCAGGTTGAATTCAGAGGTGTAGTTGACCTCGCTGCAGGACTTGCAGCACATCTGCCTGTAGCCAGGGTTGGAGCAGTACTTATTGAGAACCTCCATCCGACAGAACACAGACTTGTCTCCTTTACAGCGAAATCCTGAAAAATAAACCAACAGGATGCTCAGTATTAGTGATGTCAGTACAACAATCGGAAATGATAAAAATGAAATGACAAAAGAAAAAAAAAAGTATAAAATATGAAAATGAAATTAAAAAGCAGGACTCTGGAAGATAGTTAGTTCAATACAATAATAGAAGATTGAAATAAATAAGAAAATATATGAAATATGAAAATGAAAGAAGCATGCAGCAGCATGACCCTGGCAAACAGTGATGTCAATATGATAATGGCAAATCAATAACATAACATAACATAACATAACATAACATAAAAGTAGTAAATGTGAAAATAAACCAACAAAAAAACAAACACAATAGAAATATAACATAACATTACATAACATAACAATAAAAAGAATGAAATGTGAAAATAAACCAACAAAAAACCAAACATATATAACCAACCAAAAACCAAATATATAATTATAATTACATAACATAACATAACATAACAAAAAATAATGAAATATGAAAATAAACCAACAAAAAACCAAACATAATAGAAATATATAATTATAATAACATAACATAACATAACATAACATAACATAACATAACAACAAAACAAAACAAAACAAAACAAAACAAAACACATATATAAAAATAATTGAATATAAAAAAAAGCAGAAATGGGGAAATTAGAAAAAAGTGAATGAAAATAAAGCCTGAGCAAAACGGTGAAATTACAGAGCACAAATTCAGAGTATTTAAGTATTCAATATATTACTTGACCCTTTATTCCCATAAACACAGCCGACAAGAAACCACATAAGTTACACAGAGACTTCCTGTCAAATATAGAGCATGTACAAGACAACACATACAACTTTTCTCAGTACAATGTAAACTGCTTTGAAATGTCACACCATTCACAGTTTAGTAAACACTTTGGTAAAACACCTCAACACCGTCAAATCCATTGAAAAACAGACAATTTGGAGGAATATAGTTATAAAAAAATGGAAATGGCACATCCTGGATTACATTTAAACAATCACATAATGTAACCGCACATAATGAAAGGAAATGCTACGCTCTGGAGTGAAAGAGCTGTGACAAATAAGACCTACAGGGGCCAGCATTCAGCAGATATCTGACTACAGACCAAACGCTGCCTTCAACACTCTCTCTGAAATCAGTTTAAACCAGTTTTAATTACTAATCAGTCCAGATGCAAGGTGCTTTGAATATGTAATTCCAGAACGGGCTGGAAGAACAGTCTAAACAAATGCTACCATTAGTGCTTTTCAACTGTAAAGCTCATATCGAAGTCTTGTGTGTGAAATAAAGAAGGATTTTCACCCTAGACCCTGTCACATTTATTTCAGTTACTCAGATGGACAGACATTCCCATTAAAAAACAGCAGGACCTCACACGCACACACACACACATAGTCAGATATTTTATAATCCTTTAAAATATCATTATAACCTTAAATACTCTTTTAAACATGATATATGCTGTATACGTATCTCAAATCATTACTTTCCAGGCAAGGAAACATGGCCTGTAAGGTCAAAATACATAGATAAATACAATATATTAATTTTGTTACTGGTGTAAGAGATAACAGTCATTGAATATGTTATTAACGTTACTAAGTATGTTCAACGTCATTTAATATGTACACATAATTGCTGTATAGTTTTAAAAAAGGCCTTTAGACATTGTCTGCATCGCTATAGCTTCATCTTTTCCACAGACTTACAATCATACAGCAGTGAGAGACCATGATATAACTGAAGATCTGAGGAGCAGCAACCGTCTACACTTGCTTAGCTGTAAACATCCATATTTGTTGTTGTTCTTTTCTTTAGCTGCCTCTTTTCAAAATTTGGTGGGCATGCAAACGTAAACTCGCGTCCCTTCAACCTAAAATAAGGCAAAAATGTCTGATGTGAGTTGAAACAAACACGTAGAAGCATGAGGTATTTTTGATCTTTCAAAAAGACGTCAAACATCGACACGCAACCGATTTATAAAATAAAAATATGAGTGTTAAAGCGTGCACTAATTTACACTTCTAGTCTTTTCATACCATCATATAGAAAAAAATTGGGTAAAAAATAATAAAAGTTGCTTTTCGTGACTCCTTCTATATATTTAGTTCTTAAACCATTTTTCAAGAAAATATATACAAAATACATGACATTTAACAGTCAAAATAAATAAAGATTATAGCCCACATTGTCATTTTAGTGATATATTCTTTATGCTCATCTTATATATGTATTTATTTGACAAACTGACTGAAATGCTCCAGTTACTGACAGTACCGGACCAACTCCCTCACATAGGGTCTGTTTCATAGAGTTTGTTGAATGATTCACCCTGGAATTCGTTACAACAGTCATATCCATATTACCTGACATAGCACAACCATCGCGGCTTCTTCCGCATAGGCACCTACTGCCCTCTTTCAATGCATTTTTAGGCCTTGTTTAGCCCTCAGCCCTGTAGAAGACTAAGTACAAAGCGGACAAGGGCAGAGGAAAAAAATTGGCCTGCAGAATTCCCTCGGATGAAGGAAAAGTTAAGACTCTGAGAGGGACAGAGAAGCGGTCAGGATAGAGTGTAACAGAGCCATAGCGTTAGAGAAAGAGGCAGGGTCCAGGAAAGAGCGGCCATGCAGCACACAGCAGGCTGATGACTGGAGATCGGCCGTTTACTTGAGGAGATCTTGGGCGCTGGGAACTCGGGGTCTGCTCTGGACAGCCACTGGATGAGGAAGTTCCCTCTGTCATCTGGGAGTTAAGAGAGAATTTAAGAACAGTGTTTTGAAAGTCTAAAGTGAATACTGAATAGCCGTATAGGTTGCAGCGGACACTTACTTGGACATGGCGCAAGCAGACATGATTTGATGCTCTCAGGCTTGGTGTCCATACAGATGCCGATGGCATTATCAGCGGTGCTGCACATAACCTGTCGCTCCTGAGTCCCATTGCCACAGGTCACTGAGCACTGCAATAATACAGCAAAGTAATATTTGAGAATAGTTTTATAATTTAAAATTATGGTTTTCTATTTTAATATATAATTTTAAAATGTAATTTATTCATGTGATAGCAAAGCTCAACTTTCAACAGCCATTACTTTAGTTTTCAGTGTCAAATGATCTTTCAGAAATAATTTAAATATGCTGATTTGATAGTAATTTAATAGCAAAACATCAACTCTGCTATCACAAGAATGAATTGTATTTTAAAAAATATTAAAATACAAAACAGTTATTTTACACTGTAATGATATTTCACAATATTAGTTTTTTTAATACATTTTTAATCAAATAAATGCAGCTTTGGTGAGCATAAGAAAAACATTAAAATTCTTAAAGGAGAAGTCCACTTCCAAAACAAAGATTCACATATAATGTACTTACCCCATTGTCATCCAAGATGTTCATGTCTTTCTTTCTTCAGTCGTAAAGGAATTATGTTTTTTGAGGAAAACATTTCAGCATTTTTCTTCATATAATGGACTGATATGGTGCCCCGATTTTGAACTTCCAAAATGAAGTTTAATTGCGGCTTCAAACGATCCCAAATGCGGTTGTAAACGATCCCAGCCGAGAAAGAAGGGTCTTATCTAGCAAAACAATTGGTTATTTTCATAAAAATAATACAATTTATATACTTTTTAATGTCAAATGCTCGTCAACTGTTTTTGTTCCGGGTCATGACAGTTAGGGCATGTCGAAAAACTCCCATCTTATGTTCTTCCTCAACTTCAAAATCATCCTATATCGCTGATTTACCTTTTTTGTTAAGGGTGTTTGATCTTCTTTGCATGTTCACTTTGCAAAGACTGGGTCAGTACTTCTGCAGTGATGGAGGATGATTTTGAAATTATTTTTGAGGTTGAGGGAGAAAATACGATCTGAGTTTTTCGACATACCCTAACTGTCTTGAACCAGAATACACAGAGTTCAGTGAGAGCAAGGCAAGACGAGTGTTTGAGAATAAAAAGTATTTAAATTGTATTTTTTTTAATGACAATAACCGATCGGTTCGCCAGAAAAGACCCTTCTTCCTCAGCTGGGATTGTTTACAACCACATTTGGGATCGTTTGAAGCCGCATTTAAACTGCATTTTGGAAGTTCAAAATCGGGGCACCATATCAGTCCATTATATGAAGAAAAATACTGAAATGTTTTCTTCAAAAAACAATTTCTTTACGACTGAAGAACGAAAGACATGAACATCTTGGATGACAATGGGGTGAGTACATTATATGTGAATCTTTGTTTTGGAAGTGGACTTCTCCTTTAATTATTCCAAACGTTTGACTGGTAGTGTGCATTCAGACTGTAATTGATTAACAGAGTAATGTTTTGAGAATAAGGTTTTTTCATTAAAGAACTATTTTAATATAATATTTTGTGAATAAAATTTTTTGTGAACTATCAACATATAATAATGATGGCTCTTTCTTTTAGGGATGCACTGTTAATCTGGCTAATAAAATACGACATTGCTACTAATCAATAAATTACTCATAATACAACTATTATTATTATTTTCATTCATATTTTATCTAAAATAAATTATAAATAAAGCAGTAAACATTAAAATCAATCACTGAATTTAGGCGTATCATTTTAAGATGTTATAATATACAGACAGAAAAATAGATATTCATTTTGTGATTCAAGATAAACAGTGTTATTTATTGGAAAAAATTAACTAAAGTGTTTTTAAAGAATAACTTTGAGTGTAAAATGACACTAAAGGAAATCTAAATGTAAAATTATTGTCAGTGAGCATCAACAATCACAGGATTAGTTCACTTCCAGAATAACCGTGATTACATAATGTGTGAGGTTGAGCTAGTCCAAGACGAGCATTTGTGGTTAAAAAGTGTATACATTTTTATTATTATTATTTTTTTTCTTTAGAAAATGACTGATTGTTTTGCTAAATAAGACCCTTATTCCTTGGATGGGTAGAACCGTTTGAAGCTGCATTGAAACTGCAATTTGGACCCACTGGCCACCACTGAACTCCATTATATGGAGAAAAATCCTGGAATGTGTTCCTCAAAAATCTTAATTTCTTTTTGACTGAAGAAAGAAAGACATGAACATCTTGGATGACAGAGGGGTGAGTAAATTATCAGGAAACTTTTATTCTGGTGAACTAATCCTTTGATATCTGATGTTGACAGACATTTTTTCAATCTTAAACTCTCAACCACCCTCATACTCACCTGAGACCAAGGTCCAGTTCTCCACTGTGCCGGGCACAGGTGACGATTACAGGGTCGTCGCCCTTCGGGCCGGTCATCATTGCAGTACTTAGCATTGATAGCTTTGTATGAACCGTCCAATTCAGGTCTCACACAGCGCACAGGTCGGACTTGAGAACCAGTCTTACCACATGATTTACTGCACTCGTCCCATTCTCCTGTCACCCAGCTGAAACACACAACACATTAAAAAAATGTCATCATTACTCATTTAGACATCAAAAGTACAACTGCATTATATTGGTTTGAAAACTGCCACATGGTGAACCTCATTTGCTTACATTGGTTCTGAGCACTCCTTCTGGTTGCAAGCTCGACTGATGGCACGAGGTTTGGGTATGTTAGCGCAGAGTGTGCGGTGTACCATTTTGCCATCAGACTTCCTCCGGCATCCAAAGCGTGTGTACTGTTTCCCTACAAGCCAGACAAACAGACAAAACGCCACAATACAAGCTGTTGTCTCCTACCACTGATTCAAGTTTCACTCAAAGCTCATGTCTGTCAGAGTTGTGCACCATATACAGAGCTGAATTAAGAATTAAATTTGTTTAGCAACTTTTCTCAACATAATACAGAATGCAGAAGTGCAGTTTAAGGAATTAAAAAAAAGAAAAACATAACCAGCAAACAAAACCATACTTTTACTTTTACTTTACTTTTACTTATCAGTATCTTTATTCAGTTCTTATATATACTGCTGTGTACCTCCACCACATGGCTTGGAACAGTGCGACCACTTCCTGAGAGCCCACTCGAAGTAAACTGTGTCGTCCTGAGGCAGGGTGTTCTCCATTGATGAGAGCGGATCTTCTGGCAGGATGTATTTGTATGAAAGCGTGACTTTAGAAATGCTCTGAGACTGAACCTGGAAAAGGAGTTTGATATTAGTAAAACATGTTACTTTAAAAAAAAAAAAAAACATTCAATAGACTAGTCCTATCGTTATCATGTGATTTGACCTAAATTGTTATTAGCTGACCCAAAGATGTTACCCAAAAATTAATTAATCGTTTATTCACTCTGGTGTTATTCTAATGCTGTATCTCTTCTTATTTTTTGGCAACAAAAGGATATATATATATATATATATATTATTTTTTTTAAATATACCCAGCACAAGCACACTTTGTGAGAAATCTAGATTAATAAAAATGAAACACAAACTACAATTGATGTACTTTCTTCTCTGAGCTGAATATATCTGTTGTGTTCACATCTGTCATCTGTCAATCTGACAAACCGTTTCTGTCCAGAGATATTCAACTCACTGGAGAAAGTACACTGACATTTTTTTAAATTTATAGGCTCTGTGTTTCAATTTAGATTTCTCAAATTGGTGCACTTGTGTGCACCGCTGCCCTTACAGAGTCTCATGAACAGCCATGCACAGAAGACCAACAGCCAAGGTCAGAATTTTATTTAAATAGTACATTACATTTAGCTTTGTTTTTCACCCAGCCTCAGAATACCCTCAGAACACTTGGAATATATGATAATGTTTCACATGGGACCATTCTGTGATACTTTTGCACCTTTTTTGAAGCTTTATTCTGGTCACTATTCAATGGTATTGAACTGAAAAGCATGAGCAGAACATTTTTAAAATGTCTCCTCTCATGGTCTGAAAAAGAAAGAAGGGCAAATGCCACTGACACAATACCAGGGTGAGTAAATAACAACAACTGAACTATCCCTATGCACTAGATGTACTGCCACTAGATGTACTTAAAGAGTTTGTTCACCCAAACAATCTGTCAATAATTACCCACCCTTATGCCGCTCCAAACCCATAAGACTTTCGTTCATCTAGATATTTTTTATGAAATCCGAGAGCTTTTTGACATTTAAAGTTTTCCCGTGGAATTGGGCTACTTTAACACTGTTGCCGCAGGTTGTTTTTCATGTCCACGGGTTGAAGCGACCCCAATAATGTAATATTTAGCCCCTAGAATGCTAAAAAATGTGTATTTTACCCCCCGGAATGCAAGTGTTACCGGGGGACCCCCCTCAACACGCAATTGGGCTACTTTTGGGCTAGTTTTGAGTAGCAATTGGGCATAGTGTTGCCAAGTCTGACGTTTTCCTGCGGAATTGAGATACTTTTACACTGTAACTTGCCGCAGGAAGTTTTTGATGTCCGTGGATTGAAACGAACCCAATAACTTCATATTTAGCCCCTAAAATGCGAATTTACCAGGGGACCACAGACAAAAAAATGTGCATCCAGGTCCTACATCAGAACACATGAGCTGTGGGACTCTTGTGAACGTGCGTTGAAGACTGATATGGAAAAGAAAAAATATCTTAATTGGTGTTTTGAAGATGAACAAAGTACTTATGGCTTTGGAATGACATGAGGGTAAGTAATTAATGACAGAATTTTTATTTTTGGGGGAACTATTATTTTAATAACCTTGAAAGTTAGGCTTAGTTATGGATTTGGTCTACTTTGGTAATTTTGGATGGTACAATGCCCATTCTTACCATAATGAGAACTCCATATTTGAGTGGTCCGGTGGTCTGGACCGTCTCCATGTCATCATTGTTACTGTACTCCCACGCCACACCTTTCTCAATTACTGTACGTGACTCAGGAAAATCACCCTCGTCGTTCAGGAAGATATGATCCGTGGCCTGGTTCTTCACCGCTAGCAGACGACAATTTAACATTAGGACGGTCCTAACTCCATGCAATTCGATTTATGCACGCAGTAAGACAAAAACAAGGATCAATCTTCATCAGGCTGATTTTATATGCGATTCTTGTACCTATAAATCATTGTTTTGGAAGGCATTACTTCTAAGTAGCTAAGGTGCTTCACGGCCACTGAGCTGGAGCTCCTAATGTTCTCACTGCCAGGAGGAGTCCAAACCTCTCCATCAATAACAAACAGTGGGAGGCTAGACACTTGAATTATGAGGGCCAGTGTCTGAGTAATTAATCACATGGGTATTTGCTGAGAAGGAGCTTCTACCTAGAATATGTGGTGTTCCTTTGAATTCACGGATCTGAATGTGGCGTGCTCCTCTAGGAATCTCCAGAATCTTCAGAAAACCTAAGAGTACACAAGGATAAAAATGAGATTTGAGAATTGAAGAATTTCCTGGATGTGGTGAATTTTAGAATAAATCTGGGTTGAAAATATGGAATGAACTGCACAGGTCATGTATGTAGACTTGTTTACCTGGTTTCCTCGTACTGCGGGTGAAATTTCCTTTGACAATCTTGCAGGTAGAGTTGTCTCCTCCACACACGCCACACTTATCGTCCTCTAGCTCCGAGGCTATAACATTGTCACAGCCCACTTTCTGTGCAGAGAGCAGGGTTTAAGAGAACCAAGAATATATAGAGAGATATAGGTACAACTCAGTAATTTACACATTAGGAAATGATTAGTAGGGTACAATGGGGCTAAATGCACACCCTAAGAAGAAAAAAAAAGTGCGCCCAAAGTGTATGATTCCAGAAAAATATATATGTTTGTATTGAATATTTATGGAGCAACAGATTTTGTGTTAAAATAAATCACAAGTCATTCATTTTCAAATCTTATAACTGTATGAGGTGGCAAGGGGGGCCTTTTACCCCACACAGGGTGCACACAGTATAATGCACACAGTATTGATATAAATACTTTAGCTAAAATAACGTTTTTTTTTAAATAATGTCTAAGTTAATACTTGTTCAGAACAATCACTTTAGCAAAGTTTGTACTATTTTCTGCTTATTTTAATAAATTAAATAATTAATTTTTGCTCAACATTACTGTCATTAAAATATGTTATTATAAAACATATATTTTAAAATACAGAAACAAAATAATTTTAAAATGTAAAGATTCTGAAAGCACTGAAGGAGATACCATAGTAACTGAATATATAAAGCAAGCACATAATCAACTTTGCGCTGCTGCCCACGATCGCGACAAAGATCACATGCACGTGTATCTTGAAAAGCGGATGTTTTGAAAAGTGCTACGCCACGTTTTTCTGCCATCTAGTGGTTTAAAGGAAAATAATATCAAAGGCACCTTTAGCCCCGTTGTGCCCTACTTAAAAAAAAAAAAAAAAAGTTTAAAATCACATGTGATCACATTGGCAGATGAATACTACTTAGTTTATATCAGTAATAATTATGGGAATCTAACAGGCTTATAAAAAAAAGAAATAAATGCAAAAAAAAAAAAAAAAATCAACATTTTGTAGTTTTTCCAAGTAAAAGAGCATCAAAAAAATGTATAAAACTTTAATTTATATTATAAAAAGTTTAAAATATTTTAAATTATAAATATATTTAAAAAAAGATAACTATATTATACAAAAGATAACTATATTTTTGCAGTAAAAACAACCAGGACATTTCTACAATTGATTCTGTAATTGCAAGCTTTTGCTTTTGAGTGGTAAGACAACACTGCTATTGACCATGAATGGTGAACTTACTCTAAACTTAATCTTAACCAAAACTCCTATTTGCCAATAAAATCAATAAACACTCTTGAGCACACAACTGCATGGAAACAATCACAACTCCCTTTTTTCCCTTAGTGAGTGCCAGTGCTGGTGCACATTCAAACCCAGTTTTTTTTTCCAGACATTCATATCCCTCTCAGATTATAAAGCAATACATCTTGGAATGCACTTCATCTTTTAATTCCACTAGCAAAACATTGAAATCTAAGCACGTCCTTCATCAATCTGCCTCACTTACAGGGCTTCACATTCATGTATTCCACCAATAACACAACTAGCTAAACACAAACCATTGAAAACAGCCTCCAGTTCTAGCAAATCAACAATTTACCTGGCAGTGAGAAGTGGAAAGGCCTCAGAAGACTGATTAGGCCTGATATTATTCATTCTATGGCATTTTTGAGCATGAACTTCAGTGATGGATGGTTTGTGTGGGTGTGTTTGAATAACCTTTACCTCACACTCCCCACGCACACACACGCTGTAAGGGTCTTTGTAGGAACAACGTGTGCCATCATGCACCATTCTCTTCATGGACACCACGTCGCCGGTTTCTTTTGACTGGCAGTATAGTTGACATCTCTCATCAGCTGTCCAAAAAACAGACCACAGACAAATTCACACAATTCATAATTGCAGCTATTTGCACATAAGGTGTAGTTTTAGCACACATACATTTTTGCATGTTTACAGAGACACTGAAATGATTAATGTATTGTCAGCATCAAGCTGTAAGCATTTTAGGCATGAGGAACTTGTGAGGAAATGTACACATGTACAAAACCTTTTAGGTTTATAGAATTCATTAAATTAATAGGTTGATTCTATTGTATTTTAATGAGATGGATGAAATATGCTAAATGCCATCAGTTAAACATAAGAGACTTATTTTAAAAACAAAACTGACCCCAAACTTTTGAACAGTAGTCTACATCCAAACATACAAAAATGTACAAGAATGAATACTTGTGAATAATAAGGAGATCAGGAAATCAGTAATTAATTACATTGCTACTTCTAAAAAATTCAAATGCCACTGATACCAGATTTGTGGTTTAAAGATAATTAGTTTAGAGTCGTAAGTCTTAAAAGTACATGCCTGCTACATAAATAATCATAAATCATAAAGATTTAAATGATTTAGATTCAAATAACATTGTTCATACTGTATGTGCACTGAAAACAAGACTGTTTACTCATTTCAGCAGAAGAGGAGGCTGGAGTGGTTATTAGCTGGCTACCTGCATTCCCTCTACTGTAGCAGTAATTCCGCCCCAGAGGATAACTGGAGATGTCATTGCTGCTTAATCACATTTCCATGTGCCTTTCTTCCAACCGCTGATGTCCACCTCTTGGCTGATACCCTTCTCAATGACTGAGCCAAGCCTTTGGTGAATGTTTCCAAGCAGCTAAGTTATTACTTAACTCTCTGTAACACTTTAGAATACTGTTCCATTAATGAATAACTACACAGGAACAAATGACTAATGCACTATTAACATTCTAGTAACTACTATTAACTAACAAGAAACTCTGATTAACGAATCAGTAAGTCATAGCACTCAGTTGAACATGGTAGTTCACTATTAGCTAATCAGTAACTACTATTTTTTTCATATCTCCCAGAGAATTACTAAGAACTACTATATACATGTTCATAATTAATGTAAATAATGCAAAGTGTATAATTAATTCTAAAGTGAAGATCATGGTAACCCACTAGTAATGGCTCCGGTATTACCAAATACTTCAGAAGGAATTACTAATTATTTGGATCCATATTCTAAAGTGACATTTAATGACTAAAGTCATTAAAAACTATTGAGGTTTTTGTAAGGTTCTAGATAGTCATACTTCCGATGGCTTCGGTAACACTTGAGTCGTTACTAGTGGGTTACCATGATTTTCACTTTAGAATACGGATCCAAATAATCAGTAATTCCTTTAGAAGGATGTAGTAACATTTGGGTCATTACTATCCAAAACCTTACATATACCTAGCTTACAATAATTTCAGTCATTACTAAGGAGTTACCATGATCTTCACTTTAGAATACGGATCCAAAAAATTAGTAATTCCTTCTGAAGTATTTGGTTTTACCTGAGTCATTACTAGTGGGTTACTGTGATCTTTACTTTAGAATTAATGATACATTTTGCATCATTCATATTAATTATGAACCTGTATATAGTAGTTCTTTGGGAGATATAAAAAAATAGTAGTTACTGATTAGCTAACAGTGAACTACTACTTTAAAATGAGGACTATTACTTACTGATTCATTAGTCAGAGTTTCTTGTTAGTTAATAGCAGCTACTAAATGTTAATAGTGAATTAGTCATTTATTCCTGTGTAGTTATTCACTAATTAAGGAACCGTATTCTAAAGTGTTACCTAAAACTCTCCATTTAAGTAACAACCCTATTACTCTTTCTAAAATCTTAATGTTGAAGTCACCAAATACCAAAACATAAAAATTACACCATGGTCCTGAAGGAGAGATGCAGACACTTTTTTTCCAGACAGTTTTGCTTTCATCCTTTCAATGAATTCAAGTTCCATCTTTTTAAGTACCATCTTTGTTGTGCATTAAGGTTTTGACGTCTCAACATCGTCTTGAAACTATTAAAACTTGTTTCTGCCACAGGATAAAAAAAAATGAAAAGGGTATCTTTTATGCAATTCTGAGTTTATCAGAATCAGTTCTGAGAAGAAAAATCAGAATTTTGAGATTGACAACTCTCAGAGGGTTTAGCGTGGTAATATACTGCACCAAAATGATCTCATTACAAAAACGAACCTGTGGTAACTTTTTTGCAAAGACGTGAAATACACCATACGTTTTGTGACATATTCGATGTGAAATGTCCACTGAGTGGTGCTAAAAGAGTGTGAACAGATGAACGTACATATGGTACGTTTTATGTGACGTCGGTTCTGTACGTGTCACCACAGTTCTGACTTGAAATATCCATTGAGTGGTGCTATAGCTTTAATGCTCCATGATGTTTTAAAATAAGGTACCATCTGCACTACACCCAGATCTACCCAATAGCATCAACAAAAGCGAAAGTGACGTAAAAATGCAACTGCAAGCATGACATTTTAGCTTGTTTTTCGATATCACATCTTTCAGCTGTTTCATTGTGAGTTATGTTTTACACTGGATTCATACCCAAGTATGCTGTAATCATAACTGTGTACGAAAACAATTACAAGTACTCACTGT
The DNA here is from genome assembly GCA_012976165.1 of Labeo catla. Taxonomy (NCBI): domain Eukaryota; kingdom Metazoa; phylum Chordata; class Actinopteri; order Cypriniformes; family Cyprinidae; genus Labeo; species Labeo catla. The sequence goes on along the minus strand of VONZ01000136.1, from coordinate 445,001 downwards.
ACCCACCTCTAGTGTTTATTTCTGTTGGAAACTACAGTGATATGTACTTATTGGTACATATTTCACATCTTGGGAAAAGTTCCCACAGGTACGTTTTCGTCATAAGATCAGGTACTGTAGTAATATACATTTCAATGTTAATGTGTCTGGTCTTGGTAAAATAGATCTTCTATGCTACTTTTGCAGCAGAGCAAGTATCAATACTTGCTTCTGCCAATATATCCACAGACACGGTGCTGTGAGCATGCAAGAAATACTGCTACTGCACATATAACATACATGAATTTACCTCCATATATAACATACATGAAAATACCCCATAGCAGATCTATACAGGTGGAGCTGGGGAAGGTGGAGGGTTTCTAAAGTGCACTACAACTGCTACAGCAAGTATTAGACAAGTAAGTCTTGCAAGCTCTGATGTGAAAAGAAACCATAAACATCAGCTGTGCCATGTGAATAATAATGTGATTACACCAGACTGAGTTAGAATGGCCTGCACCATCTAGAGTTTCATGACAGAACTTTGTATTTTTTTATTCCGTGGAAACAAAAAACAGAATTGTGAAATGTAAACTCAGAAATATGAGATGTAATCTCAGCAATGTGAAAAAAACCTTTTGGATTTTTTTATTATCCCGTGGTGGAAACAAGCTTCTAAATAAAACTTAATCCAACAAGCATATTTTTACAGCATTTGTTAACCTTTGTTAGCAAATGTTCATGCTAGTTAGTGCATTAACTAATGTTAACATACAACTTTTGATCTTAAAAATGTATTGATAAATAACATTAACCAAAGCTTAAGAAATACTGTAGATGTATTGTTCATTATTAATGTTAACTAATGTAAATAATTGTTAACTTGTTAAATGAAACCTTTTTGTAAGTATTATCGATATCTCAAAATGCAGAAAACGATTCTTTATGACACATAAAATACAAATAAACAGGGGTGAGGAAAATATTTCTTAGCTCTTATGCTATGAAAACATTTACAGAAAAACTAGCTTTGTAAATAATATTTCAAAAGCACATTCCTTTGAAAGAAAGATGAACATGGGCCCAAGACACATGGCTGACATCAGGAAGCATTAAAATTAAGAGCATAATACCATGTGACTGTGCCAATGGCTTTTTCACCAGCACAAAATGAGATTGAACAAAAATGATGTGGAAATGAATAACACTAAATAAATCAGGTCATCTCTTACGTTCAGAGTGCTCGTAGGGCAGCCAATGATGTTTGGTGTCCTCATGCTCGAAGTGGGGGTTCCACATTTTGCACTGCTCCTCTCTAAAGTCAGCCAGGGCCTTTGCACACTCATCCATGTTACAGAGCTGGAACTCATAGTTGTTTCCATAACAAGTGCGCCCCCCGTTGGCTGGACTACAACATAGAACAGATTTGTTTAGGTCAACAGAGAAATGTGAGAAGATGAGAATACCGTTTTCACCGATTGATTTGAAGACACTCACATTGGGTTGTTGCACTCTCGAGTTCGGAACTGTACTCCACCACCACAGGTACGAGAACAGGAACCGAACTTGGTCCACTGACCCCAGTGACCATCCTGCCTAAGAATGTCTGGCGTCAGCTTGATACAGTGACCCTTAAAACAGTGCTGGAGAAATAAAGAGAGAGAGCGAAAAACAAAGTATAAAATGGTATTTCGTATTTTGGTTCTGGGTAAATGCTCAGGTTCTGTGTATAAGGTCTAACCTTTCCTGTCGCACACTTGGTCCCGTCAATAGGAGGGCCCTTTTTGGTCTTGCAGAAGAAAGGGTTCTCGGGGTGGCTGCACCACAGCTGCTTGCAAGGATCGTAGGTGCTGTACTAAAAGAAACAGTCATGCTCGTATTCATACACACAGACCATGTGACAAGCACAGATTACATGGCCTTATGATAGACTCAGTATACTGCATTGTCAGATTTACTGACTAGTTTATGGGTCATTCTATAATTAGGGGTATATTTAGAATTTGACAATGTGAAGAAGAAAGTTTTCCTTTTTCCCAAAAACCCAAACATGACCTTACATAACTGCTTTGAAACAATCTATATTGTATAAAGGTGATCTGTAGGAATATGTGCATAAAATACCATCTATGCTTGCTACTGTCCACCATGTTACCTTTACTGGGTAACACAGTTAACAGGTAACTTAGTTGACATTTTAAGTGTTTTGGGCCTATACTCAAAATGAAAGCCTAGAACTATTGAGCATATGGTATGTTTAGAAATATATTTTCATAAACAAAACATAAGTTTTAGTTCAATTTTCTTGTTAAAATTTGCAGCAGTAATACTTACCTAAATACCTAAAATAGTGTAACACTGTTGACAGTCAGTTAATCCACTCTTGACTCAAGTTTGCTAGTTTAACCGATATTAGGGGAAAGAGAGAGAACATAACTTCTAGTGTTTCATCCTTGTGCTTCTAGAAGAAATATCATCATGCTGTGCAAATGGTGCGAGAATGGGACAAACCATTCCTTTTTCGAGGGGGAGGAGTTCTAGTGGGTAACTTAGTTGACAATGACAAATAAAACAAGTTATATCACAATAAACACTTATTATTTTTGAAGCACACATCCAAATGTCTTGATAACCTAATCTAACTGAAGGCAAAACTATGAAATTAATTTATATTTGAGGTATAAATGTCATGTTTAAATGCAGAGTATAATGAGCAACTTTACAAAGACACCTGAATACCAGGGTTGTTTGTGATATGAATAAAGGTTTTATATTGATTAAAATATATTAAAAATATATTTCATGGACATGTGATGTACCCACAATAATAGAATGACTCTTATATGGTTGAATGTGAAGGGAGATGGCATGTCAGGTTGGTTGGTATGATGAAATTTCTCTTACACTCACCGCAGTGCACATCATGTAGCCCATGCCGAAGTCAAAGCGGCATTGGTCGTTCATAGAGTAATGCAGACCAGGAAGCTGGGGCAGAGTTGGCCACTCATGATCGAAGGGGTCGTCACGCAGACAGTCATATGTACTGCATGAGTAATAGTACTATCTTAGATTTTGTGATCAAGTAACAGGATAAATAAAAGAATATATTCATATACTACAAAGCAGGAAGCCACCAAAACCAAGTAACTCACTTGAGGTATCGCCTGAGTTCCTGTTGACTGCATCGGGACCAGTGAAAGCGGTGGAAGGCTGCTTGAACCAGAGGAGCCATTATACTGCCCATTGGAACCTCATCCCCACACTCATTTGCCTGGCCATCATGCTCCATCCCCAGCCTGAATATATTAAACAAAACATGCACATTCACTGATTCAGTCTGGACATTCTTCTTCTATACTGAATGTGGGTATGGGTAAGAGAATGTACATACATAATTAATAATATATACAGTGCTGCTTGAAAGTTTGTGTGTAGAATTTTTTACATTTTTGCATAAATATAACACAAAACATCATCAGATTTTCACACAAGTCCTGAAAGTTGACAAAGAGAACCCAATCAAACAAATGAGACAAAAATATACTTTGTCATTTATTTACTGAGAAACATGATCCAGTGTTGAATATTTGCAAGTTGCAAAAGTATGTGAATCTTTGCTTTCAGTATCTGTTGTGACCCCTTTTTGAAGCAATAACAGCAGGTAACATATTTTGTAACCGCTGATCAGTCCTGCACAACAGCTTGTAGGAATTTTAGCCCATTCTTCAGTACAGAAACACTTGAACCCTGTGATATTGGTGGGATGAACTGCTTGCTTCAGGTCCTTCCACAACCATTTCAATTGGATTAAGGTCCGGACTTTAACTCAGGCATTCAAAATCATTAATCTTGTTCTTCTTTAACCATTTTTTGGTAGAATGACTTGTGTGTTTGCAGTCGTTGTCTTGCTGCATGACCCACTTTCTTCTAAGATTCAGTTCTCAGACAGCTGTCCTGACATTTTCCTTTATAAAGTCCAGTTCTAAAGAAAAAAGACTGATAATTTTTTTTTTTTTTTCAGAATTGTGAGCTTTAATCTTGCAATCCTGACTTTATAACATGTTTTTGGAACTTTGTCATGCAATTCTGACTTTATAACTTAAATTTTGAGTTCATATCTCACAGTTCTGAGAAAAAAAGTCAGAACTGTGAGATATAAAGTCACAATCCTTCTTTTTTTTTAATACAGTGGTGAAAATGGGCTTCCATTATTCCATTATTAGTGGCTGGAATTGTAAATACTTAGTGCCTTAAACTACTTTAAATTATGATTAACTTTGGGCTTGACTCTTTCATATTAGCTTCTCCAACACTGTACAATGGTGGCATAATGGTGGAATTTTTGATCAAGTTTTCCTCACACATGTCCTGTCTCATGGGCCACAACAAAAGCAGACGAGAAACCATCCTCATGGTTCAGAGTGCAACTTCTCACAGGATGACACATTCCTGTCACAGGAGCATAACCTGCAAAGAGAAGGACGACAAATCGTTGACAGTGGTCTGTTGTTCATTCTGCATAACATTGGCAATTTTCTCTAAAAAAAAAATGTAAGTGGTAAGATTACAATTGACTTTTCCAGTTGCATGAATTTTAATTGGTCTGCATTAGTGGTGTCAAAATTAGCGCATTAATGCAGCCGATTATTTTTTTTTTCATTTTAACACAATTTTTTTTTAAATATTTAACACAATTAATGCAGGGGCGGGGCTAGGTTTGGCCACCCCACCCACAACCACTAAAGAATTGCATTTATTTAGACGCAGAATGTAATAACGAGCACATCCAACAGGAGACTTTTCAGACGCGCTCCAATATCACCTCAGCAACAGACGCTAGTCAAACGAGTGCGGAAATGGTACCGTGACGACTGGAGCTTCAGTAGAACATCAGTGAACTGCAGTCAGATGAGATGTTGTCTGGTCATATGTCAGTAAAAATGAATCTTCCTGTCCTGTCAGCCGTTACACTGTGCTCGTAGCGCATGCTCTTCAAGTGCACGAACAAATATGCTAGCGCGCACTGTATTAGGCTAAAAATTAAAGAGCTGTATCATATTCAAACCCAAATGAAACTACGAGTATGTAGTTAGTTGTAGTTATGTTGTCAGTTAAGCCATGAAGTTACAAAAAAGGCGACTAAAGTTCCCTTAAAACTGTGCATGTAAGTGTTTATTATTTAAGAGTCACATTTGTTAGTAATCACTATTAATTTCAGAAAAAAATGTGCGATTAATTATTTTTTTTTTTTATTGATTGACACCACTAGTCTGCATATCTGAGATTTACTGTACATTTATCATGTTATGTTTACATGTTAGTTCATGGAGTTTCAAAAGTATTACCTTGCATGCCAGTGGGCCCAAACTCTTGTCTGGTGAGGAAAATGGCATGATCGTGGTATTCTGCATCATTTTTATCCTCTTTTTGCTGCAGAAAGGCCCAGCGGCAGACATTCTCCAAACTCTGAGAAGCGTTGCCCAGTTCAATCAAACCCATGGACTGACAATACCAACACAAATCATAAGTTAATACCAGACATTATTAATTGAAACAATTTAGTTTCAGAAATTTTAAACCATTTTAGAATCCAAGACAGACAAAGAAATGATTAAAATCTTTCATTCCACTTATTTAGATTATTAGAACACTTAAGCCATATCTACAAATGTTATTATTTCTCAGTTTCAGTATGCTGCTTATTTATTTATTTATTTATTTATTTATTTCTAGTTTTAAGTTTCTTAGGCATTCAGGTCATTGTTAATGTGTCCATTACAAATTCCAAAAACCCAACTTTGAAACTTCCTTGGCTACAGTGGTGAAACTTTTCTTTGGATTGTGATAACAGAATATACTTCAATACAATCTCTGATGGTCAGCTACTGGAGTCGAGTACACTAGATATTTTTTCTAGTTAAGATATGTTCATACTTTGAAGTGCTGTTGATACAACCACAGTCAACCAACAAAGTTTCAGAAGTAAACTGGCTGGTGCCATCTTACCTTGGAGGAGCAGAGCATCATGATTCTAACCAGGACAACATTAATATGGGCACCCAGGGTGCTGTCCTGATAAATCTCATTCACCTGTGGAACAATTCATAAGAAAAACAAATGATAAACAAGCAGAAAGGTAATATAAACACAGCCTTACGACGGAGAACCTGGACGTGACGAATGGATGTGTAATTGGTCTGTAAAATAACATGGCTATGAAAATTATGTAGGCAGGAAAAGCAGAGTTTACTGCCTGTGAGCTGAAAAACACACAGCACTTACCCTTACAGCCAGCTTGAGAAGGATTTAAAGGTCAACTCTGAACCTGTGTTATCATTTACTGGTGCCCGGACATGTGTTTAGGTATTTATATAGTTATATATTTGTGGAAGTGTTATGTCTATTATACATTCAGAATAAAATAAATAATTGTAGACAAATATTTGCAGGTAATTCATCTGTAAATTCACTAGAAAATCTAGACAGGTGGAGCTGGGGAAGGTGAAGGCTTTATTCTAAATTTATCTATGAATAAATAAATAAAAGACATACATGCACCCCTTCAAAAAATGGCACACATATTTTATGTCACTAGTGAATGCAAATTATGCAGTTCAATTTCAGCATTACTTGGTTCCTAAAGAAGAGAAATTATTTTACCATGCTTACACCTGACTTCTCTCCACTCATTTACACAATACCCTGGGGCAACCTGGGAAGAAATCTATAAGGAGGTGCTGAGGCTTCAGCTAAGTGACCAGGGTGTTGAGAAAAAAGAAGCACTGTATCACACACAGAGACGCAACACACATACACAAAGACAGTGACAGATGGATGACAGCTCGACTAGAGGCTGTTTGAAAATCTGAGTCTGATTATGGAGAGCAGATACTCAGCAAAAGAGAGAAATTCTAGCTATAGTTTCCACTAAAACACTCAAACCCTCCCCAGAATGCATAAAGATACAATTAGATGCCTATTCCTCACTTGTTTTGTCAGTAAAACTAAACTTTAGATAGGTGTGTTTGTATGTGCATTTAATATCAGATTAAACTCTAACAGGAATACTAATTATAAATCTAATCATGAGTATATGTATTCACATATATAAACAATATGAAAAATATATGTTTTTAAAATCCTTTTGACGTTTATAAATAAATAAATAAATGAAAAATACAACACTTGCACATCTTAGAGTAATCAAAATGGTTAGTTTTAATGTATTTGATATTACATTCAATATTTCATTTTATAATACATTAAAAATGATCATTATAACATAGTTTAATGAGAACACAAAGAAATGTGTCCCTGTTGTTGAAGTAACAGTTCGTTACCATTGTTGCTAAGCATAAAAACGGTTGAAATATTAGTCTCTGAGAAACAGTGCTAGGTAACCCTGTTCCCACCTGAAACCATGTTTCCACTCAGGCACTCAGTAATGACAGCTCAGTAACCCGGCATATAAATGACTATTATCAGCGCATATCCTCTCATTTTTATTCTCTTCTCTCCCACACACACAAACACACACACCGTACTAATCACCTTAGCAGAGAGTCTCTCATTAGCACTGGCTGTCTCTGGCCCTCTCCAGGACTAGATCTCTGCTTGTAGCTGGCAGGTAGCTAATTGACGTGTAAGAGGCCAAAGTGCCAGAAAATCATTAGGACTAAATTAATAATGCAGCAAGGTCTTTCATCGGAGCTTGTCTCATGCTTAGCAACAGAACCGCCGTGCAAACAAAAATGAACTGTGAGGGAATTACAAGTAAGTTGCAAGAGCTTTGAAACTGCTATCCAGTCACTTGTATACCTAAAACATACACAAGTACACTTCTAGCTGTACAAATTCAATTTAATGCGTTGTTGCGTTTCGCAAATATGAACATCGCCACAAGAGGCACTAAAATTGATACTAGAGTGAATATTTTTCTTTCGTGGTTAGTTTTATTTATGTTTCATGCTAAGTTTAATAAAGTTAGAGTGTTTATAGTTAGCTACCTAAATAAAACACATCTAGTTTAATGTCACAGACATTTGAAAGTAATTCTGAGATTTGTTACCACCACAGCAATGCGTTAAAAGTAAATGTTAAGCATTTTCAAATGGACTACGGGACATCAGTCAAGCATTTTGGTCTGTTTTTTTGAGAAATTTCTGGCAAGAACTGAATCTAAATGAAAAGGAAAAACAGGGGGAAATGCAGAATATGTTTAGTTGTGCAGGTTCGACAGAAAGTTCATTGCGAGTCTGGTCTTGTCGAGGATCTCAAGTACATCAATCTTGCAGGTAGGAAACCTTGTCAGGGATGTGGATGTAATTTCTTGACTTAGAGCAGATGTCAGGGAGACGGATGGAGGTTTGGATTAACATCCAAGCGTCAAGCGCTAATGTATACAGTAATGCTAATTTCTCTGTTCGAGTTTGAAGTCATTCATGTAAATGTCTGTCTGATAAAATCATGATTGTAAATAACCATTAGCGCTGTCTGAAAAGTCATGTTGAGAGAGATATTTTGGATAAATGTTGATTTGTTTACATAAGATGGAGAACCAATCAATTCTTGAGGCTAAATTACTATCATTTAGCTAACGCATAATTTAGCAAATGCCATTTGGCTAACTTCCTTTATACAAAGTAACTTAAAACTAGAAGGACACTTTTTCAACACTCCTAAAAATAAAGGTTACAAAAGGGGGTTTCACAGCTATGTAATATAAGAACCATTTTGGGATCCCAAAAATGTTGAAACAGTGAAACAATTAATTAGTGAAACATTCTTAAAAGAACCATTTTCCCCCATACACTTTAAAAAAATAAGGATTCTTAACTGGCACTGATGATTCCATGAAGAACAAAAGGTTATTTAAAATGCAAATGGTTTTTCAGATTCACACTTCACACCAAGAAGAAAATGGTTCTTTTAAGAACTGTTCACAGAAGGGGCTTTCGCATTTGGTAGTTACAGGAACTTAGGTAGTTATAAGGCTCTTTCACACCACGTAGTTCTGTATACATTTTGGGCCTTTTTTTAGAAAACAAAAAGGGTTCTATCTACAGAAGTCTATGGAACCCCAAAACTTTGAAGCTCAATATCTCAAAGCTGCTCAGAATGCAGATAGAACCTTATAATTCCAAGGCAGCGATGGTGGTTCCTAGAGAACCAATTTCTCCTTAGGACGTTTTCCTGGTTGCATTCGCACTCACAGCAGGAACTCTGAAGCGTCTTTATTCACGGCATTTACAAACGTTAACAACCGGTGAATGGAGGATGCCGTGATCGGAGCTGTTTTTGTTGAGTGTCAAACATGCCAAAAAGCAGGAACTTCCACTGATAGTTCGAGGAACTATGAAAAGGTTCCTCTGGAGCGAAAGCCCCTATAGGAACATCGTAGTTAATGGTTTGTTAATAGCGAGAACTAATAAATATTTAAAATAAAGTGTAACCAAGTGTTCCCTAGAGGGAATCTTTGGGGCTTTCGCACTGGAGGAACCGTTTCATAGTTTCTAGAACTAATGGTAGAAGTCCCTGTTCTTTGGTGTTTTTGCAACACAGGATCTGGGAGCGAAATTTAGTTGTAGGAATGTCTTTTGGGGGAAATAAATTTGCTCCTACTTTAGAGTAGGGTCTAACACAGCACAATGGGAACCTGTATTTTTTTGTATTGAGCAAACAGATGCATATGATGACAGGTTATGCAGATCATCTCAGTACTTGTAACTATTAGCTACCACCTCAAGCTTGAATTGTTTCTAATGGGGTTTGGAAAACTTACAATATTCATGAGGGTCAGGAGGTACTTCTGGATGTGCTCTCTGCCGTGAAACATCACCACAGAGCAGTCCACTCCCAAGAGAACCTCGATGTTAAAGATCTCATCTTCATACGTCTCTCTGCGTGTTCGCGTGTTGCTCTTTATTTTCTTCTTAACATGGTGGGGTAAATACTCTAATCCGGCCTGAAGACCCAGAGGAGAACCTGCAAAAAATGCACAAAAAAGTTCAAATCATGAGGAATCAAATTTTCCTTGATCTTGTGAGTACTATGAAAACATACTGTAATGTTCAGAACTAGAAGCTGATCACCGATAGGGAAAAAATATTTTTAAAAATATCTACATCATAAAGAAGGCATATGTAAATGAGCCATATAACCTAAACTGCCCATTGTAAATTGTTCACACTGTAGATTAAGATCATTTTTCAGCCCATTACTTAAAGGGGTCATCGGATGCCCATTTTCCACATTGATATGATTCTTTAGGGTCTTAATGAAAAGTCTCTAATATACCTTGGTTAAAAATTCTCAATAGTTGTGTAAAACAATACCCTTTTTACCTTGTCAAAATGAGCTCTGCAAAAATCATCTCATTCTAAGGGGTTCCTTTAAATGCAAATGAGCTCTGCTCGCCCCGCCCCTCTCTTCTCTCTGTGGAGTGACGAGCCTGTTTACTTTAGCCGCATTTAGCTGCGTTTAGCCGCTAAACTTCCTAACTACCACGTAGCTGGATCACAAATGATTAGTGCGAACATAGACGAATATATGTAGATCGGGAGCCGCATTCCTATCACAAACAAATTTAATCCACTGCATCTTCAGTGGCTCAGATGTCGGGAGTAAATGTTCATTATTACATCCAGCAACACAACACCTCAATCACTCAATCTAACTTACATCCTTGCTCCGGCTTTGAAACAATAGAGGTTACTGGACTGTGAAAGCTGGTCTGAGGTAAGACGCTCATGTCAATCAACTATCGTGGGAGCGGCCTTTGTCGTGACGCCACACCGACAGGCATCTGAGAATGGCTCGATTTGAAAAAGGGGATATTATTTTTACAGATTAATTAAAAAACACTTCACGGATTTGTATCATTATAGGGTAGATTTGTACATATACTGCCAACACACATTAATGTTCAAACAACATGAAAAAGTGATCTTTGCATCCGATGACCCCTTTAATATGAAAATAGCTGTACAATGATAAACAAAAACAGTGGCAGTATGTTTCTCATTTCATTCAGCAGACTCTCGCTGTCTTGTCACCTAATACACAGCACAAACACTCTCGCAACTCCAAAAGCTTTCATGTTCAGACTGGCTGCCACTGAAGCATGTCTCTCAGGCTCTGCCTGTGCCAAAACTGCTCGAGCGAGGGACAGCGTAAGAGGTAAGAGAGAACTAAAACGGATGACAGGAAGAAAAATATTACTGTACCAATTCAGTTATATCTTGGCTTTGACTCCCCTTACTAAAAAGCACAATTATCATATCTATTTACCATGGTATTTATATGTTACTTAATATTGTGTCCAACACATTTGTAAGTCCCTGCTATGTGCTTGCTGACTTCAGTCTGTGCGTTTTGAGAGAAATTTGATGTTTCTTCCCAAGGTGATAAACCTTATGATTACACATTTTTATATGCCATTTGATGTTCTGATTTAATTTCTTAATTTATTCAGAAGTAATGAGATAATCCTGAAGGGCGATTCACCAATCAGAGAAGTCGCTGTTACTATGGAAACCAAAATCCCGGCACAAGAACTCACAAGTGACCACCCACTCCTATCAAGCATCACGAATGACAACTGTTTTTCCAGATACTCTCACACAAAATGCAATGAATACTTAACAAAAAACTTAAAATACAAGGTATTTTATACTATGTTCAATCACTGTAAGTTTTATTCAATAACTTTTAAATGCCTGTAATGAAAAAACAGCCAACCATTATACTACCAGCCCCTTTTTTACAGTCATCTATCATTTTTGTGTTGTGTTAATCCATAAAATATCTTTAGGGTGAAAACAAATTAAATAGATACAAGAAACTTTTTTTTCTTTGGGATCAGCGATTCAGGATTGCCAGATCAATACCCACAGAATTGTTAATGTGCAGTCTAATTAGGCTGTTTGAGTAAAGTGTAATTTAAAAAAAAATGCTCTTCTTTAGTTCCATTCAGATTTTACTTTCCAAACATATAGCACTTGTAGGGTAATATATGTAAATACAGTCTATTAACATGGTTCAGAATGGAGGGATCTTGACAAATGTTCCTTGTTTTGGAAGAAGAAAAGCAGTGTACATCTTCTCATAAACTTCTTGGTTATGTTGAATAATAAAACAGAATTTGATAAACTTCTAGCTCATTTCTAAACAAGTACATACACCCTAATATACAAACCAAATGGGAAGTCAAACAAATGCACCATAAAAGCAGAAATGTTTACTGCCAAGACAACAACAATTATTTACTAGTGTAGATGCTGCAAAACCTAGCAAATGAAAATCCAAAGAACAAATAAATGTAAGAAATCCTAGACAAATTCTACAACAACTAACATTTGGAGCAAGTTATACAATCATCTTGGAATGTTTTATTATCTTGACAAATTTTACAAATTTATCTGAAAGTGGGTCATGGGCTTTGTTTGTGCAATAGACATCTGTTTTGCTCTTTCCATTCCATGTATTTAGAAGCACATTACACTAGAAATAAACTATAGTGGAAAACCAAAGCTGCATGGTCCATGTCACTCATACTAGAGTTGTCTGCATGGAGTCAAATTAGGCTTTGGAACAAGAACTAGCATGTTAGGGTGACCTGTGAATGTGCGTCCAGTGCTGGAATGACACCAAGGATAGAGGCAATTACCAGGACATCAACACAAAAGGCCAGAGTCACGGAAAAGGTTAAGTATTGGTTCAGAATAAAAATAATTTTTAAAGGAGAATCAGCACTGACCATAAGGAGTAACTACTGCAGCTACAAACAATGTTGTTACTATAACTTAAATACATTTCCCAGCATTGTCCTAATGCTCATAGTGTGTACTTTGCTAGTAAGGAGCTACTTTATCAAATGATATGCTTATTTATTAAGGCAATAAGCAAACACTCTCATCTAAACGCCCTCACTTTCATATCCAGTGTCGGAAAGTCTGATAAGTGTTAGTAAACTGGTTCATCCTAAGTGGTACGCTTTCTCATATTATTGCAAACTCTGATTATTTCAAGTGAATAAGTTTATTTAGATGGTTTCTAAATGAACAGATTCACAACACTGATTTACAGATTCTAGATAATCGATTCTACCAACACTGTCAAAAATCTTGTATTTGTTTAAAATATTTTGCAAAAAACGTAAAATATATGACATTTTATGTTATATTCAGTCACTTAAAGTTTTTATTGTACAATTGTTTCAGATTCAATAGTCCGAATTCTTTCTAGTGTATAGAATATGTTAATTTAAATAAACCATCTAAACAACTAGAAAAGAAAATAACTAGTAAGAATCACACAATTAAAACTGAAACAGTGGTACAAAATAAAACTTTAAGTGACAAAATATAGTTTTGTTTTTTTGTTTGCAAAAGATTCACACATTTACAAGTTTGTTTGAATGAGTCAACTAAAAGAACAGAAATCACAGATTCTAGCACCTATAGGCTAAAGTTCTACTCGACTATATGTTAGATGTTTTTGTTGTATTTCATATAAATGTACCTGTACACGCTTGGCAGTCACGCTTTAAAAACCCCTTTATTGTGAATAGCATAACTGATTCTCCTGATACTGTCAAAAAACTTAATAAAAGATGTAAAAAATGTAATTTCTACTATATTCTGTCACTTAAAGTTTTATTCTGTACCACTGTTTTCAGTTTTAATTGTGATTCTTTCTATTGAATAGACTTGTATAGATTGTTCGTTTAAATTAACAGATTCACAACACTGATTCACAGATTCTATATAGGCTAAAATTCTACTCGACTGTATATTAACTGTTTTTGTTGCATTTCATATAAATATACCTGTACAAGCTTGATATTGTCACACTAATTGAAATTCATCCAAACCCCTTTATTGTGAATAAAACTTTAAGTGACAAAATATAGTAGAAATTACAGTTTTGTTTTTTGTTTGCAAAAGATTCAAACATTTACAAGTTTGTTTGAATGCATCAACTAAAAGAACAGATTCACAGATTCTAGCACCTATAGGCTAAAATTCTACTCGACTGTATGTTAGATGTTTTTGTTGTATTTCATATAAATGTACCTGTACAAGCTTGACAGTCACGCTACTTATTGTGAATAGCATAACTGATTCTCCTGATACTGTCCAAAAACTTGTAAATGTTTGAATCTTTTGCGAAAAATAAAAAAAATGTAATTTCTACTATATTCTGTCATTTAAAGTTTTATTCTCTACCACTGTTTCAGTTAATTGTGTGATTCTTTCTAGTGAATAGACTTGTTTAGATTGTTCATTTAAATGAACAGATTCACAACACTGATTCACAGATTCTATATAGGCTAAAATTCTACTCGACTGTATATTAGCTGTTTTTGTTGCATTTCATATAAATATACCTGTACAAGCTTGATATTGTCACACAAATTGAAATTCATCCAAACCCCTTTATTGTGAATGAGAAAACTGATTCTCCCGATACTGTCAAAAAACGTATAAATATTTGAATCTTTTGCAAAAAATGTTATTTTCTACTATATTGTCACTTCTACTATATTGTCTGTCGCTTAAAGTTTTATTTTGTACCACTGTTTCTTGTTTAGATGATTCGTGTGTTGATTCACAGATTGCAGTCTATTAGTCAAGCTATTTTGTATTTTTTGTAGTTTATGTAGATTAAGGCAAAGCCATGAAGTCACAATAAAGTAGCACTACTACACTATATTCTCATTGTTACAGTCAAGTGAGTATCACAATGTCAGCTGACACCCAACTGAATTCCACAGTCATCGTATTTCAAGGGTAACAGCCTTGTGCCACTGCGTTTTTTCTTGCTATTGACTATAAATAGAAAGTTACAAACAAGCATCTTGTGTTCTGGCTGCCATTCTGAGAGACCACGTCCGTTCCTAGTTATCCCCTGACCTGAAGTCATAGCCGTTTCAACTGTAGCTGGGGTTTCCAATGTGAGTCTGCTAGGAACGATGCTGATGTACAGAATATTGATGAAGGCCCGGGCAGTCAGTAACTGTTGCCAATTATCATAATTCTTCGAATCAATGAGTGCTGGGGTTGTCAGTTCTGACATATCAGGCTCACAAGGGTTATTTGTATTCAGGAAACGGGAGCATCAGGAATAACTGCAAGGATAAAATGAAAACCAAATCTTTTAGAAGCTTTCAAGTAGAACCTTTGCTTTAAAAATGAAAGCAAAGTCATTCGGATCTGTTAACAACTGGAGAAATCCTCTTTGAATATGGCAGTGGAAGTTTGACCTGACTCTTTCAAAATGTCTTTTTTATTTTTTTTTTGGATAAATATACTTTAGAGACACTGTTTTGTTTTTAGATTCCTGATGGTAAAGTTAATGTTAAATCAAATTAGATATGATTATTGCAAAACATTGCAAAGCAAAACTAATTACCGTGCAAAACAAAAATACAACTTGGCTTTTAAATCAATGCTGGCAGATGTGACTGAAAAATGCTAAGTCAAAGTAAATGAAACTGTAAGATACAAGACTTGAAATGTAAAACAAACAGGAATGTTTCTTAAACTCCAAACTGGTCTAATTTCAATAAAGACAAGCACAATGTCACTTTGATGTTAAACCTGAAACATATTTTTTACGTAGATAAAATAAAGACATGGTTATGAATGCTGCACGAATTTTGGTTGGCTATGAATGCAATATCTTGTTCCTTTAATACAACTTCACTGATTGAAAAACTATGTTGTTTGCAGGATGAATGAAGGTCCATCTGCTTAGACAAGCAAGAGTATCCTCAATGAAGGCGTGACTCAGCACAGAGGAATATGAGCCCACGCACACACACACTCATACACACAGAAACACTGATGCAGGAGTTGCACCAACCAATAGTTCTGCCACTAGTCAATGTAGTCGTGAATCACATACAAGACCTTCTGTCCTTGTGAGGGACCCTCTACAACATAAAAGCAGCTGTATATTTTCATATATACACCAATTTATACTGTGAAAAAGAGGAAAAGATGTTTACTTATATTTTGTAGAATCTTTTTTCTATACATTGTAGATGTAGTTTCTGAAGAGAAACACAAAACTAAAACTATCATAGACTAAAATATTTATAATAATAATTTATGACTATATATTTATTAATTTATTAATAATAAACAGCAATAATGTAAAATATGGTTATTTATTATTTATTTATTTCTATACATCTTTTCTGTGCATCTCTAAACACCCCTTTATGACATCCAATTTAAATAATGACACAAATAAAATTATATCAGTTAAAAAAATTATATCCGACCCAATGAATTTTAGTGACACCCTGAATCGCATGACTTCAGTTGCACTTATTATATAGCTGGTAACAGTAAAAATAAAAATGTAAAAATAAAAGTAAAAAGATCCTCTTTCTTCAAACCATGTCCCATTGTATCTGCATGTTGTTTTCTTCGTATTAATGGTCAAATATTTTTGGAATGTTGAGACAAAAAGTCTCAACTTTTCAGAAATCACCTTACTTTAAGTGGCCATGAACTGAGAAATCAAAATTCCAACCTGGTCTCATGACAAAAACGTACCTGTGGGAACTTTTATGTGAGATGTGAAATATGTACCAATAAGTACATATTACTGCAGTTTCTAACAGAAATTAACACTAGAGGCGGTAAAACAGTGAGCACTTGTAATCGTTTTTATACACAGTTATGATTACAGCTCCATAAGTTTTGCTTTCTGGTGTTCTGACAAGTAATTCTACCAGATTATGCTACCAACACTGTATTTTTTAATACTTTAAGGGTAGGTTTAGGGTTGGGGTAGGTGTACACAAAGGGGTAGCACAAATTGCCATAACACAATATGTAACAAGATTTCTAGGTAGCTCAGCCGTTATAGAAATGGACTTAGAATGCAGAATCCTTGGGTACGAATCCCATGAAAAACACGACTCATGATGAAAGAGCTGAAAAATGAGAAACTGAAAAACAAGCTAAAACTGTATGCTTGCGATTTTGTTTTTACATCACATTCGCTTTTGTTCATACTATCGGGTACGTTTAGATGTGTATATATTCCAGATGGTACGTTATTTTAAAACGTCACAGAGCATTAGAGTTATAGCGCCACTCAACGGACATTTCAAGTCAGAACTGCGGTGACATGTACAAAACCAACGTCACACAGCTGCGGCTGGAAACTAACAATAAATTAAATTTTCTATCATTACATTGTGTTATTTTAATGTGTACACCTACCCCAACCCTAATCCTACCCCATACAATAATTCAAAAACAGTAACGCCGGTTTCACACTGCACGCGTAAGCAGGACGTAAGCAGCGCGTGCGCAGCACGTAAGCAGAGCAGAAGCAGCGCGCAGCCATTTTGCTTTCATACTGGCAGCGTTTGCAGCGCGCACCTGAACCGCGTCTTTTGTACAGACTTCGCTATAATGGGTAAGTTGGCATTGCTTTATTTCCATGTAATTGAGGTCAAGAAGCTTATTTTATTACTAAATATTTTTTTTTAAACTTATAGGTTTCATCTGTGTTTTTGCTGACTTTGTTTTGCATGTAGTGAGAGTTGACAGAAGAAAGGCAATCGCGCTATATATGTTATTAAGGAGACTACGAAAAAGGACGAGACGCAGACTTTGGGTTCACTCTATAAAAGTTGCACTCTGAAAACTACCCGCCTGTGACACGTGCGTTTGTTTACAAGTGTCATCATGATGTCAGCATGACACCTGTTCTTATGGCAACATGTAGTTAATAAATATAGGCTATATATATAGGCTAATATAATAATTATAATTATTCATGTACCTTCAGGAAAAAAAACAGTATAAATTAATTAAAGTTCGGGAAAATTTTTTTTATCTTGTTAATTACATAATACTGTGTTTACAACACGGTACATATCATAAATGTACTTTTTGGGGTAAAACTGCTACTATTTCCTGTGTATTTTGGCCATAATCAATACATTACCACTGAAAGCGAGCGTAACGCCGGTTCCCCTTCAGTCGTTCTCTACGACGTTACGTCATAACTGACGTATTTGGGGTCTCCCTTGGGAGGCCAGTCACCTCTAAATTATACTGGAAAAAGCCAATGAAATTTGGCGAGTGGATTTTGCATGCCAAAGCCACTCCACCGTACATACGGGTATATAAGATGGCGGCGTGCATCCACTCATTCAGATTTCTGCTTCGGAGCTTCACCTCGTGAGCTGGAAGAAGAAAAGAAAAAGACGACGTTGGAATGCTGCTGCTGCTGCGTAGCCGATCTTCGGTCATTTTGCATTCAGCGAGGAACCCCCTTGAGTGCACGCTTGTGCCGCGGTCCTTCCCTGGGCAAACCAGCAAAAAAGAGCAAATTTCCAACAAAGCATGGTTGTTGAAAGTGTCTTTCGAGATGTCTTTCCAACCGTGCGCTTAGTGGGTGCGGTAGTTTTCTTACCTCCTCTGACGGACGCGATCGCTGCCTCACATGCCTGGGTCGAAAACACGCTGAGGCGGCGTTTGTGGATGGGTCGTGCGTTCATTGCGAACGTATGCCCATGGCCACACTTAGGTCTCGCCTCTCCTCTGTGAAGAGGCTGCCTTTGTCTGCTACCCAGCCCAGTTCGGCGGGCTCTAAGAGCTCCTCGGCTGCGCTGGTTAAAAGCAAGGGTGACCTTCGGATTACGGTCCGGAACGCTCCGTCGGGCCAGCCTCCACGGAAGTCTGAACCCTCCACTCGTGGTCCCGTTGAGCTGCCGAACGAGGGCGCCGGTTCGTCTCGTGTGGATGAACCCAGCATCTCCTTTGGCGCTCCTGAGGAGGATAAGATGTCTATCGTTGCATCAGAAGAGGGGCTTACGCCAGATGAGGCTGACGAGTCCGCTGAGCAGCCCCCCCCTGCGGGAACCAGGCGAAGAACGCGATCGAACCGGTCCCTCCAGCCGAGATGAATTCAGGGTTTTACAGCCCCTATTTCATCGTACCCAAGAAGTCCGGTGGGTTACGACCTATCCTGGACCTTCGGGTTCTGAACCGGTCCCTTCACACCGTTCAGGGTGTTGACAGCGAAGCGCATTTTGTCGTGAATTCGCCACCAGGATTGGTTTGCAGCCATTGACCTGAAGGACGCTTACTTTCATGTCTCGATTCTTCCTCGACACAGACCGTTTCTTCGGTTTGCCTTCGAGGGTCGGGCATATCAGTACAGAGTCCTCCCCTTCGGGCTAAATACCCAAATACGCCAAATACGTCAGTTATGACGTAACGTCTCCGTTCCCTCCTTCAGGGAACGAGGGTTACAGATGTAACCGAGACGTTTCACACTTGATGCGCAAGCAGAGCAGAAGCGGTGCGTATGCAGGGCGTGAGCAGCACGCGCCCATTGTGCTTTCACACTGGCAGCATTTGTCACGCGCAGCTGAACCGCGGCTTGTGTACTGCTAATACAGGCGAGTATCGTTCATTCAGTCACGCTTTTCAGGTGTTCTCCAACAACTGTCATTTGCTTTGATTTATGATATAGGCAACGTGATGCGGCCGTGTTCCCCTCTGTCCAACACACGTGCATATAACATGCTGTACATAGGTAGTTTACAAGATAAAAATAATCTTAAAGTTAGTAAGTGCCTCTAGTTTTAATAATGTAAACAGGCCTTTTAAGCTTGAGCAATAACAATAAATAATTGAATACATTTCAGACAAAGGTCGTCTTAATGATTCCCAGTTTGGTTAATTAAAGCAACAGTTTTTCAGTAAAGAAAAGAATATGTAAAAGTAGGGTATTTGGGGTAAAAATCGCCCCTGCTATTGGGGCTAAAAGGCACAATAATTTACAAGAAACCGGCGTAAGCGGCGCAGCAAAAATAGACTCGGGGCCGAAACGATCGCTGCACTGACGCTTCTGCTCTGCTCCTGCTATGCGCTGCCGTGCCGCCACTGCGGACGGTGTGAATGCTCTCATTCGTTAACATGGGCGCCGAAAAAAATACGCGCTACTTACGTCCTGTTTACGTGTGCAGTGTGAAACCGGCGCGCGTAGACCCCGAGTCTATTTTTGCTGCGCCGCTTACGCTCGCTTTCGCTCGCTTTCAGTGGCAATGTATTGATTATGGCCAAAATACACAGGAAAAAGTAGCAGTTTTACCCCAAAAAGTACATTAATGATATCTACCGTGTTGTAAACACAGTATTATGTAATTAACAAGATAAAAAATATTTTTTCCCGAACTTCCAAAATAAGTTTAATTAATTTATACTGTTTTTTTTTCTGAAGTTACTGATTAATTGTAATTATTGTATTAGCCTATCTATATAGCCTATATTTATTATTACAACTACATGTTGCCATAAGAACAGGTGTCATGCTGACATCATGATGACACTTGTAAACAAACGCACGTTTGGGTACAGGCGGGTAGTTTTCAGAGTGCAACTGCCAAGAAGACCATCATGGACCACACTCGTCTCATCGTAGAAGTTCAGAAACATACAGTCATTTATGATCCTCAACATTTGCTGTATAAAGACTTGCAGGCGAAGGAAAAAGCATGGGAGGAAGTTGTAGTATCTCTTGGTGTAGATGGTAAGTAATTTTTTTTGTTACAAATTTACGCTGGCCCATGAGCGAACAAATCAATAGGACTATAGATAGGTAAACACAATATAGCACGTAATATTGACATCTATGATGTACGTGACTGTACTTTACATTTCTGTCTTAATTTTCGAGAAACTGATCATTTTAAATAAGTTTCTATGAAGAACTTTGATATGTAGACAGTTATGGATTATCCTTAAGTTGTTTGTGATGGGTAATGTATGTACATTTAATGTTTCTAATATATGTAAACAAAAAAAATATTTGCTTACGTTTTTTTTGACTATAGGTAATGTGTAATACATATATTTTTGGTATCAAAATATTAAAAATTAATTTATTCTATACATGTATATAAGAAAGCAAAGTCTGTACAAAAGACGCGGTTCAGGTGCGCGCTGCAAACGCTGCCGGTGTGAAAGCAAAATGGTTGCGCGCTGCTTCTGCTCTGCTTACGTGCTGCACACGCGCTGCTTACGTCCTGCTCACGCGTGCAGTGTGAAACCGGCGTAATTATTGTACAGTACATCTGTATATTATATATCTAGCCTTTACCATAAAACATACCATATGTACGTTCATCTGTTCTGGGGGAAAAAACAGAACACTCTTTTAGCGTCACTCAGTGGACATTTTTGTTGGAAACTGCAGTAAAATGTACATATTGGTACGTTCCCAAAGGTACATTTTCGCCATGAGACCAGATGAAAAATTCCCTTGATCTTTAGACATGTAAGAAGTCATTGTACCATGAAAACATTCTGTAAGTTTCAGAACTCAAAACTTTCTCATTAGCCTAAAAACAGCTTATAATGAAGCCAGTCTGCCCAAATGACAGTTTGTGAAAAGTTTCGCTTTATGACGTAACAGTGTGGCTAAACACCACCTCCGCAGAAGAAGATCAATGCCTGCTCCTACCAAACTGCCTTTTTGGCACCACCCACAGATATGCGCATAATGAGAGAGGCAAGCACAGGTCTACGACAAAACCAAATGAAGAGTGGATGAACTTTATTTTTTAATAAAGTTCCAATAATAAGAACTTGGAAAGACTGAAACAGGTCTACGACAAAACCAGGTCTACGACAAAACCAAATGAAGAGTGGATGAACTTTATTTTTTAATAAAGTTCCAATAATAAGAACTTGGAAAGACTGAAACTAAAATACGATGCTGTGCCAACTATATTGGATCCAACAGTAATGTCGCACCACACAAGTGTGAGTAACTGTTTTTATTACATGGTCACTTTTGCTTTGTCTATTATTACAGATTGTTTGATATGTACTGAGTACTTACGCATTTTAACCTAAATCACAGCAGTGTCCACCTATGAATAATGTAGGCTGTCAAACATACATAACCCCTGATAGCATGTCACAGAGACGTCTATTTGACGTTTGCATTTATATCTGGAAGAGGTATTTTTTAGAGTGTTTGCTCATCTGCAATACGTCTATAGGATGTTTCCTATATGTCTCCTATACGCCTATACGTCTATAGGACGTGTGCTATTTGGGATTGTTAGCCCAACCCTAAGAGGGCGTTTACTTTCGAGTCTCTAATCCAGCACGGACAGAGCGTTCTGATGAGGGGGGTCAAAGCAGGACAGAAAATACCCAGATAGCACACATACGTCTGCAAGATGTCTGTTAAAGACCACTTGATCTGGAAAGCATCTGCTGTGTACAAACATCTGACAGACATCTGTAAGATCTCAGTTTTACGTACATTCTGAATCATAAACATCTTGAAGACATCTAATGGGCGTCTATTTGACATCTGATAGGAAATGTCCTATAGACGTACTGCAAATGAGCAAACACTCTAAAAATATGTCATCCAGATATAAATGCAAACGTCAAATAGATGTCACAATTACTTTAAATTATGTTTTTTGATGTAAAAATCTTGATAAGTGGATTATAAGTGAAAAAAGGCAGTTAATGACACCTTCAAACATTGAATTCCTTTATTAGTGGACTACATATCTGGATGACTACCCTGCTGAAAAGACTATATTAGACCACCATCAATGCTGGTTTTATTTGGTTTGTTACAGTAAGTGCTGAACCTTGGGTGAAACTAGTTGACCATTCACATCTTCTGGTTGATACCAGCATCCGAAACATGTAAAGAGTGAACTTAAAATGAAACGTTGCCCAAGCACACAAGAACTGTGAACCTAAAGTCTCTCCAATGAAGATGTCAGCCAACAAACTTTTTGACCTCTATTTCACAAACATCTCTCAGGAGCTCTTAATCACCTTGGCCATCAATCTTAAAACAAGAGCCAAGTGATGTCTTATTCACCTAGGCATCATCAGGTAACACAGCTCTGTTGAGTTAGCTCATCTGACAGAGCCAGAATTCTGAGACACGGAAAGATCAGTCTTCATTAGCTCTCCAGACAAAATGCCGCAGGCCCTTTCCCAAGACACTGTCTTTAACTTGCCCTGCAAAGGTGGTCCAGCCCAAATGGAGATATTTGCAGCACAGGAGGAAGCTGAACACTCCTCCTTAATGTAAGACCAGGCCAACAGCTCTTAGTCAATGGAACAACCAGAATTCGTTGTTTCAGGGATGGGAAAAATGTTAAATGAAAAACACATGCAGTCACACATTTTCTACAGCCATTAACACACACATATAGCCACACACGCAAACTTATACGATCTCTGATGGCTAGCTGGAGGCATTATGGCACATTTGGTATGCTGCGGTGAGATATGTGTGGGCTGAAATGTCAGGGTGACTGAGGTGAAGAGAAACTGACAAAAGTGCAGAAACGACACTCTTCTCAAATGCAGTGACAAACCAGGAAAGAAAATCAGACTCAGACTTTCCCACCTTCACATGTAAGGTCAAGTCCAGTTATATTTGTTATGAAACCTACTGCTGAAGAAACCTACAAAGAAATTATTTAAACAGAGCACAGGAGTTTTTTCCAGCATGTCTGATTATGCTATTCACATATTTTGCACATTTGCAGAATAGTGGTGGATGGAAAATATGCTAATAAAATAATTACATTATTTTATTATTAGGGCTGTCAGTATGACGCAATATTTTAACGCAGTTAGCACGCTGGCCCTGCCCCCAGACATGTAAATCATCTTATATTTCATACAGTTGACTGTTGACAAGTATGATGCAGGGCAACAACTCCATAAATGCAGTTATGCCTTAAAATTCAAGATATTGGTGCAAAAAGCCCCTGTATGTGTTTTGTCTCATATTCATATATATCACACAATATCACACAGGCAGCAAGAGCAATATGACACGAGTGCTGATTTTGTCCTGATCTATCATGAGCTTAAATGTGATTTATACAACAGTTTAGTAAATAAAAAGCTGATATTGTGTTATATTTTAAACATTATATTATGTGTTTTTGCTCAATTTTGCAGAGAACATATTACCTTTGTGGCCATAGCAGAATTGTTGCACGTCTCCGACCAACACAACAGTGTTTAGTTTATGAATAAATCCGTGTTTTGAGCGAATTATGTGAATCAATGATTCAAAGGCCAATCTATAAAGACAACCATTTACTTAATTCTTGAATGAATCAGTCATTTGAACAAATCAAATCGAATGAATGAATGCCTCATAAAGACAATTACCGCCACCTGCTGGCAGATTTAGTTTCTTATTTCATATCATTTCATTAAAAAAAAGAAAAGAAAGAAAGACAGAAAACAACAACAATAATAAAAGCATTAAATTAAACATTACATAATAAAAAAAAATAATTCTGTCATTTACTCACCCTCATGTCGTTTCAAACCTTTCTTTTGTGGAACATAAAAGAAAGTATTTTGAAGACTGTTGGTAACAAAACTGTTTTGGTTACCATGACTTTCATTATATGAACAAAATATACTGAGATGTTTCTCAAAATATCTTCTTTTGTGTTCCATAGTTTACGTTAGGCCATTGCAGCCTAAATGTTTATGTGTAACAAATTTTATGTTAAAGGAGAAGTCCACTTCCAGAACAAAAATTTACAGATAATGTACTTACCGTCTTGTCATCCAAGATGTTCATGTCTTTCTTTCTTCAGTCGTAAAGAAATTATGTTTTTTGAGGAAACCATTTCAGCATTTTTCTCCATATAGTGGACGTCTATGGTGCCCTGAGTTTGAACTTCCAAAATGTAGTTTAAATGTGGCTTCAAACGATCCCAAATGTGGTTGTAAACAGCCGAGGAAGAAGGGTCTTATCTAGCGAAACGATCTGTTATTTTCATAAAAATAATACAATTTATATACTTTTTAATGTCAAATGCTCATTTTGTCTTACTCTGCCTGAACTCTGTTTTTTTACAGTTCATGACAGTATGTCGAAAAACTCCCATCTCAGATGTTTGATCTTCTTTGCATGTTCACTTTGCAAAGACTGGATTTGTAATGTCTGTTTGATACTTTCTCATTTAACACAAAAATTGGTTTAAATAATCTTTTGTGGGTATTTTCATAGTTACTTTTATTTCTTGATTAAATAGATTAATTGATCTACACATCATGTAATTTTAATCGACTGACAGCCCTATTTATTTTATATAAAAACATATACACTTACTTGTGGTGGACAAGTTTGTTTTCAATCTGTAAGAAAATATGCATATAAACTATGATGTAATTTACAGAATAAATATTAGAATGGTGTGATTTTGATGTTTTATTTTTAAATTTATTTAGTCAAAATACATCAGCTTTGGTGAAAATTAAATAATGGAAATAATAATCAGAGTATTGGTCATACAATAGTTGCATCATACAATAGTTGCATCATACAATAGTTGCATCCCTAATTAAATGTGCAACTTCACCTGTATTGTTCTTATATGTCAGTGAACAAAATGCCAAAAGCCATGTTTGAAGAGAAAGCACAAAGTATTGATGATTCAGTATTGTAAAGGCTAGCCCTCTTTCTCAGGTTACAGTAACAGGAAGTTCCTTTATGATTGTGTAAGTGAACAGAATGAGAGCATTCTAGAAAGAGTGCTGCCACAGCGTACAGTAAACAAAGAAGCATACTTCGTAGCATGTTAGCATGTTTACCACTGTCCTGACATTCATCATTATAGAGTCAATACAGACCTAGAAGGTCAAAGTCAAGGTCAGCTTTTGTCAATACACGTGCATGGTAATTCACAAAACAGCTCTCCAATGCAGTTATCTAAACCAAATAAACTACAAATAAATTATATAAACAGAGCAGAGGGGTTTTTCAAGCATGTCTTATTATGAAACCTAATTTTGCAGGCTTTTTCTGAGGAAAAAACCTCCCACCCTTTTCCCCTCCCACGACTTTTGCAGTACTTCTCAATGTTGTAAGCTTCACGTCTGCCAAGTAGAACTTAAACTCTCATCAAGCTTTGCCACGTAGACACTGGCTGTCTGAGTCCAGCGTGTCTCTGCTGGAATTCACTGAGTGCTGCAGCTTCTCATACGCACACACGCACTCCAGCTGATGTCGCCAAAGACCTGCTCGCTCAAAAACATAGAGATTCACTTACAGATATATTGTCCTGTTATTTTTAGTACCGGCTTGGGCATACCTGCACTTCCACAATGCAATTCAACATCAAGCCTACTGCCACATGTGTAACCTTTCCACTCAAGTAAAAGCTGAATATTGCTTTCTTATAAACGGACACACCACACAGTATAACTATGACTGATTTATGGCTTTCATTTCAAAAAGGGAAAGTACCAAATGTGCTGAAACAATTGCCTGAAGATGTAGGAGAGAAATTGCCTTTATACTGACCATACACATTTCACTTTTAAATTCTGGTTTAGAATCGTAATCTTACCAAAAATTAAAAAGTAGCCATAACATACTCTATCCCCCGGTTTCACAGAAAAGAGCTGTTTCAACTGAAAGAAACTTGCACTGACTGATCTTAAAATATATCAGTGCCTTTGTTTTGTCTCAAGATGCACACCAGAAATTTTTTTTTTTGCTAAGGCACTTTTATAAAAATTACTTAGATGTCCTAACTGAACTATGACCTAATCCTGGCTTAGGCTAAGCCCTGTCTGTGAAACCAGGCCTACATTTAATAGGTTTTGTCGTTCCAGAGAGTGTGCGTCAAGAAAATAATTGCGCATCCTGTTTTCTCTTGGTCACACCTGAGGAAAAAAAAAAAAAAATCTGTTCCAGTTTGGTCAAAAATTGTACAATCGGGTTTATGATTCATTCACTGTGACACAGGTTTTTCATTATAGCAAGAGAAAAAAACAAAAAACAAATCTTATTGCAACTTTTTTCTCACAATTCAAATTTTTTTTTTCTCAGAATTACATGATACAAACTCACAATTCTGACTTTTTTTTCTCAGAGTTTTGAGATATAAACTCACAACTGCAAGATACAAAGTCATTATTTCTTACTTTTTTCTCAGAATTGCGTGATATAATCTTACAGTAGCAATACATTTTTTTGTAAATGTGAGGCAATTCTGACTTTTTTTCTCACAGTTGTGAGTTTGTATCTCACAATTCTGACTTTTTTCTCACTTTTTTCAGAATTGTAAGATATAAACTCGCAATTGCAGGTTATACAGTTAGATTCTGAAAGAGTAAAAAAAGACTGATATGTTCTCAGAATTACGAGTTTATATCTCTCAATTCTGACTTAATTCCACGCAATTGCATTTTATAAAGACGAGCGAGATATAAACTCACAGTTCCACAAAAAAGGTCACAACTGCTTGATATAAACTCACAATTCAGAAAATATACATCAGAATTGTGAGTTTATATTTATATCAGAATTGCAACTATTTCTCAGAATTGCAAGTTTATTTATCAGAACTGCGAGTATATGTCTTGTAATTCTGACTTTATAACTCGCAATTGCAAGTTTATAAAGAAATTCTGAGACAAAAAGTCAGAACTGCAAGTTTATAACTTGCGACTGTGAATTTCTATTATGCAATTCTGGTTTAATTTCTCAGAATTGCGAGTTTATATCTCCCAATTCTGAGAAAAAAGTCAGAATTGTGAGATGTAAACTTGCAGTTGCAAGTAATGTAAGGCCTGTTTACACCAAGAACAATACCAATATAGTAATTATAACCACACAACAGCCATAACAATAATGATACTAAAAAAAAAAAAAAACTATATTATTAGGAGCAGTTTCTGTCAAAAACAAAATTCATCTGACTTTAAAGGGGTAATAAACTAAGAAACAAAATTCCCTTGATCTGTTAACATAAAAGAGGTCTTTGTACTATAAAAACATCCTGTAAGTTTCAGAACTCAAAACTTTCTTGTTAGACTAAAAACAGCTTATATTGAAGCCAGTTTGCCAAAACCGGGCCCCGCCCACCATTTCGTGCATGTAGTATAAATGATGAGAGAGGTGAACGCAGGTCTGTGCAGAAACCAAATGCTAAAGATGGCTCCGAACACAAGAACACACTGTGCAGTGCCAGGTTGTGGAAGAACAGTCTTTGCATTGCCTTCCTTGTGATCCCAGCATTAGGAAAGAGTGGATGAACAATTTTTTTAAGATCATCCAGACCGCATCAGTGAGAACTTGGGCCTTTGTTCACTTCGGTTTACCACAGATTCATTTACAAACGGTACAATTTGACGCAGGATTTTCAGAAAGGTTGAAACTACAAGACGATGCTGTGCTGACTATATTGGATCCGATAAGTGTAACTGTTTTTATTATGTGGTCACTATTGCTTTTTCTGTTATTAAAGAGTGTTTGATATGTATTTATGCGTTCATCTATGAAGGATGTAGGCTGTCAAACATACACTAGTGTTAGCCAATCATAGCATGGGTGAACTGAGCGTTCTGATGAGGTTGGTCAAAACAGGACAGAAAATAGCCTATTACTTCTAAATTATGATGTTTTTTGATGGAAAAATCTGGATAACATTATAAGTGGACCTCAGAGAACAGTGCAAAATAATAAAAAAGGCAGTTCATGACCCCTTTAAAATACTCACTGCCAGAATATAACCGCAGCACAGATTTAAAAACAACATCATCATCTTGCAGTGTAAACACTAATATAGTTATAGTTTTCATTCTTGGTATGAAGAGGTCTTTAGTTTTACTTTTTATTAGCAAGATTGTAACATGGCTTTTAAAAGTAAAGTAAAAATAAATTGCTCTTACGTTTAAAAGTAGCATTGCCCAACACTGGTATTGATTACAGTGCTAATCCTAAAGTCCTTTTAAAAGGATCAGCAATAATTTTTGTATTTCTGTCAAATAGGGTTTGACAGTACTGCAGATAAGCAATTCATGCAGCTCTCCAAAACAACCAGGCTGAGAAGAAAAATGAAAACGCAAAGGGACTATGACGCATGTTGAGCCTCTCCATATCCTGAACTCGACCACTCAAACTCAAAGTGACATGTGAATCCTTTTTAGAGAAGTTTATGACTTTATCCAGTCACTCTGCTGCTCCTCTCCTCACACGTCTCACACGGGATGCTGAGAGAGACAGAGCTGGGGGTGGAGGGGAATAAAGAGTCTGGGCAATGACTCAGCCCTGAGAACTTTCCTCACATTATCCACGTATCCTGCTTCTGGTCCATTTAGTAAGGAATAGTTCAAGGAAAAACTAAAAATTCTGCCATTATTCACTCACCTGAATTTTTGAACAAACTATTTCTTTAACACTACAAGACATGGCTTTTAGCTTTAATAGACATTGAAGCTCTGTTTTTAAATCTAGCTCAAATGGACTGGATACAGTCTAAACAGTCTTTGCAAAGACTGCATATTTCTGCTAAGAGGTTACACTGAACATGCTTTAAAATTTAATGAGCTTCACACACCATTTTAACACTCATGCTAAATACTATATTTTAGCCCGTCCACCTCTTTCTAAAGAAAAATACCAGCATGGTCACCAGCATATGTTGTGTTTTATATGCTGGCATGCCGGAGTCACTCTGGGACAGTGGAAGAGGGCCAAAACTATATCTTTACTTTTTTTTTTTGGACAGTGTACATACATTTTTATTTCTTTCATACTTAAACAATTGGTTTTCTGAGACATTTAGTTGCAAATTATTGTAATTTTTGTCACCTGTTTATTATTTTATTTTATTTTATTTTTCATTTCATTTTATTATTTTTTATTTTGCCACAGTGGCAATAAATATTTCCAACAAATATTAAAAACAAATCAGTGATGTTTTGCTATGCATAATAATAATAATAATAATAAGTATTAATAAATATTGTTATTATTATTATTATTATTATATTAACAAATAAATAAATATATTAATTTTACAGAAAACTCCAAAGTAATAATAATGATAATAATAATAATAACAATAATTATAATTGTAATTATTATTATATTATTATTATTATTATTATATTATTATTGTTTTTATATCAACAAATAAATAAATGAATATAAAAATCTAATTACAATTATGAGTACTTAGAATTATAAAGAAAGTTCCATAACTACTACTACTACTACTACTACTACTAATTATTATTATTATTTTTATTATTATTAATTATTATATTAAGAAATAAATATAAAAATCTGATTGAGTACATAGTTATAAATATACAAAAAACTCCATAAGTAATAATAATAATAATAATAATTATTATTATTATTATTATTATTATACATTTTTCTATAATTCGAGGAGTTTTTTGTATAGTTAAAATGGTATTGTCATAATTTGAATCAGATTGTTATATTTTTTACTTTGTTTGTATAACAACAACAACAGCAATAATAAAATAATAATAATAATAATTTATGACATTTTCTGTATAATTCTAACTATGCACACATAATTTAAATCAGATTTATATATATATATATATATATAATAAATGGAGTTTTCTTTATAATTCTAACTGTATGTATATACAAACATACAAATATATTTTATTTTAAAACAAAATAATAATTCAGAATAATATTTTAATCCTATTTTATAAACAATTTATATTTCTAATGAACTATATTAAATTAATATAATAAATTAAAAAGTGCCCAGGGAAAATGTTGGTATAGTATAAATCTCAAATACTTGGCCGACCTGGCAAGCAGAAAAATTCTTACTTCTAAAAGACGCTAACTTAACCATGGCTTAGAAAGACCATACCAGACCAGCACCAAACCTACATAAACCAGCACTAAGCAGTCTAGAAATTAATGTTGATTCAGTGGCAAGAAGCTGAACCTCAGCATTCCCCCCTAGTCATCAGCATGCATGTGCAGGACTCGCTTCAGCGCTCCATGACGAGCTGGTGTCAAAAAGGTGATCTGACCTCTGGGGTGAAAGTCAGCAGGATGATTGACGGCCGGCTTCTTGATGTCAGAGGAGCGGTAGACGATGTGATGACGCCCGGGTCCTCCTTCCTCCTCTCCTGTCATGTCGCCTCCTCTCTCCAGTGGCTCGATAAAAAACTCCTCTTGACCTGCACGGATCATCCCCGCCTGACAGGTTTGAAAGGGAGAAAGAGAAGTAGAGATTAGGTTGTTCAAAGGCAGGTACAGCACAAAGCTTGCACATCAAGTGCATTAAGCGAATCAGCTATAAGGGCTATTTCTGTAAGCCTGCTATATCATGTTTTCATCAGCTTTGGAAGAAACCCTCGGGCAACCTGATCTCTGAATCGATCCATCCTCTTTCTAACTCATGTGTTCGGGCCCGACCATCTCTAAAACTCTGTGACATTGCCTGTCATAAGCAAAAACAAAAGCTTGCTAATGTTTCCGAACAGCTTTAGGGAGCAAACATGAGATTGTCTTGTTTATACAATTTAAAGACGACGGTGAGAATAGTCTATGAGGGCAAAGAGGGAAATCCAAACCGCGAGCGACGATCAATACGAATCTCTCTGCCAAAGTGAACAAACTCACTGACAGATACACTTGACAGCTCATGTTCCGTTCTCGCTGTGTCTAGTTCAGATTCGTTGGCTTTGAGTGACGGTCCATGTCCACTGCCAGGGGTGCTGTGAACGTAACGAGAGCGAAAGAGAGAGTCTACAAGGCTTTAAACACACGGGGCTAATCGATCGTAGGACACATCGCAGTCCCTACGACTTATTGGCTTTTCCCTGCCAGAACGCAGGGTCTTTTCCCTTTGCTTCCATAGCAAATTAGACAGCCCGAACAAGAGTGCCAATCAATGGCAAGGTTAGACCTCTTCTCTAATGTGGTGGAATATCAAATGTGAACTTCAAACAGGGCCGTTAAAGTCACGCCGGAGCCCCCTCAGTCATCACAAAAATTGAAGCCTGGCAGAGCACAGGCCGCTGAGCTAGTCGTTTAGCTTGGTCTCCCAGGAAATATTACACAGCGAGTGGTCCTGCCACCACCCTCGCTCCCTCTTGCTTCCCCCTGAGGGTTCATTACGAAGGAAATGCCCGCACACTGCATAAATCGACACCACTGCATGAAGGGCTACCGTTGCACGTGCTGAACACAGACTGAAAGTGCTGATGTAAAAACAATACAGACTCACATATACTTTTGTCCTCCTCCAAAATGCACTCAAAATATTCTGTGTCATCTCTATTGCAAATGAAAATGACAGTGTCACCAGAGGTCAAATATGCTTTTCTTTTCTTAATGACCTGAATGGGTCTACCAGACATCTTACATCTGGGAAAAAATGAATGATTAATAGGATAATGCACCTCTGCATGATGTAACAGGCTTCTCATGTTATACACTCTGCAAAGTAAGTAAGTTTGTGCTCAGTTTACCAGTAAAAAAAAGCTTTAAAACAATATCAATTTACTTGAGAAGCAAAATCGCACCAGATATTAAATCTTAGGTTTAAGATTAAGAATAGAAATAAAACACATTTAGAATACAAATACATATTCGCGTGTGTGCGCACACACACACACACACACTTTTTTCCATGTTTGAAAGGGACATTTCATAGGCATATTTTGTTTTTAGTGTACAAACTGTATTTTCTGTTCCCTTACTGTAACCCTACCCCTTAATCAAAACTTCTGCATTTTTCGATTTTTACAAAACTTAATTCTGTATGATGTATAAGCTGTTTTCCTCATGGGGACCAAAAATGTCCCCACCAGTGTTGGGCATGTTACATTAAAAAAGTAATTCGTTATAGTTACTAGTTACTTCTCACAAATAGTAACTGAGTTACATCATTATAAAAGTAACTAATTATTATACTAACTATTGTGTTGCTTTTAAAAACAAATATGTCAAAACTTGGATGCCCCCAATATTAAATATGTTAAATGAATGAAACATATTTTAACCCTTATGCATACCTTGGGTCTTTAGCGACCCGGGACGTCATTTACTACCATCTCCCTTCTTTATTTTTTTAAAGTTTGACATTAGCCTTCCTAGTATTGCTCAGTCTGTTCATTGTGAACAATAAAACAAGAAAAAAAATCATAAAAGATAAAAGAATGTCTGATTAATTTTTTGTAAAAAGTGTATAGGGTCGCTAGAGAGGTGTGTAATTGTGTAAGTATATTTTGTTGGTATATTTTTCATATTTCAAAAATATGTTATCTGATGACTAAATACATGCAATTCACCTTTAGTCCTCGAGATGGCACTGTTTGATAGACAATAATGGTGTGATGTTTTACTTGTAATTATTGCAGGCATAAAACAAAAGAATATCATCAGCAAAATTTGAATTGGTTTGAATAGCTTTACTGCAGAGTAAATTACTGTATGCAATAAAATATAAATGTCACTGTCATTTGATGGTGGATGTGGTGAATAAGCTGCCAGCAATCAAAATAATGATTTTGAAGTCATTGTAAACGATAGTTTTACAAATATGGTTGAGATAGCGAATATGAACCAGATGTTGAATGTACTGTGGACGAGTGCTCTGACGATGACGGCGATGGCAAAATCATCTGCTCAAATCGAACTCTTCTAAGTTTCAAAAGGTAACGAAATATGCTTTATTTTATTCTTCTGTAATTGTTCTTAAAATATCAAGAGAGTTCTTGTGTCACGAATCTGGTCGATGTTCCGCGGTCCGCTCACCACCAGAGGTCACTCTCACCTTATCTCACACTGACTGTTGCTTTACACCCCGGACTACATCTCCCAGTATCCTTCACGCTGATTGCGTCATCGTATGTGACCAATCAGCGTCACTATAAAAGCCCCGGTCTTTCCCCATGCAAGTCACGGATTGTTATTGTTTGTATTTCCATTGTTAGCGTTTCCTAGTTTCCTCGTTCCTAGTGTTTTTTGATTTCCTCGCCTGGCTCCCCGTTCTCGACCGTTCGCCGCCTGCCTTTTGGATTCCTTCTCGTTTATTGGATTATTCTCTACGTTTTGCCTGTGTTATTCCCGTTTGCTCCTGTTGGACTCTGCCTGTACGACCATGTTTTTGTCTCGCCCCTTTAATAAAAGCTCGCAGATGGATCCGCTCGCCTCTCGCCTCTCATTCCGCGTTACAGAACAATCCGACACAACAGGATCCAGCAGCTTTCACCCCGGACATTCGTTTGACATGGACACTGACAGAATTCTTTCCAGGATCAAGCAAGGACCACGCACACTTGAGCAGTATACCCGTGAGTTTCTGGCTATAGCAAATTATTCCACCCTCCCGGACTGTAAAATTATAGAGATTTTCTGCGATGGCGTAAATCAGCCTTTAAGGGCGAGGCTGAGACGCGAGGGTCCGCGTTCATCACTCGCGGAATTTTTGGACTTTGCTCTGTTGTGTGTGGGCTCTCCGTTTACCGTGGGTGTCGCGGAGGAGGATCACGACGCCACAAACAAGTTTTCCGCCTGGATCGCTCGTGAAATGGCGGCCGTGTCGGAGCGCGCTCGAGTAATGGCGGCGTCAACAGAGCCCGTGCACAAGATGGCGGCAACGGCGGAGCCCGTTCACAAAATGGCGGCCAAAACGGAGCTTCGTCACGTCACAACTGCTATACCAGAGCCATACAGGGTTACAGCTGCATTTCCTGAGTCAAGTCAAGTTTCCAAGTCCAGTCAAGTTGCAGCTGTGTTTCCCGAGTCAAGTCAAGTTCCTGAGTCAAGTCCATTTGCAGCTGCATTCCCCGAGTTAAGTCAAGTTTCCAAGTCAAGTCAAGTTGTGGCTGTGTTTCCTGAGTCAAGTCAAGTTTCCAAGCCAAGTCAAGCTACAACTGCTGTTCCGGTGTCAAGTCAAGCTACGGCTACTGTTCCAGTGTCAAGTCAAGCTACGGTCCTCGTTCCTGTGTCAAGTCAGGTTAAAGCTGTGTTCCCTGTGTCAAGTCAAATTACAGCTGTCGCCCCTGTCGCAAGTCAAGTTACAGCCATCTTTCCTGAGCCACTGCACAAGATGGCTGCCACGCCAGAGCCACTGCACAAGATGGCCGCCGTCTCCAAGCCACTGCACAAGATGGCCGCCGTCTCCAAGCCACTCCACAATATGGCCGCCATTCCAGAACCTGTGGTCAGCACCCGGACGCCACCTGTGGTCATGATGGCCCACGTGCTGGACACACCCCTAATGACGGTATGGGCAGCTAGAGTGGCGCTCCTTCACACCACGGCGGCTACCCCTGGGTCAAGTCAGGCTTCCGAGTCAAGTCAAGACACAGCTGCCGTTCTCCACGAGTCAAGCCAAGTCACACCTGTTCTCCACGAGTCAAGTCACATTACAGCGGCTCTTCGTCTGACCGCCCAGAGTCAAGTCACATCATGTTGGCCAGTGTGATGGCGATCACCATTCTCAGTATGTGGGCCGCACACTACACTCCGAAGGTCACGTCTGTTCACAAGTCCGCCCCGGAGGTCACGTCTGTTCACAGGTCCGCCCCTGAGGTCACGTCTGTTCACGAGTCCGCCCCTGAGATCACGTCAGATCTCAAGCCTGCTCCAGAGCTCCCGTCTGGTCTCAAGCCTGCTCCAGAGCCCCCGTCTGGTCTAGCTCCAGAGGTGTCCTGTCTGAGTCTCAAGTCTGCTCCAGAGGTCCCGTCTGGTCTCAAGTCTGCTCCAGAGGTCCCGTCTGGTCTCAAGTCTGCTCCAGAGGCCCCGTCTGACCACGAGTCAGCTCCAGAGGCCTTCCCTGACGGAGAAGCCGCGCCAATGCCTCCTGAGGTGTCAGCTTCGGCTGTAGATCCTCCTAGGGAGGCGGCGTTATCCTTTGGTCTCTCTGCTTCTCCCCTTATTCTGTCTGCCTCCTCTGTCCCTGTTCTCCCCAGGTCCCAGTCCATTATGCGGGTTCCTGCTCAGCCCTGGAGGGCCCTGGCGCCTCCTGTTCCGCCCTGGAGGGCCTCAGCGCCTCCTGCTCCGCCCTGGAGGGCTCCTGCTCCGCTTCCGGCTCCGCCCTGGAGGGCTCCTGCGCCTCCTGCTCCGCCTCTGGCTCTGCCCTGGAGGGCTCCTGCTCCGCCTCCGCCCTGGAGGGTACCTGCTCTGTCGGTCCTGCCTCAATCACCGGGCCCTCCACATGGACCTGGCCCTCCAGCCCTCGCCCTGTCTCGCTCCCGCCCCACCGCTCCCCTGGACTGTTGTTCCCTTCGAGCGTCTGGAAGCCGCTTCTTGGGGGGGGGCTATGTCACGAATCTGGTCGATGTTCCGCGGTCCGCTCACCACCAGAGGTCACTCTCACCTTATCTCACACTGACTGTTGCTTTACACCCCGGACTACATCTCCCAGTATCCTTCACGCTGATTGCGTCATCGTATGTGACCAGTCAGCGTCACTATAAAAGCCCCGGTCTTTCCCCATGCAAGTCACGGATTGTTATTGTTTGTATTTCCATTGTTAGCGTTTCCTAGTTTCCTCATTCCTAGTGTTTTTTGATTCCCTCGCCTGGCTCCCCGTTCTCGACCGTTCGCCGCCTGCCTTTTGGATTCCTTCTTGTTTATTGGATTATTCTTTACGTTTTACGTGTTCTTTTACGTGTTATTCCCGTTTGCTCCTGTTGGACTCTGCCTGTACGACCATGTTTTTGTCTCGCCCCTTTAATAAAAGCTCGCAGATGGATCCGCTCGCCTCTCGCCTCTCATTCCGCATTACATCTTGCTATTGCAGCAGTTAGAGATCCATCTGTGCTGGATATACAGGTCCAGGTCGCTGAAGACCCGAATATGTAAAAGTGATTGGCGAAACAGTCATGCATTTAAGGGTTAATGTTGCTGTAGGACAATATGAGAGACACCTTCCAGGAGCTAAATATCATATTCTTTCGTTTGAAACAGTAAAGTCTACCTTTATTTGTGTATAGTCATAATAACAACAAAGCAATGTGCTTTTGTAAAGAAAATAAACAGTGTGCGCTCTTTTCAGACACATAAATAAAACAACCTGAATCTTGGCGAGTACCTGCCTCAGAGACATGAGAAATATGTATAGAAAGCTTGAAAGCTTGAAAAAAGTCTACTTTTAAATGAAGAAAGTCACATAGAAAACAAATTTTCTCTGATAAAGAAATACGTACGATACCAGTGTGAGCTCCAGTTTTTTTTTCAACAGCAGCTGAGGCTGAGTGACTACTTGGAAAAACGAATCAACTAGGGTTTTACTGGCCAATCGAACACGTTTGTCATTGTCATTTCTATTTAAAATCATTTTAAAAATCATATGACTCTCTGGTATGTTTGTGCACTCACTTGAATAAAATAGTTTGTAATTTCTGTGTTAAAATGAATTAATCTGAAACGCTGCCCTACTAAGGCAGAGCGTATCTTCAAACATTTTGGAAAAGAATTTTGATGGATTGGATTTCAAATATTTATTTTCATGTTAATAAACTAGTAATTACTTTTTTATTAGATAGGACAGTAGAGAGCAGACAGGAAAGCATTGGGTGGAAAGAGGGGGACTGACAAAGGACCTCAAGACAGGATTCGAACTTGGGTCCCACGTCAGCATGTCAGCGCACTAACCACAAGGCTATCTGCACCTTAATAAGCTCCTGCTCTGCCGAGCGATAACTTGTTACTGTGATGTAATTTATGCTTACATAAAAAAACTATAGTCATTCAAGTCCTTCCTGTTGAAGTCTGTAAAAATAAGACCTGAGCACCTCTGAAACTACAGAATACAGTAACTGTTCAGAGGTTGGGCACAAAACACTGTTTCCAATGACATTTCTCTGAAAGACACATTTTCATGATTTATGCAAGGAACTAAGGCCGAGTGACTACTTGGAAAAACTAGTCAACTAGGGTTTTACTGAACAATCGAACACGTCTGCGTTTCAACCGACTAATTCTTTCCATTTGGAGTCTTTTGGGACATCTCCAAATCCCGTAATCTCAAATGGAACCCATCATCAAAGTCAAAGCCCCTCTTTCCTCATGGAAAAACTATGGCTAATGTCTATCTTTTGGCCCTCTCAAGCACACACAGTTAGGCTTTAATAGACGCGTATGAACAGTCTATATTAAAGTACTCTGTTTTGTTACAGTCGAAGCACAGAAACACAGAGACACAAAACCTCCAACAGAACAAGCTGAGCCAGCAGCACCATCCAACTTTATCCAAGACCTCCATATCAGAGAGATTGGTTGGGCAGATCCAGCTGATCTGAAGTGTTACTATCTGCCAAAATATCCATGGGAGAGTTCATGAGCAGATTCAGATGCATTATCTGTGTTTGTGTTTGCTTGAATGTGGGGAAACCGGCCAACCTCCCTGTCTAATAAGTAATCCACAACCCTCTGTGGTCACTCTATATGTGTGTGATTTCTCATAAAGCTGATATATGTTTGATTTTGACAGCTACAAAAGAGCACTGTATCTATTCAATTGCTACTACCGCTTCATGTTTTCTTGGCTCCAGGTGGCCAGTTTGGTTCTAGCATAACTTTTCTTGTTGTCAAATTTAACAGAAATT
The DNA here is from genome assembly GCA_012976165.1 of Labeo catla. NCBI lineage: Eukaryota > Metazoa > Chordata > Actinopteri > Cypriniformes > Cyprinidae > Labeo > Labeo catla. Next base: position 406,599 of record VONZ01000136.1, on the reverse strand, counting down.
GATAGCCAAGATGCAAGGTATTTTTTCAGTGTCCCACCGCCTAGCAAATTATTGTCTCCACTTCAAAGAGTGAGAAATATTTTTCATTTACACCCAATCCACACCTCGGAGAAAATACAATCAGTGTCAATTTAGAAGTTCCCATTTGAACTGAAGTATCACAGTGTGGAAAAAAAAAAAAGCACTGCTTCAACATTATGACATTTCAGCTCTACTCTGTACTTAGCAAGCTGCCTTGCTCCTTACAACTTTTGTAAAAGAAGCATACTTTAGCATACTTTTATTATTTATTACGGAAATTCTGGACATGTAATTGACCCTTTGCAGGGAGTTTGATTGATTGGTGATCTGACCAATCATAATGCAGAATCTTCCATTTTTGTCCAACAAACAATAATCTGCACTTGTCAACATCATTCAATAAAAGAAGATATATCAAACATATAACAACATATAGCAAATCATCCCAAATGATTTTGGTTATTGTGTCACTTGGTAGCACATGGCACTGAGGAGGTGTTAATACTCGAAAATGTCCCACACTTCTGTATATTTTGTGCTTTTTTGCATATATATTTGTGACCTCTGAGCAATAAATGAAATAAGCCTTTTTGGGTGAATCTAGACAAGTGCTGATCTATTTCATTTCTATATTATTGTATTTTTAGATCTACATACCTTATGTTTTTTATCTACTGATTTTTGGACGAGTGTTCGGTGCCACGACCTTTTCTATTTGGGGATTGAGTTTAACATCAATGGACTTAAAAAAATGGTGTGTCTTGACTTCTTTCCGTGGCTGAAAAAAAATACCTTCTGATGTTCATTCATGTTTATTTTATTCTATAACTAGTAAAGAGAAAGAGATTATTGTTTCATGTACCGCTTGAACTGAGGCGCTACAGGGATCTGTTATGACACATTATAGAGCTACAAAATGGTATTTATTGTTCGAATTTTTTAAAAATTTGAAAGCTGTGACTGTTTTATACATAAAGTAACATGCACTGTCTTGTCTGTGGTCTTGTTGTTATTTTTCTCTTTGTATTTTTCACTGCTTGAGAACATAATGTGTGATGTGAGACCACCATGGCAGGCAATCGAATGGATGACCAATCATATTCTACATTTTAGGGGTGGCATGTCTTTAAAAAAACAATTAATCATATTCTCTGCATTGACATGAATTACCTTCAATCTGCTAAAATGTTACTATAAATATATTTCCCTTCCGTATGTGCATTCTGAATAATAAATAAATATATTTCCCACCTAACCTGCCACATTCCCATGAACAGTATTTTTCTTTTACTGATCATATTTCATACCTGTTGAATGTACAGTTTTAAATGAGTTGATAATAAACACCCTTACGAAAATTAACCATGGTTTTACTATAGTAAACAAAGTGCCATGTTTTTTCCATTTTTACCATTTGTATAAGAACACTTTTACTACAAATAGCCTACCATTGGTTAACTATGGTCAGTGTAGTAAAACCTGAGTTAACTTGTGGTTATATGGTTTAACTTTAATTGCAATTTTCATTTAAAATGGCTGAATAAATGTGTGGTAACTGACTTATTTAACAATGTTAAACATTTAAATAATTTTTAACAGTAACACATTGACAGTGTGACTATTTTAAATATATTTTGGCATTAGGTTACATACAGTGAAATGATGACAGAATATGAAACAGAATAGTGACTAACATATTTATTACAGAAAAATAAAGGTTCATTATGATCTTATTCATCAGATCTGACAAACACTGCAGTGTCACGATTAGGTCACTAGTGTAGAGCACTGACACCCTGTGGTGAAACAATCATGTATGATTAATGTACCATCCACCGCTTTCTCAGATCGGTTTATGTTGGATTAAAGCTCCACGTTCCGTTGAGTTTGAAAAATTCTGTATGCAGTAATCATTTGAATATGGCTTCTCTGAAAATGTCCAGATTTTGAAATCATCCCGCAAACTTTCATTTATTAGGCGTTTAAGTCAACTAGATGATTACAGCACACTGAAAATATACATAACCGGAAATAACTAAGCCATAATATTTCAAAACGGAAGTGCGTCACAAGTACTCCATTATGACTCCACCCTCTGAACTTTCTTTTGCCCTCTTATCATGCTCTCTCATTGGCTGTAGGTCATCGCTGATGTAATTTCCAGTCAAAACATATTTCACACTGCAGGACTGTGAGTCGCCGACAGGTCCAGATATTTAGCATGCCAAATATCTTGACGTGTTGGTGCTTCTCTCAGATGGCGTCTTTGAACACACACTACGTGATTGTCACTTGCGTAAACAAGCACTGATACACCTCTGTTTTCGGGCATGTGTCAGCAATTTTCACAAAACTGTCGAAGTGTGAAAATTAGGGCTAAAATCATGCAGTGTGAACCCAACATATGTTTCTCTTTAAGACTGTAATGGAGGGCAGCTGGTAAAAGCTGCACAGATAAACCTCACTTCCCTGATCTCAAGAGGCACACTAGAGATTGACGCTAATTCACCTGTCTCCCATGCCAGGTTACATTGGTTCCGTGACCCGGATGGGTGTGAGGTTGATGGGAGTGAGCGTAACAGAGGCTAACTTGTAAGCGCTGAGTAAACCTCACTCCCCTGATCTCAAGAGATGCAATGGTGACTGACACTAGAACAGTGTCAAGCTCAGTCCTGGAGGGCTACAGCCCTGCAGAGTTTGGTTCCAACTCATATACCGTGTAGTATTCAAATAAGCCTGAAGGACTTGATTAACTAGTTCATTTAATTAGGGTTAAATCTAAACTCTGCAGGGCTGTGGCTCTCCAAGAATTGAGTTTGACACCCCTGCACTAGAGGCTGAGGTCTTTAACTCTGTGTCAACTCTGTATCATACACAAATAGAACTCTGCATGGAAGACTCCAATCACAATTAATTTCACTACAATAATAAAACAGAAAACAGATACAGCACCTTCAAATATCTGGTAGTCATGTTGTAACAACACAGAACCTTTTATGACACTTTAGTTTGATATTGAATAAAAGTTTTTTTTTTTTTTCATTTGTGATTTCACTCACCTAATCGACCATCTTGGATCTATCTTTTCACTTTGTAGATTCTTGGATTGATTTTTAAGGCTTCCTGCAACACCGCATTAGCATTTAATGATAAATAAAGCATCTTAAAAGGCAAAATATTTAATTGCATACCTCTTTGAACAGTCTAACTAACATTCTAACTAACAGAGATGAAATTGAGACAAAGTGTTTGTGTGTAAGACAGAGAAAACACACACACACACAGGGAAAGATAAACAGAGAGGGAGAAAGACGAAAGATTACAGTCAGAGCTGAGCCCAAGAGACAGGGAGGAAGTGCAGCGCACTGCTTCTCCAGCATGAGGCCCATGAGAGGCCAGACTCTGACATAACACAGGAGGCTATTAGGAAGCTGTTTATATAGTGTAAAAAAAGAGTTACACCGGATGAAAGAGAAGCCTGTGGGTGGTTGGATGTAATGACACTAATGACGACGGACAGGTTGCTACACTTAACTTACTGTACTGTCCTGTCCAATCCGTCACTGGGATATTGTTGGAGTGTGGACTATGACAAATGAACAAGATGTTAATGGAACAGCTCATTATAAGGAATAGCCATAATTCACTATCCCTGATAGTTGACCTACTCCTTAAACGGTCTCAGCCAAATTTTGCCAGTTTAGCTCCAGCAGTTAAGGTGCTTTCAAATTATATCTGAAAGATAATATTTATGAGTTGAATGCACACAAATGATTACGAAAAGTGTTGCCAAGACTGCGGTTTTCCCGCGGAATTGGGCTACTTTAACACTGTTGCTGGGGGTTGTTCTTGATGTCTGCGGGTTGAAACAACCCCAATAACGTCGGATTTAGCCCCTGAAATACGAATTTACCAGGGGAACCCTGACAAAAAAACATGTATTTTATCCCCCCGAATGCAGGGGGGATAACGGGGGTCCCCCCTCGAAACGCAATTGGGCTAGTTTTGGGCTAGTTTTGAGTAGCAATTGGGCGGTTTTTGTTGTGAAAACCTGGCAACCCTGATTACATGTGGGAAACTAGAGTTGGGGACATGTCAGCGTGAAAGCAGAAGTATTTGTAGAAAGGTTAGATTGCCATCTTCTTCTCACCACACTGACATGAATGTAGCCAAGCAAATGCTATTGAGATGAATGGAAATACTAACCGACAGCTCTTTCCAGGTATAACAGAACTCTTTGAAAGCGTAGCATATGATGAGCTAGGCTGTCAGTCATGGAATATAGAACATAGAAGACCAGCTGCATATGCTTTTGGTCTTCTGAAACCCAGATGAGAGCAGTTTTTCCATAGTTCTGTTAGATGACTGTTATTCAATACTAGCCTTGGGAGAAAGAAGAGCAGCTAAGGTTTAGGTTTCAATCAAGATCGGATTTGGATGGTTTCCGAACATGACTTGGTTATAAGAAAATGGGATATTAACCTTGTTTTTAAACAAGATTTGCTTCACTAAGAACTGTAAGGAGATCTGCTGTACAAAGCAGTAACTTATGTTTTCATTCACATATACAACAATTGCAGTGTTTTTTATTCATTTAGTTCAAAGCAAAACCAAGGGACATATGAGATCTTTGAGTGTGTTTACGCAACACTACACTTATTGAAGGCAGTCAGACTTATGATGATGAGCTTCCTCGTGAGTTTTTGTTGGGACAACAGAGCTGATTGTGATTGCCTGTGATCTATCTTAAATCTGTCTCTTCTATCTATATTGAATAGGTCAGTCTTTTTAAGTTTTAATATCGTAAAGGGGCCACATCCAGATAATTAAAACGGTCAGACCAGATGTTGAAGTTCATCTTGGTGTTCATATTTTAGAATCATGGAATCATGAATCATGAATCAATGGATGTTGACTTTGTGAAGTTTTTTTGTGATACATTTTTGTGGAAACAGGGTCTTCAAGGTGAATATTGAGATTTGCTGTCACTTTGCAGCAGTAGTTCTGTTTTGTTTGGACACAGTAGTGTTTGATGATCCCTATCATTCACTTGCAGTTTTCTCCCACTGTTCTTTTTTGCTGATGTTTTTGCTGAAGTCTTGCCATGCTTTGTGTGGACGGACGCAGTCATAGTTGCAAATATTGTCTTAAAACACTAAACAACTGGGCTGTTAAGGTTACAGACACTCCTGTTAAATGGGCTTCCATGATTTGTAGGAATGTAACGATAATATCAATATCGTGGTATCGCAATAGTGAATCTGTCTCGATATTACAATGGTCACATGACAATATGAAATTATATAGGTCTTTCGGGCAAAAAGTGTAGATTTATAAAATACTCTAACATAAAAGGTCTTTAAAGTTGTGTTTTGGGCCATTATGCTTTGGCACAGTATCTGTCAAACCAACTAAAACCGAAAGCACAATATGGATTTATCCCTTCATCAAGGGATGAAGGGATGATTTTTGCTACACGTTTCGAAGCGAAGCGTGCACTTTATTCAGGGAATCCGATGATCTGGTGTTTTCCATGCCTCAGAATGGCTCAGTTCCTAATGTATCCCTAATGATTTGCCCTTTTTGGAAGTCACTTATATCACAAGGCACTTAGGGGTGTAACGATACATGTATTCATCCAAAACCATCACGGTACAGACGTTACAGTTCGGTGCATGCAGTCAGACGACGAATAGAGTCAATCATTAATCCAGTCGATCAATCCACAAGGGGGTACATGCGTTAATGCAATCCTAACCGTCACAACAGGAAAGAGCAGAATTATAGACCTACGCACCAACCCAAAAACAAGAGCAGTGAGTCTGCTTGTTTTAAATTAGCAGGGTGGGAAAGTTTTGAGTTCTATAAATGCAGCAGTTGACTGATTATATATCAAACAAGTTTTAAGTTTTATGTTTTATTTTGGTTGATCTCTATTGCAGAATTGCACACAAACTGCATTGCAATAATGTAATTTGTGTGGATTTTTTATGAAGTCTGTAAAGAGGAGAAAATGCTAGGCCAGGCAGTTCTAGCTCACAGTTCACGATGCTCAAAATTTTGGAAGACAAATATGTGGGGGTTTATATAAATGCATCTCTGAGAGGAACAGAGCATCTGCAAAATTGTTTTTTGATGGCATTTTCTTTTCCTCTTAAAGTGGTGTTTAAAAGCAGCTGCTTTGTTTACAGTGGTAACCAAGAAAACTCTATCGCTGCTGTTCCATAAGTGCCATCTGCTGTCAGAAAAGATATCTGCATTTTCATTCAGCCCCTCTGCTGTTTTTGTTTTGTGCAGGTGTCTTATGTAGCATAATTTCATAAACTTAAAGTCAGACCATTGTGTTTTTACTTTAAATCCTGAAATTGCACTAAATCAAATAACACACTGCTCATGCTACATACTGTCTGTTCAAAATAAATGAAAAGTACATTTCCTGTTATAGTAATCTCGTACGTAAAACAGTTACACCCATAATTGTAATAAAACACTACTGAACACAACTTATACTACACTGATATGAAACCTAAAGAGTATAGACAAATAAAAAAAGATAAACAAAGGATAATCACAATCTTTGTTTTTTCACTCCTCCCAAATATCCTATCATCTTTTACTTTCCTTCCTTTTAAGTCATGCAGGTTTGGAATGACAGATTTTTTATTTTGAACTATTCCTTTATTCAAAATTAAATAAATGCTGTCACCTTGCATCTGTTGTGAATGTGAATTTTAGTCTGTGTTACCCATGTGGCAAATTGCGCCAGTCCAATGATTCAGGTCAGATTACTCAAGGATTATTGAATTGTGATTTAAGGCAGAAACCTGAGCATGTGCGTGATCAGACACACAGTGAAGTGAAATAGCAATACCACAGAGAGAGACACAGCCTTACATGTTCCTTCTGATCATTTATCTCCTGAGCCGGGCAGAGACAACCACATTCCCCGAGCCAAACCTACTGCTTTTCCACAGCCTGTCCGATGGCTGGCCTGTATTTCATACAGACATCTCTTCTCCTCTCTAAACAACTGACAGGGAATATGAACAGCTCTCAGAGAAGAGGAAGAGCTCTGGACGACTTCACAGATTTTCGGTTTTGGAGCTATTAAAGAACAACAGATGATGAAAAAAAAGAGCCAGAATTCCCCAGTTATGGCAACGAGTTTAGCAGGAATGTTGATGAGATGAAGCAATGACGGTGGATGCTAAATACTGGAAAGTATTTACACACGTGTGCACACACACGCTGTATATGAATCAAGCCAGACCTCACACACGCGCACACATTTTTTCCTGTCAGAGTTCTAGACAAACCAAAATGGCTGAGTCTAAAAAACAGTACTTTCAATTCCACCATTGCTTCCTAAGAGCATTAGGAGATCAAGCCAAATAGCTAATAACCTATTTAAAAATGAAAATCTTCCTTTTTTCACACAGAACTGTAATTTTCAGAATTTTTCAGTGTCAGCTCTCACTAGAAACCTTTTCTATCAATGGGCCCATGGTTAAACTGACGCCATGATCTCAGGTTACAGGCTCTTCGCCACATCATCAGCTGCCAAGAATTCATTGTCTTTTCCCTTTCTCTTTCTTAAACACAAGGAAAATTTGATACTCACACCTCACACTTGCATTTGCACAGTTAAAACAAGGTTAAGCCTTCTCATTTCCTTCAATCAGATCCTTCAAATCAAAAGCCTAGCAAAAACCCAAATTAAATACGGCTGAAGTTGATGCCATATGTCAGGGTGTTAAAAAGGAAATAGGGCTTTACTGCTTTTACTGGCTTCCCACTGGCTCCGTAGTCTAACTAACTTTTGTGTGTCGTTTGGCTTTAAGTTCAAAAACACTCCTGACAGGAAATCCAAAATTTATTTAAGTCTTCTTTTCTGTCCATAACGAAAACAAAAATGAGGTGACGCACCATAGGTTTTTGCACACTTTCTCACACATGTGATATGTCGTGGCTAAAGAGTGAAAAACTATAAACACATACTGTACCTTGTAGTTTCAAGACTATGATGATGCTTCAGCAGACAGTTTACATTTTGTGACTTTCCTTATGGAACTTGAGGGATTTGTTATGTAATGTGTGTTTCTAAATTCCCACACTCTCCATGATACATCAGAATTGGTACTTCAGTTCAGCGAGGTTTCGGTATGGACAAGGTTATCTTTAGAAATGCCGCAGAAATTGAAATCATGACTCGCAAAATGTATTGTCACTTGCTCTGTTTATTGATTAGCACTGTGTGCAATACTTACAATGTTTTTCTCTGAATATATATTATGTGGAGCTGAAATTTATTTATTTATTTGTTTATTTATTTATTTATATTTTTGGTAAACTATTCCTCAAAACAAACAAACAAACAAACAAACACAAAAAATATTACTTGGAAATGGGATAAGAAAAAAAAAGTAATACAGTTATGCACTACTGTTTGGGGTCAGTATGGTTTTTTGTTGTTGTTAAAAAATGAATACTTTGGATGTATTAAATTAATCAAAAGTGACAATAAAGATATTTACAGTGTTGCAAAAGATTTCTATTGCAAATAAATGCTGTTCTTTTTAACCTTTTGTTTATCAAAAAAAAAAATCTGACAAAAGTATTTACAAAAATATTGATGCATGTTTGTTTTGCACATTTATAATAATTAGAAATATACCACAGTATTACTATTTTTACTGTATATTTCGATCAAATAATTGCATTCTTGGTGAACAGAAGACTTTTTTCAAAAATATTAAAGAACAGTTTGTAGTTTGCAGTTTGTAATGTAGCTATTCTTCAATGTAAACAGTCTGGAAAGTTTTTAATCAAAAAAGTGCATGATAAATAAAGATATTGTCACTGAAAAGAAAGAGCTGATTCTGAATCGCCTTAATGAGACATCATATTTTCGAATCTTCTGCCTGTTACTAAATACAAACAGTCTGACCTGCCTACAAACACCTCCACTAGTTAATGTGTTCACATAATGTAGAGAAGCTGCTATGTTCTGCGCTGTGAAAGCAAGTTTGTTTTGTTTTTATTGCCAAAAGATAATGTGAAGAATTAGTTGTTAAAATTCATTTTTTCCATTATACCACAGCAATACAATTCTAACCTTTTGTTGTGTGTTTGCCATTTTACAAAGGACTGCTTCTATAATTTTGCCTTTTATCTTCTTTGGCTTCTAATCTTCTTTATTTGGACTAACAAGTGTCTCCGAACCACAACCCGTAAGTACGATTGATACGTTATGTGTACATTTTCAACTGAGTAGTAATTGAAATTACTAACATAGCCCAATCACATTTCATGGGGGGTCCTGTGTTAAAAATCCAAGTTCCAGGGTGTAAAATAAACACTTTTTGTTGGGGTTCCCCTGGTAAATTCGCATTGCTAAATATGACATTATTGGGGTCACTTCAACCCGTCAACATCAAAAACAACCACTGACTTGACAACACAGATGGTAGCACTCGCTAAGTTGCTCAAGTACTCCTCTCTGTGCACAACAGGCTTGGTCAGCTGACCAATCACAGGCAGAGTAGGCTTGTAGAAGGGAGGGGTTTACAGACATTACGCTCAGAACTGATTCAAACGAACCGTTTCAAAATCATTGACAAATGACTCTATGTATAAATATATATTCTGAGAAAATCAGAATGTTTTCTGACATTAGATGCATTTAAACCTGTTGTAGGTGACTCCAATGCAATATTAGGACACTTTATACCCCCAAACCTTTGAGCGGTAGTGTAATCTCAGAATAAAGAAGTGTTAGTATCTCAAATAATTTTGCTTTCTTAAGTAAAATTAACTTTAAAACAAAGCAAAAATACTGATTAAGAAAATGATTTTTGCAGTGCTGTGCTAAGCCAGTTACTCGGAAACTCTGACAAGAAAGATCACTTTAAAACAGCACTGTAGCACACATTCAGCACAACTGGGCCAGAGGGAGAGCAAGAACAGAGCAATAAGGGAAACACCTCTTTGTCTCCATGAACCAACAAACCCAGATCTCGATGTCATCCAATAATTTGAAGAATTCAGATATGAGCTTCTCACAGTGAGTTCAAGTAAGTACAGCCTTAGGGAGGAACTCCTTATCGGCCTTACAATTCCCTTTCCAGTCCTCCCTGAACACATGTGTGTCAGCCCAGTCTCTGTTATTCCCTCCACAGGAAGAAGAGGCATGTGTTTAAGGTATCAGGAGACTTCTCTGAAGCAGGCCAGACCACTCTCCTGCTCTCTCTTTCACAGCTGCCACATCACAAGACTCTTAAGTCGAGGTTCACAATGAAAGCACAGAGGCCATTCCAGAAATGAGAGCTGTCATCCATCTGGAAGGCAAAGCTCTAGAGTGATTTCATTTGTACCTCTAAACCGCTCTGTTACTTTAGCACACTGAGTTGTGCGCTCTGGAATTTGCAAACTGTTTCTTTCTTTCTTTCTCTGCCACTTTATGTTTTGGAGAGCGTTGCTGGTGGAATGTTAATGACATCATCAAAGCACTGCGAAAGATTCCCAGGCGACAGGTGCCAGGAGATTTCTGGAGCAACCCCACCTGACTAGTGCTCCCCTTTCATCCTCCGCCACGGTGCGACGACACACATACACATACACAAACGGCGCAAAGTGCCACCAAGGCCTGCTGCTTAAGTCTGACAGATGGCCCCCCCAAAAAACAGCGCCCAGCTTCTCATTTGGAGCATTTTTCAATTCATTTGAGACAGTTTAGAGGTCACTTAAGACTCTTGGCTCTAAGCTCATGCACCGCTCTCATGACGCTGCCTAAACCCACACTGAACAAACCTGACATCAAAAGAGTGTGTTCAGAAGATTAAAGGCTATCGGTCGGATCCTGAATCAGAGTAATGTACACTCAGTTTCATCAAAGGTGGAGAGAAAGGTTTGTATCGGCACAGAGGATGACTGCTGGAGTCCCGTTAAAGAAGTATCACACACAAGTAACACAAAATACAATGAGTAGGGATACGCAAATGTACTGATACTGCATTTTTTGAAGTCAGTGTTAAGAAAGCCAAGCGTAATAGAATACAGCAATGAACTATTCAGTTCAAGAAGCATATATATATATATGTACAGAAAAAAAGACTGTAAAATTGTTACAGTAAAAACCTGTTAATTGGTTAACTGTAAGTTACCTCACCATATGCGTAAAAAAAAAAAACTAAAAGAAAAAACGGTAAATGGTTTAACACTGAATTATATATAATTTTGCTGTAATATACATAAAATTTATGGGTTTTTATAATTTACATAAAGTTATACTGTATAAATTATATATAAGTTATATAATTTACAGGGGGATTTTTTTAAGCAATGTAGCCTACACTGTAAAAAAATTACCGTGAATTTAACGGTAAAAATACTGTAAAAATGCTACAGTAAAAACCTGTTAAATGGTTAACGGTAAAAGGCCGTAAAATTTACAGTGAACAGTGAAATTTACCGTAAACTGACATTCCCAGAATTGCCTGTGTTACATTTTTTTTTTAAATTTGATGTTTTTTTGTTGAAATAACCCTTTCTTCTTAGTTTTTTCTTAGCTGTTTTGTACATTAGGGTTCTATGTTACATCTAATGTTGTTAAATTAATGTTTATGCATTATTTCAGTTTCATGTCTGTTACCATGATGGTGTTCAGTGTTTGTGTGAATGACACTGTGCACCTTCTATATATGTTAATTTTTAAAAGCTGTTTGTGATGAGCTTTGGTTCATTATTTGACTTTCTCATCACCACCTGCTTTTGGTGGTTATCAATGTATTACAAAGGTACAAAAAAGATTTCAGTACTTCAATAGGTTGGTACATTAACATTATATCAGTTAATGAAATTACAGTATTTACCTGTAAATTTAAGTGAAAACCGCAAAACACAAAATGTTGCTACAGTATTTTTTACGGTAAAATTCTGGCAACCACAGCTGCCAGTTTTTTACCATAAATTTTACAGAATATTTTTTACAGTGTACCTTTGGATGTTTAGCATAACATTTTTTGTTACATGTTATTTAATTAATGTTTATTGCATTATTTTAGTGTCATGTGTGTTATCCTAATAGTATTTTGTCTTTCTATGATCCTGTGCACTGTCTATACACTTTATGTTTTATGAACAGCCCATTTACAGTGAACTATGATTCATCATGTAGCTCTCTGTTTCATCACCTGTATTATTATGGTAGTTATTGGTACTTTTTAAGGTTAAAAAAAAAAAAAAATTGCAGATTAACATTATATAGCTTAAGAAAATTTAAAAAATGTATTTTTACAGTGAATATTTGGCAACCACAGATGTCAGTTTTTTTTTTACCTTAAATTTAACCGGTTTTTACAGTGCAGGACAAAATCAGAACACTAATGAATACCACTAATAAAAAGTACATATATAATAAAAAAAATCTAGATTGACCTAGTTGACCTTAGTCTGTTCTTAGATGACTAGTCGACCATCTTGACCTATTTTTAACAAAGAGTAATGCAAACATCCATGCATGTGTGGGTGACTTGAGTCAAGAAGCCAAACAAGCAGCAATCTGACTAATGAGAAAATGGAGGATTATTTATTTACAATGGGCTTGTCATTTCCATTCGGTTTTCAAGATGTTTCTGTACTCCCTGATGAGCTGGACTAATGATGTCAGAATTACAAAAGAATAAAACAAGCCATCTCATATCTCAGCAGTGGAATAAATTTGTAAAAGAACACTTCATGTGTAGTTTCAGAGGCAATTACATCAGCGAATAGACTTTCAAAAATAATTATCGTTACAAACAGGTTTTCCAGAACACTCCCCGTACGCCATTGGTCAACTAGACAGATAGTCCCGCCCCTTAAACACACACCATTTGTTGAGTTGATGTTGCTATGTCAGCCTGGGCAGATCAAACAAGCAAGACTCAAACAAACAAAGCAATGTTTTGAAAAGCAACACAAGAGTTAAATTGTTTTCAAGGGAAATCAGCCCTTCGATGGCCTACCTAAGCACATTCTTCTGGGATAGACGAAAGAATTTTACATTTCATGCTTCACCTTTAAAGACACAACTTACCTATCCACAAGCCCAGATAATCCCCTTGTATGTTGCGCTAAGCCTCAATGAGTAGGAGGATCTTGCTAATTTCAGGCTTCCTGCAACAAACTAGCTTTAGCTGCAGCAACAGCTTGTGCCCCTGCTGGAAAACTAAGGCACAAGCTCACGGTGAACCTCCCACTCACTTCACACTTAGCAGGGGTTCAGACCTCACAGCGTGCAACTGCCCTACTGAGCTCCACGACAGGCTATGCACCAATGAGCTCTGAGCTCCATCCTCTGCTGTAGAAAGAACATGAACGTGTCAGTGAGGACACTGTGAAGTTTATATGTTGCTCTCCATGTTCAGAATGTAGTTGCAAACAGAAACTGGGTTTAATGTAATAGTTCAGCCAAAAATGAAAATTCTATCATCATTGATTTGAAGTCCAGGTAACTAAACTTTTGAAGGTCCAAAAAGGTCATAAAGGTGTTGTTAAAGTAATCTATTTGAAACAAGCAGTTTAATCCAAGTCTTTTGAAGGGATTTGATTATTTATTCACACACATACATGCACCACATATCATATAGTAAACATGGAAGATTGTGTGTGCATCAAACTAGAACAAACCTGATTGGTTCTTGTGCATCACATACTCACATTTGAGCTTCCATGTTTCCCATATGTGTTGTGGTCTACGTACATGTGTCATTTGTTGTGAATAAATGTGAGTAAAAGCTTCTGTTAAATCTGTTCATTATATAAAGTGATCATATCTTTTCACAAGACTTAGATTAAGCCACTTGATTTCTTTAAAGAAGAAGTCCACTTCCAAAACAAAGGTTCACATATAATGTATTCACCCCCTTATCAAAGATGTTCATGTCTTTCTTTCTTCAGTCGTAAAGAAATTATGGTTTTGAGGAAAACATTTCAGCATTTTTCTCCATATAATGGACTGCTATGGTGCCCCGATTTTAAAATTCCAAAATGCAGTTTAAATGCGTCTTCAAACGATCCCAAATCCGATTGTAAACGATCCCAGCCAAGAAAGAAGGATCTTATCTAGCGTAAAGATCGGTTATTTTCATAAAAATAATACAATTTATATACTTTTTAATGTCAAACGCTCATCTTGTCTTACTCTGCCTGGACTGTTTTTTTTCCAGTTCATGACAGTTAGGGTATGTCGAAAAACTCCCATCTCACGTTCTCCTTCAACTTTAAAATCGTCCTATATCGCTTTTTTTACCTTTTTTGTTAAGGGTGTTTGATCTTCTTTGCATGTTCACTTTGCAAAGACTGGGTTGGTACTGCTGCAGCGATGTAGGATGATTTTGAAATTATTTTTATTAAGACATGAACATCTTGAATGACAAGGGAGTGAGTACATTATATGAGAATCTTTGTTTTGGAAGTGGTCTTCTCCTAATGCCTTTATGACCTTTTTGGATCTTTTAAATTTTGGTTTCCTGGACTTGTAACGGAAGGACATTAACCTTTCAGGTTTCATTAAACCTTCATCTTGTTTTTTTGTTTTTTTTTTTATCCTAAAAAAGTCTTGCTTTTTTGGCACTTTTTGGGGGGTGGGACTACTTTTGTTTTGGAAGCTTGTTAACTGGAAGTTGCAACTGACTTTATTTCAGTACTGTGATGTATATTGGAGTGAAACGAAATGTTAATTATTTGATTTTAGCGCATCTCCTCTAGCTTGCAGCAGACTGACAGTTGGAGGGGAGTGGATGAGGATGTTCTGCCCAAGCCATCAAACTAATGTCATCAGAGAAGCAAACTTTTAGATTTTGGCTAAATGAAGAATTTTTATTTCATGCAGACTTTAAGGTCTTTTCACACCAAGATAAAAAATCATAAAGACAACTATAATGAAAACTATATTAGCATCCACACCAATGGATGATAACATTGTGTGCGTTTAAGTTATGTTGTCGCCTGCTTTAAATGCTCAAGCTCTTTAAAGTCAGGTGGATTCTGATTGGCTGTCAATGTTTCTTATTGTTTGTCTACTGGGGAAAAAAAAGCATTCTGAAAGTGCATCCAACAATATTGTTTCCTTTGCACTATTATCTTTATAGCTGCAATGTGGTCTTCCCTCATATAATTAGTATGAACAATAAAAATTATTGGTTATAGTTTCTTGTGTGAATGTCCCTTTAGAAAATTGTATTCCCGTATGGTGCCATAGCGGTTGCACACATCAACATCAGCTATTCGGATACCCTGGTTCTAATTGTAACACATGAAAAACAAAGCCAAATGGTCATTATGTTTATGGACCATCTGGCTGACAAGGGGTTGAAACACAAACTATGTCCGAATCCTGGAAAAAGTGCATAAAGCCACATCCAAATCAGATGTTTGTGAGTAACATCCAACTGGAAGACATTTTTTGAAAGCAGCATAGATGTATTACTCCATATTTGTAATATTCTATGATGCATTTGAACACAGTTATACTTTGCAGGGCTTGGATAGAAAAAAGGGTTAATATAGAGCGCAATGAAAATGGTTTAAATGAGTCACTGACGCCAATACCAATGTTTGGTACCAATTACAGACTGTTACAAAAGGTTTGTGGAATTATGCAATTATGTAAATAAAAACACAATCACAACGGCCTCCTTACAGCTTTTCAGAATACTTTGTTCTAAAAAGAAGGAATGGGCCTAAAGGAATGGTCTTATCATGCCAACTGAATGTATTTTTGACCCTGCACCCCCAGCAGACAGAGGTTAAGTGTTTTGCTCAAGGGCAAAAGGGGTGTGGTCACAGGAAGTGATCATTCCTGATTCTAGAGATCTGGCTTCCTGCAGAGTTTAGTTACAACTCTAAACAAACACACCTGATGGTCTTGCTTAAAAATTGTGGGCAGGTTTTAGAGTGGTTAGGGCTAAACTCTATGATCAAGATGGAGCCCTCCTGACAATATGCAGAATTTAGGGGTGGCGGGGCCAACTGCTTTTTGAATAAAGATGTTAATAATACAGAAACTTGTATATATGTTATCAATCTTAATAATCATGCTGCAAGTGACTAAATGACATGCACATTGTACAATAATTTCATTATCATGAGGACAAAAATCTATATTTTTAGTAAAAATTAGGCAAAACATTTTAATGGCTGGTAAGAAATATGTATGGTTTTAAAATTTCCATATAAAATGTTATGTTTAAAAAACAAACAAACAAACAAACAAACAAAAAAACTTTGCATTCTTTAGAAACAACTGCCAAATCACAAAAGGAAGGTCATTCTTTGTTCCTGACTAGGTCTACCACAATTATAAATGAAAAGAAAATTTGGACATATATAATACAAATATCCGTAGTAAAGAAAGGTCATATCTTAATCTCCATAAAATCTATTCTAGCCCCTAGAATTACATAATTCTGTTCTTCCACAAACTCTTATTATGTAAGAATTAGCCATGTGTTTTTGTGCGTGTGCATGTGGGAGGTTCAGACATTAAATATGAATGGAATGAAATATGCAGCCTGCATCAAAACCAAGATCACATGCTTTGAATGTGTCATTGAGTGTACTATTATAACAATGAATTTGCATTCATTTCAATCTGACAACTAGAATTTGCTTACAAAAAATCCTCTTACTAATAGCATCATTTAGTTGCACTTATTTGCTGCTGGCATGGATTTAACACCTGATTTGAGAAAGGAACTATGCAAATAAGATCTAACTTACTGCTGAGCGCAATTTGCAAAACACGTGAAGGATACAACAGACTACTACAATCTGACATAGTTTACTGGAACTTTACAACTGTGATTCAGGCACCTGAATTGACTCTTTTATATGATGAAAATATGCTTGATTGTACCATTTGGCTGTTTATATAGCGGTTCTCCCCTTTCTTAACTGTTGTTTGATGAATTGCTTCTGCCATGATCAATGGAAAATGGACATAATGAATCTCTTTTTAATAAATTCTGTTTACTGCTTATTTCTATCTGGCAATAACAGCACAGCGTTAACTGCGCATGGCAAATATTGCTTAACTTTGTAAACAGAAAGTTTTTGTGCTGAAACCTATCCAAAATTGGCAAAACTTTAGTGAAACTGCCCCTGAATGCGTAAAAAAGTGTCTAAGAATAAAACAATTACCGGAGAAAAGCGGATCTGCTGAATTAGACCGCATTTAGCTTAAGGGAAGGGAAGTTCACCCCAAATGCAACATTAAATTCCTTTTATTCTTTTATGAGAATCTAAAAAGGTGACTGTTTCCCTTTAGATTCTGTCTCCGGAGTGACAACCCTGTGGGTCAAATGGAATAATCCAGAAATCCACTCTACATCGACTAAAAGCCAGGCCCTGCTCTCCTGTGGTGCTGTACGTGTCTGTGAGTTCACTGCGGGGCTACTGTTACCCCGCCTCTCAGCCTGCAGTGACAGAGGCGCAGGGGCTTGTACTTGTGAGGTCACTCCAGAGTGTATTCCGATGCTGCCCAGACATGCTCTAAACTCCACGTGCTCCAGGCGCAGAAATGTAACACCCTCCGCGTGAGGAACGCCACAAAGTTACAAGTACTGACAGTGAAAGGCTAGTGTATTCATCACTGAGGCTAAGGCATAAAAGCGACAGAAATAAGCTGCTTCATCTATTCTGAAAGCCAGGTTCTGTTCAGTTTACCATCTTTCTATTAATTTCAGGATTTTCTTCTGTAAAATCCTTAAAGGGATATTCCACTCAAAAATGAGGGAGCGTAAATGTTGCCTGAAATTTGAATTTTGGATTTTGAATTTTGGACAAAAAGACTTGAAGTCTAAAAGTGATGATACACTGGGCAATGGTGTTACACTGAGTGATGTACTTGGGTACTTTCCCACTGAGAATGGGCAAAACATTTCTATCTGGATACTTTAGATCGGTCATGGGCCCTGTGTCTTACCTGATTTCCTGCTGACGGCAACATTGCTCAAAAAGTTGCCTTGTTTATCATTGGCTTAAGCTTAACATGAGTCTTTTGGGTTGTAGTATTGTAAAGTCAAACATGGAGCACACTTCCAAATCATAAAATGTCCACTGGGTCACCCTAATGACCACTTGAAAACTTGATGTGAAGTGAAGCTATTAAGGACATTCATGTTGTGTTTCAGTCTGCAACATTGCCATGTTTAAGAACCCAAGCTGAACTGGGCTTGAATAAAGAATCACTTTTTAACCCATCTCTACCCCATTCAAACCACCAAAGGGCATGAGAATTCTTTCAATTTCATCCAAAATATAAACACATGAATAATATCTATGTCAATCTCTAATTCATGGACAACTGCCAAGGCCGAATAGCTTTTTCAAGGGCGATTTGTGAGGAGAAATGTTTGGTGGTGGAGAATGGTAGCAAATACTTTACGTCGTCCCTCTGTGATGTTATTTGGTACATAAACACAATGTACTGCATACACCTGTAGGGTTTTTTGGGATGTCAATAAGTTGTGACTGGCAGGCTTCTTTCAATATCCTTAACCACGCCAGTCAGCACTCAAGCACGCACAGAAACCCGGCAGGAAGGACCTCTGGCGGACATCCAATATAAAAGCAGCTCTTACATCCAATAGAAAGTTGCTAAATAGCCTTTTTACCACAGCAGTTAAAACAGCATACTACTGATCTGAATCATTCCTACCTTGAAGCTTTCACTTAAAAGACATTGCTCTGTTTGTACATCAGCAATTACCATGAATATCCATGATAAAGAAATGATTTTTTTTAATCTAAAAAAAAGGTCCTTAGAAATGTTCTCTTTGTATTCATACTGGTTTCAATAAACTGTCATTTTCAATACATTTTAGATATAATGACTAAAAATGCAATGTTATGTAACCAACAAATAAAAAACTACACATTTTTCTTAAATACATGCTTGTATAATCGTAATCATTATTTTCAGAGAAGCTTCTAAATATTTTTCAAGGTAAAAACTTTTTTGTAAATAAAAAATTTGTTTTCATAATCTTCATAATTTATTTAACAAATTTATATGATTATAAAAACCCAAAGAATTTGTGGGACCAAAGGATTTTTCTGAAGAACAGCAGGCAGTTTAACTGTTCAGGACAAACAAGGGACTCATGAACAACTATCACTAAACAAAAAAAAAAAACACAGCTGTGGATCATTTAGGTAAGAACACAATATTAAGAATCATTTTTATAAATTCAACAATTATTTTCTCTTGTGTACTATATGTAAACATCTTTTATGTGAAATATCTCATTCAGGTCAGTAGTAAATAAACAATAACATGCATGCATTTCGTATGCTCCCTTCTATTTTGGTAAAATAATGAACATTTTGCAGGTTCTGAAATGGGATGTAAACTTCTGACTTCAACAATATATATATATATATATATATATATATAAATGTATGTAAATATATATATATATATATAAATGTATGTAAATGTGTGAATTGCATTTGTAATGTTTTTAATGTAAAAATTACCATCATGCCATTAACCCACATTCCAGTGGATAAACATCATGCAGTAATGCTTTATATAAGAGAGCTAATAACTTACCAGGCCATCGCAATTGCTGATAGCCACCGATGTATCCTTCACATTGGTAACATAACCCACATATAAACAGTCACTGGGCAACAATGGCTCAGAGTGTGTTTGGTTATCATCCTCAAGCCACTCCACTTTGGCTCCAGGGGCCACGAGCCTGGAATTTAGCCTGAGGCGAAGGTGAAACTCCTGCCCGAAAACAGTGACATTATAAAAGAGTGTCTCCTTGTGCCTCAGGTGGTCCTGCTCTGAGTTCGTCTCCTCATTGGTCTCTCCATGCTGGTTGGCCTGCCTCCTCCTGCGCCGGTGGGACCCCTGCCCACTCAACCGGCTGGCAGAGACGGCGTGGGAGAGGAAGCGTCCGTCTGCATCCACGCTCACTGGCCTCACTAGCCCGTATTCCCTCAGGACATGCTGCAGGGAATCTGCCAGGGGCACGCACACAGTTACACACATTCGAATGTGCACGCACACGCACACACGCAAACACAAAGTCAATAGATTTCACAGTGCACACCAGAAGCTTCCAGCAACAGTCAAAACTCTATCAATCTCTAAATCAGCTGCAAGACTTACATTATGCAGACAGTACAGCTGTCCAAACACAGCTAATAGTTGAAACGACATCTTTAAAAAGTTACAGATGTAAAGAATTTTCTTATTAAAAGTAAGAAAAATCTATGGAAACAGTGCATTGAATAGAAGGGGGTAAGTTGTGTCACCTTTGGCTTAAATTGTCCTCTAGGCAAGGAGAAATGAGACATATGTAAACCTAATACATCTAACTATATTTCAGGTATATATAGGTCTTCTATCACCTTTACCATAGGGAAAGTGGTTTTACACACAAAAAAAGTGCTGATACAAGCTGCCCCTTGTCATATCAACAGGCAAGCTAGGTGAATGCCTGATCAATTTGGATATTATGAAGATGTTTTTATTCTACATTTTATCTTATATTACATTTTTCACATCAGCATAATTCTAAGACAACCATCAATCAGCCATTAATTAAAATACATTTTAAAAACTGGTTAGTTTACAAAAAAATCCTTTATTGTACTGAACAAACTCCGACTATCGCAATTACATAGAAATATGAAATGATGACAAACTTATTAGCTCATTCAGTGACACAACTTACCCCAAAGCAGCTGGCACACCCCACAGGAAAAAGTTAAATTGGCAGTTGTCCAAAATGTATAGAATGTTTAGATTTGCATAAATTCTTCTTGAGTGTACACCTGCCATATACAATCATGTCTATATAGTCACAGGACAAGAGCTGTGCAGTTTTTTTAGATTAAGGGGGCGACACATCTTACCCTGTTCTTCCAAACAATGTGCCATGCATTCCTATCATACTGATGAGAGAAGCAGCAACACATTTGGCTGCTCTGTTTATGCATCCTATGCATAAGTGTCCTTCACTTCATCAGGAAAGAGCCGCTTACAGCAAAGTCAACACTATAATATGATTTGTCTTTTCTAATTTGACAGCAAAAATAATGTGCATGGTTCTTCTGTATAATTTACTCTCTAGTGTGCTCATCTTGACAGTAATGTCGGCATTTTGCGACAGTTATTTCAAGCAGGAGACACTAGATCCATCAGCTGTTTTACATTATTGACAGGTCGCATGGATTTTTGCGATACCTTTTAGTTTCACAATCAACGCTATAATCGTAAATATAATCAGATGTATATACTGTATTATGACGTTCTTTTTACTCTAACAAAAGTTAGAGATGTTTCAGTTTAGATGCCATGAAAACTTCCAGACACTCCAATTCCGTGGAAACGTCGCTGACAGCAAAAATCTTTTACTTATAAAACTCATTCATCTCTATAAAAGTATAAGTTGCTGAAACATGGAATTGCTGCTTCATAACGCTGGACATCTGAACGGATCCGTATCTCCTACATAAAGTAACCATGATCAGTACTGACAATAAAAACATCTCCACGTACCTATACTGTTGGCGATGTAAAGAGTATCCGCGTGCTGAAAGTGAAGGAAAATAATGAAGAATGCACATCCAGGAGTAACATCCATGGCAGGTCCGCGGAGAGGGGAGAGCGCACGGGCGAAAGGCGGACTTTGAGATCTCAGATAAGCGATCCAGCAGCGAACGCTGCCCCCTCCTTCCCCCCTCCCCTTCCAGACTGACTGCAAAGTGCACTGGGGAAGATCTCATTCTCACCCTCCCTGTCCAGCCCCCTCTCCTCCTTCACAGTCTACAATGCAGATCCTCTCATGACAACGGAAGACCACTACCGTGATCGCTCTTCTCATCAACGTAAACAGGGAACACCAGTCTTATGACTCTTGTGATGCACTGCTATATAAAAACGCTATACTCGTTCTTTAGAGGCGGAATAAAGTTTATTTGTCTAAAAAGTTTAATAAGTTAAATAGACGCACCCAGTAACCATGCAGAAGGCAGCACAGATAGGAGGTGAAGAATATGGACGTATATAAAATATACAGAAGAAAAAAAACACATAAACATTATATTAAGTATTGTATTATTTCCACCCCTGCAGTTTTACACACAAAGAAAATAATCACTGTATATTTACACTAGAAGGCAATCACATCAGTTTTCTAGATTTCAGAAAAAGCTGTTTTATTCTACATGGAGCGGGTCGCCCCCTCACGGGCACCGCCATGTTTGCATCACATGACCAATATATAAATTTGATTCAGTTTCATGATTTTAAGAGATGTAGGCACTAAGCAAGCATCAGTATAATTAAATATTCGATTCATATTCATATTGTTTGCCAAAAAAGTGCTAAGCAACAATGGCTAATTTACAATGCCATAAATTAAAAAAACAGGCTTTTGCTTGCCTAATGTTGTACTTACAGCACCTACTGGCAGGGTAACTGCCGAAACTAACCAGCTAAACTCTGACCCACTGATTTGTTTAGGATTTCAGAAGGAAAAAAAATAATTATTAAGATGTTCCTTTCCTATTAAGAAATTTCAGAATGAGAAAGTACTAGCAATTCACACTTGTCAAGGAAACAGTAGCATTACATTCATGGAAAAGCTAAACGCTTTTTTTTGTGTGGAGCTTTTAGATGCTATCGTGTATAAATCAGTCCTCATTTTCCCCCTTCTATTTCTTCTGACTGAAAATGAGTACATCTGTCATTGTATTTTTAATATCATACATAATATTCTTCTACAGGACCACACAGCCGTTGGAGAAGACGCATCGTGCTCTGTTATGAAGTTAGTGGATTATTGAAATAAATCATCTGGTGAGATTGGATGCTGGGTTCTTGGAAAAAGAATATCTAATGCATCTCTGTGGCGCAGGAGGAAATGGATCATGTGCCATCTATCTGTCAGCACCTTTACTTCTCCAACCACCTCTGTGGGGGAAAGGCTCTAAAAGTACAATGACAGGCCTTCAGTGTATTTTAACGAATGTCAACATGCAAGGACCCATAGAGCTTTAAAGTATGGAATACAAACAACCTGACTTTAACACTGGTAACCATTTAAAATGTGAGTGTGTAAACTGCTTCCTCCAATATTTTTTCCTTTAATTGGATGCCCCTAGTCACCACAATATTTTACTAATACTCAATATTTACCTATCCCCATTTGTGTCTTTTGTGGAACACAAAAGCAGATGCCTAGCAGAATGTTCATGCTGCTCTACAACGAAGGGTACTGTCAACAATATATAAAAGATGTTTTTCTTGTATTTTATACTTAATTGCATTGTGTTTTCCCTTATTTTGTATGAGTTTTCATGACTTCTGCAAACCAAAAAAAAACAAAAAAAACATCACTTGAAAGAATGGAGTCTGATGAATGAATCAGACCCCCCCCCTCCCCCACCAAAAAAAAAGTTCTTTAAAAATTAGATATTATCAGGGGATCAATAACAGACTTAATTGTGTATCAACAATGGTCTTGACTCCAAAAGCCATCAACTGAAAATATAAATTCATACACTTTATACCTCTTGCCCCATGCTTACTTTAGGCTATGCAATTTATGCTATATCATGAAATGCTATTTGCATTACATTCACAAGAGAATTTAACTATTTACTTACAGAACTATTTGTTTACAGAAAGCATTTTGAATCAGATAAGACTGTAAAAAAAAACTAAACTATAACACACTGTGAAACTATAAGCTCAGTTAGCAAAAGTCAGCTGTGGTTAACTTTATGACATAATTGCAGAGACCTCAGATTGTGGCATTTTAAGTGCAGAGGAGAAGACGGGGTTTCTGAGAGGGACGACACTAGCGCAGCTGGGACACCGTCCATTTCTCATGCTTCTCTGACTGAGGTAAAAGATTGAGGTTGTCACTGTGGTTAAGGCAGACGATGGTTTAATCGAACCTATACATTCCAGCTCCATTGCTCAGCCAGATAGGTCATGCTATCATGCTTTATGCTAGGCAATCAACTTTTGTACTTGGCATCCAGAATGTAAACTAGGTGCAAAGAGTATACATTTTAAGGGTAACTGCATGTAAAAACTGTATAGTAACACTTACAACTAAAGATGGTTTTAAAGCTCTTAGAAGTGCAATTTACATTTATGGGGAAGGTCATGTCCTGGGAATAGTTGAGAGTTTTGTCATTTGAACTTGTATGATGGGGTCAGATGAGGAAAGGCTACTTGAGTTTTAGTTCACTGAACTGAAAGAAGTTGCAAAAGAGTGAATGTGAAAGCAGATGGTCATGTATATTAATCCTTGTCTAAATAACACCCTTAGAGGCAATCTGCGAAAGGAATATTTTCTCAAAGCAATTTTAGAATCGGAATACCTCTATGGATAACTAGCACAAATTAATAAATATGTTTTGCAAACATTCTTCATTATATATAATAATATAAAATTTCATTTCATGAAAGAGAGAAGCTTGAACATTCTTCTAATATTGTTCTACGTATACAAATTATAATTTAAATGTAATACAAACATCAAATTTAACACAAAATACATTTTTTAACTGAAAATTTCATGGCAAACACAATATTGTCAGGCAACAATAGACTATTGCTATTTCTACCCATTTACTGCCCACTGTGGACAAAAAGATGAGTCAGCAAACTTCATGTAATAGAGCCTGAAGGGAAAAACCAATAGATGCATACTGCAGCTAAACACAACCTTTAGATTCATAAACCAACAGATACATGCTGCAGCTGGCTTCAGATACAACCTAAAGTCTAAACATGTCCAGCCATGAACCATCCAAAGTCCCTGAGATGTACCGGGTACTTAATTAACATTACGACCGACAATTTTATCACACACCACATGTGCAACAACATGTCCTAATGCATGTATCACACTGTTTGAATTCCTCTCTTGTTCCGGTGCACCCAGCCAAGTCCACCATATGATTCACTCATGTGGATCCGGGAAGAGGAGGACACTTCAGCAAGCTGACAGATATGCTGTCTTGCTTAGCCTTTGGTTTTAATCGGACACTGCACAGATAGGGCCCATAGCTGGCAGTTGCAATCCCTAGAGGGACTTGTTACTGGTTAGTGGCTGTAAAAGAGAGATCTATGGTGCCGTCACTGCTGGCTCTCAAACGAACCACGGCCGAGCCAGTGTGTCCCGCCAGGACGTGTGTTTCACATTTGTTCCTCCGCTCCCTCTCTCCCCTCTCCTCCTGAAACTCCTTCCGCACAAACTCACATCACGTGACCTGCTGGGTTAAACGGCTGCTGCTGAGCAGACACATGGATTACATGAACATACACTTAAAGGCATACAAGCGTAAAAATACAAGTACTGACAAGACACTTAGTTCATAGTTCACCCCAAAATGAAACTTCTGTCAACATGTATGTCATTCTAAAGCCATTCTTCTTGGAAAACAAAAGAATGTGTTATGAAGAATGTTCATGCTGCTCTGTTCCATAGAATAACATATAAAACTTGAGTGGTTTTTGAGTTACTGTTTCAGTTAGATTAATTTATAATGTTTATTGTAAATTGCTGATAATTGAATAATAGAATTGTCATATCGATTTAATATTGGTATTTATTTACTAACTTGCTTACTGCTTGAAAATCATGTGGTGCTCAAGCAGAAACAAAACAGGAAATGATTCACAGACAATTTGATTCAATTAAAATTTTTGCATTATTTGCTTAAAAAAAGAACTATTAGGTGACCTATTCCTTTAAGGAAACAATAAATCTGTTGAGTCCAATGAACATATTATGAACAACTGTTGAAAATTAGGTCATACACCCCAGTAACATATTTTACACACTTAAAACCATGGCAGTGTGGTTTACTCACATGCCCCTCAGCTGAATCACAACCCCCTGTTTTGGTGGATAGACATTTGCATATGAAGCCAAAGTTACATCACTGCGCGTTTTTCTTACAACTCTCATGAGCGTTTTATACCTCAACAGTATATTTATCTGTGGCAGACCTGTTTTGTTTTCACTTTGTTGAAAGAGTCATGATTTTATACAGTGTCTCAACCCACAAGCAGACTTTATAGGAAGGTTTTGGTTGGAGACCTTCAAGAGTCAGGAGCAGCGTCTCTAAAATGCTTGATTTACGAAGGACATTTACAGGACCAGAAAGAAAACAGAAAGGACTAGTAAAAGGGGTGGTCTGGCACTGTTATGAAAGCTGTTGTTCAGTTTTCTGAAATAAACACACAATCTTGTATACACGTACAAACCTATAAGCTTGTTTCAATCAATATTTTCTTATTCTAATACTTAGGCGCCCTGAGTGTTCTAAGTATTTTTTGTTGTGTTGACAGTTGTCTTGGATGCATACTGACACCTAGTGATGTGGATACAGCATCAAGCAAACACAAACTTCAGCAAACGAAAAGCCACTCGCTTTTCGCAGGCGGACATGATTAATTTATTCTATGAGCAAAAGTGAGCAATAAAGGGATTTAACAGAGTTAAAAATGAACAGTATTCGACTGGTCATGTGATCTTAAAATGGCTGCCTACACGAGGTGACCCTCTCTATGTAAAACAACACGGCATTTATTTTTCACATTTTTTAAAAAGGTCCTATTATGCTCTTTTTCAAAGTCTTGATTTTGTTTTGGGGGTGTACTAGAACATGCTCTCATGCTTGGTGGTTCAAAAAACACATTATTTTTCACATTATTTACATTATTACAATACCTTTCTCTCCAGCCTGGCACAAAACTCGATTAGTTCCGGGTTTGATGAAGGCCTGCCTTCCAAAAAACTAAATGTGTTGTGATTGGCGAACAGCTTAGACGGTGTTTCAGTACTGCCATGCCCCTTGCCAAAACAGCAGGTTGCTTGCTCCATCTGCTCCGTTATAGTTAAGGATATAGTAAAGTATAGTTGACACTACAGTAATGTTGGTTCCTGTCATCAGCCTGCGAGATTGCCTATACATAATTTCATTGTGCTAATCTATTTAATTATTTACATAGTTTCATTGGCCGAAATCAGCTCCAGCATAAGGCTAAAAGCAGCCTAATGTTTTTAATATGACTTAATTTGTATTTATTATGACAACAATTAAATAAAAACATTGTAAGTTACTAATTATAATGCTTACATTTCCTTAGTTATTCAAAAAGCAGCTACAGAAAATGAGCAAAGAACATTAACATGATCAAAGAACATTATCACTGATTAGCCTAACCTAGTCTAGTGCAAGTTTATGTATTTTAAAAAACACGTTGTAAGTGAAGCTATCTACACTGTATGATGAATAAATCTCTTACCACACACTGCACACGTCTGTGGCGCATTACAGCTCTGACGCAGCCACCGGAGCTGATCGGCCCTCTAGTCAATGCTTGTGTTTATACCAGCCGCACCTAAGCATGTGTTGACCCCCTATACAGCACACGTTTGAGGCCCGTTACGGCTCTGACACGGCCACCAGAGCTGATCGCGGCCACTCTAGTGAATGCTTGTGTTTATACCAGCCGTGCCGCAGCACGTTGAAGAGTCTGAGAAGCGGCATCGCTAAAGTTAGGATGATCCCTCACCTCGTCCCTTCCCACCCCCCAACCATTTACATTTCCGAAGGTGGGATTTATTTTAATGATATTCTAATGGCCTGCGTTGTGACATCACAGCACCTGGAAATCAACGCTGTAGTCCAAAGGAGCTATTTTAAAACATGCTGCTGCACAAATAGCATATATAATAACCTGTAGCAGATCTATACAGGTGGAGCTAGGGAGGTGGAGGGTGTCAAAGGAACACTGAAAGCATGCTGCAAAATGCTCTAGTGAATGCTAACTAGTCCTGTAACCAGCTGTAATCTCACTAACTGCGCATGCAGCATGAACCAAACAGCTACTGCCAAGTAGTTTAATGCTGTGGATATCATCAGTTTGCTTTAATCGACAGCTTGCGCCATCTGGAGTTTCATTACAGAATTTGGCATATATATATATATATATATATATACGTGTCCTTATACATACAGTATATAGAAGTACATGTTTAACAACAGAAACAGACGTGTCAATAAATTCTTGAGTCTGCTTTATTCGTGTTATCAGTTTGTGAGATCACATGGCTGAGTTGACTGTGAAGAATGGCAAGGGACTTTCAAGGAATGCATCTAACACATTAGTAGGTACATTTTTCTCTCAAGCAAGGGAGACGAAGAGCTGACTGCACCTCGATAGTGATATCCCGAGTGGGTTCAGGTGAAGGTTATTCCTTTCTGCTGTTTAATGGAGGAAGATTGGGAGAGCTCCCTGCTGCAGCACACAATAAACCCACTGAGCAGCCATATGCCAGATCAGCAGTGCACACTATGGTCCAGGAGGACCTCAAGGTCTTCTGGATCTTCTCCTGCACTGACTTAGCACCGAATGAAAAGTCACCAATACAGAACTGTAGGACTAAAGCGTGAGTGGGCTGTATGAGACATGCCTGTGACAGCAGCCAGCGGAATCTGCCTCGAAATTGGATCAGGAAGACTGTCACCGTGGTTACACACAGCGACACTGGCGCTCCTCATTAGAGAGTGTTTCATAGACAAGGTGTCTCCTGCAGGAAACACGTCCTCCTCTAAATCGACTGTTTCAGTGTGCACTCACAGCACAGAGGAAATAGGAAAAGAACACATTAGAAGACAACAGATTTGATTTTGCACGATGATGATGAAAAATAAAGGGCACTTTTCATGAACACTTTTCAAACTAAATTCACACAATTCACACTAAATTAAAAGTGAAATTTGTAGTAGAAAAGCTAAAATAGTGTTTTTTTGCAAAACATAGTCCAGTAATCTATCTTTGAAAAAGCATTTGATGCCCAATTACTATAAGCACAAATCCATCGCTTTTTTTTTTTTTTTAAAAGATGTTATTACTTAACATAAAATTTAGCTATCATGAAAAAGATCAATAGAACAATGCCTGTTAAATATCTCTATGATTATCTGATGAATTCATATTCATGAACTGATATTCACTGTAGTAAAAAAATATTAAGAAATCATTTTAAGTAACAATACTATTTCACTGTATCCCACATTCAGTAACCCTGTTATGACATCAAATAAATGAAGAAATAAAAGATCAAATAAATATCAAATAAATATATATTGCAACATTTTCTATATATATTTACTTTTCATTATCCTATAATGTATGTCTAGTTATAAAATGTCATAAACAGCTTGTATAATATTTAGGTGGATGAACAGCAGCATAAAGGTTAGGTGCCTCTGCTAATTTAAGTGTTTTAAAGTATAGCATTTCTAAGAGTTTCAAGCCCTATTTTATACCCCTATACCCGCCAAGAATCACATCGCTCTGAAATGTGGTGAAAGCTATAGACTTGTAAACAGCCTTTCCTTTGCTTTGTAACGTCCCCACAATGTGAATATGTACTGAATAACAGACTGTGCACCAAACAAGATTGCGAAGTTTAATCCCTCTGTTTAACCAGAAGCAGTCTCTATTGCTGGCTGCCTCCACAATGTGCACCACATCTTCTGCTTTCAATTCCATGATCAAAGGCATTGAAATGTTGGACAGGAAAGAAATGGAAAGGAATGGAAGGGAAATCTTCCAAAAAATGACTTAAAGAATTGGAATCCCCTGGTGTTTTAGGAACAGTTTGTTTTTGACTGCTCGTCCTGTCGGTAAATCTGGTAAGCGTCTTCACAATGCTCAGCGCCACAACATAAATTACTGTCTCGTTTTTTTGTCCATTAAAAGAAATCTTCACTTATGCATTAAATCACAGGACAGCTTGCTGACAGGCCCTTCAAATGCACACAAAGTATAAAGAAACTGATTCCTCATTTGAATAAAGTTTTTTTTTGACAATAATTTCTGGTACACAGCTTTTATCTACACACTACAGGTTCTTATTCTTATTCAGGAGCTTATTCTCAAACTGGACTCCACAACAGGATGTTCCGTGTAAACTCCCTGTAAACACTGAACTTAAAACAAAAACACTGACTCAGAATGTGTTTTCTTTCTTATTACCTTAATTATCATAAAAAGAGTTGTTTTTATGGTGTAATTGTGACCTATTTCATTGCACCTTGATGGTGTGGACAATCTAGGGCCAAACTTTGCAAACCTAATATATATATAGGCAGTAAAACAAAACTCTCCACCTTTTATTTCTCCAGATGGTCAAAAAACATGCGGAATTCCTTAAGGATGTGTCATAGACATCAAGATTATATAAAGGCTCTGGACAAACATTTAGCTGGATTTAGAATATTACAAACATGTCTTAACATGCAAATATAGAATAAACTCTGCTTTTCCTTTCAAGAGAGTGTAAAAAATTGAGGTTATGCACTGACTTTTCCATATTAAAAATTTTGAGCTCATGTGAGAAAAAAAAAACTGTTTTACAACCAAAGCACGTTCCCTTATGAGCAGATTCTGGTAAACAATAAGAAATTCCCATCTGCTCAGTCATGTTTGCTGTGCCTTCTCACCTCGCACTCCTCCCTGCACTTTTGCAAGCTGCCTGTTCTGTTAACTTCACTTCAGACTGCTGAGCTCAGCATTTCCCCACGGATTCAGCAGCGGCAGCTACCTGGAACTGCTGTCACCCTGCATCTCCTCATCCTACCTGTACCTGCACCTCCAGCTGAGCCTCGCTCTCCCGCTAACAAACATCAGTGTCCTTGATGTCCCGCCGAAACTGTGGCAGAGACAAACGCCTCTCCCTGGCTCTAGATGCTGCAGTTTAGCTTCAGTCCTCTAAATCTCTCAACTCGGAGCGTGGCTTCATCAACAACTCAATTTGAGGGGGTTCACTTAAATAACTCTTTGACATAGCGCGGGTCCTTGTGAGCCTGAGATGGATGATGGGGAGAATTTGAAGTGACAAAAGTAAGGAAGCAACTCACGGGGTGACAAGTAATCAATCGGGTTTGTTAGGTAAAGAGCGAAGGGGGGTTCTCTGCGAAATGAACTTTTCTGCTTTTTGCAAAAAGGGAAAAAAAGCAGGTGACATTGTGAGCGGAGCACAACTCAGGGAAGTGTAGAGGATGCATTTGGGAGCTGTCTGTAGACATTAACGTCACATCAACCTTACTGAGGTGACTGCAGTCAGGACCCATCTGTGAGTGTTAGTGTGTGTGTGGTAGCACTTCTCTTGGAGCACTGATATTTGCACTACCACTGAAAATAACAACGTAATCCACATCTTGGATACGAGACAACACTTTCACTGCGAGAAGTTGAACACAACATAATCAAAATAAGAATAATGTGCCTTTTAATCCATCTCTGTAAGCATTAAAGCGATAGTTCACCCAAAGTTGAAAAATTGCTGTTAATTTATGAACCTTCAGGCCATCCAAATCATGGTCCTTGGTGATCCATAAAATGCAAGTTCACTGCTACCATCACTTTGAAAACGAATACCTGTGGCTCCCCACAATATATTTAGATCTTATGAAGCAAAATGATTGGTCTTTGCAAGAAACTTAACATTATTTACAACATTATTATCTGTAATCCATAGCCTCAGGCAAACAGTCCTGAACACTTTCAACACTTGCAATGTTATGAAAACAAGAAACAAGACATGTAATAATTGTCAAGATTTTCATAATATCTAATATTTCATAGAAATATTGATATATAATTTCTTCCCCTATTCATTTGTTGTGCCTCCCACAATGCGTAACAATCATACCTTATGTCCTGGTGTCCTCTACAGTGGACATATGTGAAATAGATGTCCTATTACATGACAGAAAGTAATATTTTGATTTAAAACCCCATTTCCTGAGATGTTGATTTATGACAAACAATTTAAAAATTAGTCAGATTTAAATGATCATTACAAAATATTTCTATAAGAATGGTAAATTTGATCACTAAATTAATGTCACTGGTGACCATGACCAAGGAGAGGGAGTGGTCAAGATGAAACGTCTACACATTTGGTATCTCTGAAAAGGCCTGTGCTTTTTACAGGACATCCAGACTTAAAAATGTGACATGTAAAGTCTCGGGGAAAGTCATTCAAACATAATGTCTTCTACAGAGGACAAAACTATACAGATGGGTGTCAGGAGGATATAGAAGCTTTAACAAATATTTTAGCACATGCAGAATTATCTGACTTGAATGATAAACTACATCTTCTTCTGATGTTAACTGTAGATATAGATATTCACACATGTGAATAACTATGATTGCAGACACAGTCAGTTTGCTCTCATATGCTCATAAACCGGCTTTGACGTGACGTCAAAACTCGGAAGAGTAATTCACTATGGCTTTCAACAAGATTTTCCTGTGGGTTTTATAATGGGGTTTTCAATTAATGAGTAACATAAGATCTGAGGTAAAAATAACTTGATGATACTTTGTGAATTACACAAACCCATACCAAAAATGCTAATTCTACAGCAGTTATATATTTAAAACCATATATATATATATATATATATATATATAGCTGCATCTTAAAAAATTAGAATATCATGAAAAAGTTCATTTTGTTATTTTAACTTATTTAAAAAAAACAAACTTTCATATATTCTAGATTCATTACATGTAAAGTAACACATTTCAAAGTTTTTTGTTTGTTTGTTTTAATTTTGATGATTAGAGGGTACAGCTCACGAAAGTCAAAATTCCAGTATCTCAAAATATTAGAATATTTACATTTGAGTTTCATTAAATGACCATCCCTATTCAATTCCTTACTTTTTGTAAATAGTTTATTGTACGAAATGTGGTGTTTGCCTCTTTTGTGTTGCAGCTCAGGAGCCAGCCGTAACATAAAACTGGGGGTTGGTCCAGGATTTTGAGTTAGTTTGTTTGGGGAATATTTTTTTTGCCTTCGAATTTCCTGTGGGAATTGGCTTTCACTCCGGTTAGTTAGAGAGTTTCAGCTGGGCTGCACGTGAGTAGTCCTTCCATCAGAACACTGTTTGTTGTTTTGTTCATTTTCTTCTGTATTTTCTTTGGGGTTTTTGGAAGGAAATCCCGGGTGGGGGTACGCTTCTTGCGCAGCTGAACTCATTTGGAGAGCGGCTGTTACGAGGTTCAGTGCTTCAAGTCGCCTCGAGCCCGGCAGTCCTTTGAAGACTAGAGAGGCTAATTTAATGATAATCAGGTATATTGGAGATGCAAGGCCAATGAAAATCCTGGTGAGTATTTAATTTTTTTTTTTATCCTCTATTCCTTTTTTTCCCAGAGTTTTCCTTTTTTGTTAAATTTGATAAAGAGAGCATTGTTTTGTGTTTGCACGTGTGGGTATTAGGTGTTATTTTTGCCATTGTTATATAGGGAACTGCGTGTTTGCTTGTGTACGCTGACTAAAACATAAAATACTCAGTTAACACACATCTTTCTGTGTTTAGGGGCAATAGTGGTTGTAGACAGTTGGAGGGATAAGTTAAACAGCTCCGTAGTCAACTGAGTATGAATGACTGTTGTTTACAGATAACGTTACATCGATTGCTTGTATATGACGTTTTCTGAGGAGGAGAGTGCAGATTTTAAAAAGGTCAAAACTGCTATTTTAAGAGCATATGAGCTGGTACCAGGGGCATATCGACAACAAAACATTTGCTCAAGAAAAAGAGATTATGTTTACAAGGTGGTGCCAGTCTCAAAAAGTAGAAACCTAGAACCAGTTAACGGAGTTAATTTTAGTAGAGGAGTTTAAAAATTGTGTACCTGGATCTTACCTGAATGAACAAAAGGCCACTACTTTATCTAAAGCGGCTGTATTGGCTGACGAATTTGTTCTGACTGAGTTTCTTTTCCTGGAAGAGAGTCAATTGATCAGAGTAAAAGATCTTTTCGAAATCGGAGGACCCCTCCAGTGACAACATCAGGCACTGTTTCAAATATTCACCCTGTAAGTCAAAACACCTCATCGGATAAGAAAGATAAAGTAATCTCTTTTTATTGTCATAAAGTAGGACACAAAATCTCTGAATGTATTGATTTCAAGAATTGGGTTGGAGCCATTAATATTGAGGTTCCTGGACAAAATCCTGAGGTTAGGGATGTGATTTCAAAAGCAGTAGATGTTGAGAACTATGCAGAATATGCCCCATTCATTACTACTGGTGTTGTGTCTCTGCTAGGCCGGGAGGGAGAAGTTCCTGTGAAGATCTGGGATACAGGAGCTTCTCAATCTTTTTTGTTAGAGGGAGTTCTTCCCCTGTCAGATCAGACTGCAGTAGGGAAGGATGTCTTAATTGGGGGAATTAAAATGACATTTCTTAAAAGTCCACTTGCATAAGGAACATCTCAAATCTGATCTCGTAAAAGGTGATGTGACTGTTGGAGTTCGATCTTCTCTTCCTGTTCCAGGTGTTGCTTTTATTTTAGGAAACGATCTTGCTCAGGGTAATGTTTGGGGTACATCAACATCTGTCCCGTCTACTATAGTAATTTCCTCACCTGTACTGGCCAACGTTCCTGATGAATGTGGTCAAAATTTTCCTCATGTGTTTCCTTCATGTGCTGTCACCCGAGCCAGGGAAAAACAGCTTAAAGCTGATAGGTTGTGTGAAGGTGGAATTGATTCATTACCTTTCCGATGCTGAGGTTAACGTGGGACAAATATTACCTGATCATTTTGATAATGTAAATGAGAGTGGACTTGTTCCAACACATCAGTCTCATGGTGAAAAGGGTGAAGGTATTTCACTGGGTATGACTTCAACAGACAACACCATCTTAGAATCTTCTGACATCTTTTCTGAAGAGTCTCTCTCATACAAGAAAGAAGTACCAAATGGTCTTCTGTCCTCTCTCTTTCATGTCTCTCGAGAAACTCTGATTCAAGAACAGTTAGCGGATGCAACCCTTAAATCTTTGCTTTCAATGGTGTGTACTGAAAGTGATGTTGAGACTGAGCTACCCTCTCGTTACTTCCTTAAAGAAGGCTTGCTGCTTAGACTGTGGACCAGTAAAACTGAATCCACTACTAAGATTTATGTTCAGGTGGTAGTTCCTCAAAAATCAGACAACCTGTAATTAGTCTTGCTCACGATGGATTGGCTGGACATATGTGGGTAACGAAAACACACTATCGAGTACAGCATAGTTTTTTTGGCCTGGGTTAAAAAGGGACGTGGCAAAGTTTATTAGATCTTGTCATGTATGTCAACTTACTGGTAAACCCAACCAGAAAATTCCTGTGGCCCCTCTCCAACCTATTCTAGTTATGTCAAAGCCATTTGCGTATTTGTTGGTTGATTGCGTGGGCCATTACCTCGGTCTAAGGCCGGTCACCTGTATTTGGTTACAGTTATGTGTTTGTCTACTCGATACCCAGCTGCATATCCTGTTAGGTCTATCACTACTAAGTCTATCCTCAAAAGTTTAACTGATTTCATGTTGACATTCGGCATCCCCAGAGTTATTCAAACAGACTGGGGCTTTCATTTTATGAGTCGTCAGTTTGCTAAGACTTTACTACATTTAAAAAATCAGTCATAACATTTCCAGTGATTACCATCCTGAAAGCCAAGGGGCCCTTGAAAGGTTCCATCAGACCCTGAAGTCATTATTGCAGTCATACTGTGTGGACTGACTGGGAAGAGGGGCTCCCCTGGTTGCTTTTGGTGTTAGAGAGGTTATTCAGGAGAATATTGGATTTAGTCCAAATGAACTGGTATTTGGACATGGTGTTTGTGGTCCCACCGCTGTTCTCGCTGATAACTGAATCCCTCCTGAACCCTCCCAAAATGTCCTGGATTATTTTAGTGGTTTCAGATGTCAGATGTATGAGGCTCGAGCAATTGCCCAAAGGACGCTGGGAAGTCACAGAACAAAATGGAACGGTTATTTAATAGACAAGCAGTGTCTCAGAATTTTCAGGTTGGAGACAAAGTATTAGCTTTGTTACCTCTTGTAAGTAATCCTTTTCAAGATCGCTTTGAAGGACCTTATCCTGTTCTGAAATGCTTTCCTGGACAGAATTATCTTCTGAAAACGCCAGAACGACGAGTACGGGTTTGTCATGTAAATCTTTTAAAGCTCTTTTTTTCATCCCACCTCTTCTGTTGTGTTAGTAACCACTGTGACTAGTGACTCTTCACAGTTTATTGCAGATAAGACTTTCTCTCAGGAGACTTTTTCCTCCGACTACGTCGGGGATGGTGGGGTTCGTTTTCCTTCTCAACGTATTATTGAAGGACGATTGAATAATTCCAAAATGTTGACAAACTTGGTTCACCATTTATCATATCTCTCCTTGTCAGAGAATCTTTTAAAATCTTTTCCCCACTTGTTTTCTGATGTGCCTAGTTGCACTACAGTGATTGAACGTGACATCAATGTGGGTAATGCACTTCCAATTAAGCAGCATGCATATCGAGTAAATCCCAAGAAACGGGAGTTGTTAAAAAAGGAGGTTGCTTATTTATTAGATTATAACTTGGCTGAACCCAGTTTTAGTGCTTGGAGTTCTCCTTGCCTTATAGTAACCAAGCCAGATGAATCCTACAGATTTTGTACAGATTATCGTAAGTTAAATTCCGTCACTAAGCCTGACTGTTACCTTTTACCCTGCACAGATGATTGTGTGGATAGAGTGGGGTCTGAAAAATTTGTGAGTAAATTTGACCTTTTAAAAGGATACTGGTTGGTTCCATTAACTGCTAGGGCCAATGAACTGTCTGCATTTGTAACACCTGACGACTTTCTTCAATATTATGCTGTTTGGAGTTCTAAATGCTCCAGCTACCTTTCAGCGCTTAATAAATAGGGTGTTGTCTGGATTATCTGGCTGTGAGGTCTATTTGGATGACGTGGTTTTGTATAGCTTATCTTGGGCAGATCAACTAGTTCAAATAAGGGAGTTATTTGTTCGTTTCACTGATGCTTCTTTAACTTTAAATCTGGCAAAATGTGAGTTTGGGAAGGCCACAGTTACTTATTTAGGTAAAGTAGTGGGCAATGGACAGGTTTGACCAATTGAAGCTAAGATCGAGTCCATTTGTGCCTTCCCAGTACCTGCAAATCATCGGGAGTTGCGTAGGTTTCTGGGAATGGCTGGTTATTATCGTGGATTTTGTCCAAAATCTGCATCTATTGTGGCACCCTTAACCGATCTTAAAAGTACTAAAGTGCCTTTTGAGTGGATCACCATTTTTCAGCAGGCCTTTGATGGGGCAAAAGCCTTGTTGGCTGTCATGCCTGTGCTCGTTGTGCCAGATTTTTGTTTTTGTTTAGCAGTGGATGCCAGTGAAACCGGAGTTGGGGCTGTACTCCTACAGAAGAGCCAGGATGGCGTATAACACCCAATTTGTTATTTTTCCAAAAAATTCAGTTCTCATCAGAGATATTATTCTGTTGTGGAGAAGGAAACACTTGCCCTTGTCCTGGCTGTCCAGCATTTCAAAGTGTACTTGGGATCGTCTGCAAGTCCCATTGTTGTGTATATGGACCATAATCCCCCATTCTCCCCCATTCTCTCCTCTTTCTATCCTGTTTCCTAGGGCCCAGGAAACGGAAACCAAGTGGAGCGGGGATTTGTTGAAGACTGATTTGCTTTGATTCTTTTTAAATTTTGTATTCCTTATTGAAATATTTTTTTGTGGGGGAGGTGTCACACCTCCCTACTGCCCTTTGTTGGCTCTGCTGTTTAGTGCAAGTGCTGGCTGGGCAACAGGTGAAATTAATCATTGTTCCAGCCTTTGAGAGAGTGGTAGTGAATAAAAGACTGGTTTGTCTTTTGGGTTGCTCTCTCTCAGGTGTGGTTTTTCCCTCTTTTTTCCCCCTTCCCCTTTTTCTTATCCCATAATACCCACTAGGGCTGAACGATATTCTCTTTTCACATCGACATCGCGATGTGCGCGTGAGCGATAGTCACATCGCCGGAACATACGATGTGAAGGGTAGAAGCCCATGGTGTATTAAGAGAACGGTAGCACAAAGTAAACACGAGTTTGTTGTATAGCTTGTTGCTGGGGTGACACATGATTTAAGAAAATGATCCGAACGCTTGACAGGCGGTATGTTATACCATCCCGCACATATTTTTCCCAAGTTGCGATAAAAGAGCTGTATGAAAAATGCAAATCTAAGATTGAAGCAGAACTGTCGCACGTGGAATACTATGCAACTACAACAGACTTGTGGTCCAGCAGGACAACGGAGCCCTACATGAGTCTGACGGTCCATTTCATCACAGAGGACTTCGAGCTAAAAAGTCGCTGTTTGCAGACGGCATTTTTCCCGGAAAGTCATACAGCCGAGAATATTGGGGTTTAGATGAGACACGTCAAGTCTGTATAACAACAGATAATGCAGCGAACATGGTCAAAGCTGCCGATCTGAACAAGTGGACCAGGCTACAGTGCTTCGGCCACAGACTGCATCTTGCAATTGGTGAGTAATGTCCATGATCTTTATCCAAAATAAATATAATTTTTTTACTCAGCTGTTTTACTTAATAACCTGTCCTGAACCTGACAAAAATTGTAAAATGAATTTGTTGCATGTGTGTACGTAGAGCTTTAAAACGTAAGGAAAAAACAGACACTAAACATTTAATTTTAAATAACTTATTATTGAATCAGTGGCAAAAAAATAGTTTTATGAGCACATTTGAGGAGCTCTTTTCCAAAACGCGATAACTCCATTACAATAGTTTTCAGGGAAAATTTTTTT
Source organism: Labeo catla (assembly GCA_012976165.1). Taxonomy (NCBI): domain Eukaryota; kingdom Metazoa; phylum Chordata; class Actinopteri; order Cypriniformes; family Cyprinidae; genus Labeo; species Labeo catla. The sequence continues at coordinate 367,868 of VONZ01000136.1, read as the reverse complement.
TTTTTTTACCTAGACCATGTTGTGAATTCAATTTATCCTGTTAAAATGTTTTTGCTTAGTCTGAACATGTTGATTAATGATTATTAAATCAAACGAACTATATTGTTGTTGATAAATTCAAATTTATTTTTCTTTTCAAAATGCTATAATTCCATCCATTTTTCCCAAAAATTGATGGTTGTCTTTTTTTAAAAGACTTTTGTCTTTTATTTTTCATGTTCGCAGTTATTAATAAACAATTAAAATGTCTCATTGCAATATTTTACATATTTTGTTTGTTTTCTCCGCTTAGAAAATGCAGTGAAAAAGGATGGCCGCATTGATCGTGCTATAGGAGTCTGCAAGAAGCTGGTGAGCCACTTCTCTCACAGCTGGAAGGCCAGCGACGCCCTAGCAAAAGTCCAGAAGGAACTCAGTCTACCATCACATTGTCTCATCTCAGAATGCCAAACAAGATGGGGTTCCAGACAGATGATGATCAGCAGGATATTAGAGCAGCAGCAGGCTTTAACTCAGGTCCTGTCTGCAGACAAGAAGCTGCGGCATCTAATTCCAACCTGGCAAGATATAGATGTGCTGGAATCTGTAAGCAAGTCACTGGGCCCAATGCTGGATTTCACTGATGCACTTTCAGGGGATGAATACGTCAGTGTCTCCTTTGTAAAGCCAGTTCTTCAGCTCTTCAACACTTCACTACTGGAAATGCGAGAAGAAGACACAGACCTGACCAAGAACATAAAAAAGAAGATGCTGGACTACCTCAATGAGAAATACGAAGATGATGATACTCAGAAGCTGCTAGATATGGCATCTTTTTTGGACCCCCGGTTCAAGATGGACTTCATCAGTGCAGACAAGAAGACCCAAGTTAAGGCCACAGTGGCATCACAGATGATGGAATGCCAGGAGAAATCAAGCTGCAGCACTGATGTGGAGCCCAACGTTACCAGTGCAACCCAGGCAAAGAAAGCAAAGAAGTCACTGGGAAGCTTCTTTAAACAGAGAGAAACTGAAGCAAAGGGTGATTCCTCTCTGACCCTAAAGGATGCTTTGGAAGCAGAGTTAAACACTTACCTGCTAACACCTCCAATAGACAAAGAGGAGGATCCACTTGCATGGTGGAAAGTACACAAACTAAGCTTTCCTCATCTCGCCAGACTTGCCCGCAAATACCTGTGTATTCCTGCGACAAGCTCGCCGTCAGAGAGACTTTTTAGTACTAGTGGCAACATCGTCACTTGCCAACGAACCTGTCTCAAGCCTGCAAAGGTTGATAGACTTGTGTTCTTAGCTAAAAACCTTGAGTAAGCAAAGCATACAGCATACATAAGCATGCATGATCATGATCATGCTAAAGAATACTCAGTTTAGTTTAAGTTTCAAGTTTTATTTCATTTTGTTTAGCCATGATTACCATGATGACCAACACTGTTTTACTTTGGCACTTTTGCTAAGAAAAGTTGACTTAAAAACAAAAGATTGTGAACCAAAATGCTTATAAGTTGTTTTATAAAAAAAATATATTTAAGTTATGTTATGAACCAATCAGGGGGGTTGGTGTTGTAAAGCTGCTGTTTAAATGTGTTCAGCTTTTCTGTTTACAGGAATATTTTCTCTAATCTGTTTATAAGATTTAATACAAAATATATTAAAGTTTTATTTCATTTTGTTTATTTCATATATTTAGCCATGATTATGATGACCAACACCAACACTGTTTTACTTTGGCTAAGAAAAGTTGACTTAAAAGATTGTGAACCAAAATGCTTATAAGTTGTTTTATAAAAAAATATATTTAAGTTATATTGTTGTAAACCAACCAGGGGGGTTGGTGTAAAGCTGCTGTTTTATTTAAAAATGTGTTCTGCTTTTGTGTTTACAGAAATGTTCTAATTTTGGAATAAAATATTAAGTGACCTTTTTGTCACTTGTAATGAAGCTTGCTTATTAGTGAAATTATTAATATGCAATTATTGGTAATTATTGACTTTAGCTTGGATTGATGGCTCTCAATATCGCAATATATATCGTTTGGAAAAAAATATCGCAATGTAATTTTTTTCCAATATTGTGCAGCCCTAATACCCACACATGCGGATTCTTTTTTTTTTGTTCTCCCTTCTACCCCTAGATGTTTTTTTATTATTCAATTCCTTACTTTTTGTAAATAAAGTAGTTTATTGTACAAAATGCGGTGTTTGCCTCTTTTGTCTTGCGGCTCATGAGCCAGCCGTAACATTATATATATAGCAACGACAACAACATATCTTTCCAATAAATAACTACATAAGAATGTTTGGGGTATGAGTATGCAGTTTACATAATAGAACAAAATGTCAAAGTATCATCAAGTTATGTTAACCACAGACCTTATTTTACTCTTAAAGTGAACCCATTTTAAAATCCCATAGGAAAATCTTGAGGAAACAAGTGGTGAATTAGTCTTCCGGGGTTTGATGTCATGGCTGCAGCACTTGCATTCCACTCAAAGAAACACAGTGTTTGAAAGAATTGTGGATGTACAACCAATAGAAGATACCACATGTATTTGATAACCAGCATGTCTTTGAACATCAAAGAACAAAGTCTGAAATCTGTTGCTAAAATATGAAATCCTGAAATACAAAGATGCACATGTATTACCGGCAACTCGTTCAGAACCTCAGGATACTTGATTTATTCATTTACGAAAGCCACTGAACAATTTATGAGCCTAAGAGGACGAAAAGCAGAGGACCATGAGCTTCCATTTTCCATGGAACAAAGAACTATTTTCAGCTATAAACTTGCTTCAAACTACATTTATAATATTATACAAGTGTTCAAACATTTTAATTACTTAACTAACCACAGGCATCAAATGTCTCTTTGAGAAAACAAAATTGTAAACCTAACAATAAAAATGTAACAAAAATATGTGACGTAGTCCTAATTAAAACACAAATAAAATACAAATAATTCAGAGAAGTACTTTAGCCGCAAGGAGTTGTTTCCTTCTTCACTCAGTCCACGTGCTTCACATTTGGACAGACATCATGCCTGTTGAGCAGCCCGTAAACTTGACACCAGATGGTGTACCTAGTGGCCTACAACCTTTACTGTTCCTATGGTCAGATGGTTAAAATATTAACTGATTGTGTACCAATATAGCTCTGCCTTAAATATGCTTAAATTGACTTAAAGCAAACATATTTGTCCAGTACTGCCTTGTTTAAACTATTTACATAACATATATTTCCATATCTTCAAGACCAAATAATATCTGAATTTACACAAATTACAGTGCAAAATAATTTTCTTAATCAGTATTTTGTTTTGTTTTACAGAAACAAAACAAATCTGAATAAAATACATCAAACTTCAATCTGAGTCTTGTTTTCTAAGCATACCCTAAATTCAATTTAATTTTTTTTTTTTTTAAACTGAATGTTACTGCTTACAAACATCATTGCTAAATTGCATAATCTCTATGGAAATACTGTAAATAATGATCTTATAACAGAACTAGACCTTTCTGCCCTTTGGTATATTAAGGCCCTCGGTGTAAAGCCAAGCGAATTCTAAAGCGATCATACCTCAAAAAGTGGCCGTCCCAAGAGATTGTGTCTGAAAAAAGTTTTTTAGCAGGGATCATTGCTTTAAGTCATTATAACCAGCATACAGACTTACAGAGAGAATTTAGAAAGATTCCCTACGGCCCAAACCTTGAAATGAAACTTCAAAACTAATGAAGTCTATCCAAGGATAAACCCAACCTGTAAACAACTTCAGCTTTAAGGCAGCGAAATTACATAGTGACATTCTAACAGTCTATTGTGGATTTTCTTTGCTGAGAAACACCATTATCAGCTGGACCAAACAAGCAATCAATATGCATACAGGCTACAATAAAACAAACAAACAATCCTATCTATCAAACTTTGTCATTCTTTCTAGCTTTCATCTGTGTCATTCTATCTTTCATCTGACTGTGTCTGTCTGTCATTCTATCTATCTATCTATCTATCTGACAATATATGTGTATCCCTCTGTCTGTCTGTCTATCTGTATGTATGGATGTATATATCCGTCAATTTGTCTATCTATCTATCTGACAATATATGTATCTGTCTATCTATCTATATGTATATATCTGTCAAATTGACCATCTATCTATTATCTGTCTGTCTGTCTGTCTGTCTATCTATCTATGTATCTGACAATATATGTGTATCCTTCTGTCTGTCTGTCTATCTGTATGTATGGATGTATATATCCGTCAATTTGTCTATCTATCTATCTATCTATCTATCTATCTATCTATCTGTCTGTCTATCTGTCTATCCATCTATCTGATAATATATGTGTATCTGTCAATCTATCTGACAATGTATAGGGTCATTCTATGGAAATGTCAATTTTTCTGTCCCCAGCCTTTACGAAATATTACTTGAAAAACACTTTAGGGTTACAATTTCTTTAGATTTTAAAATGAAACAATGTTATTTGAACAATTACACCTTCTCGATCCTTTAATGTGCCAATATTTGTTTTTAAATTAATTATGTAGAATTCCAAGCACCAAAAACCTGCTCAATAATGAATAATGTATTCATCAAATATATGATGTAAATGGCATAAATTAAGTGCTGAATAAATATAATAAAATATGTAATAAAAGTAGTTGTGCCCTGGAGTTGTGTCACTGGTGTTACCGTTTAACAAAAGTCATTTATTTTGAAATAAAAATCACACTGATGACATCACTTTACTTTCTACTTCCTAAAGATCTATGAAAAAAGGCCCATGTTAAGTCCACTGTCTCTTTTCAGTTAAAATAAATTTCTCATTTATCTCATGATTTCATATTACACTTTTAAGTCACTGGTGTGACCAACTTTATTATTAGGGAAATGTAAAAAAAAAAAAAAATAGAATACAAATGGATTAAATTATTTAATTTAGCGAGTGTACCATGATTGATAACATGTGGTTTGATACCTTGCAGCAATCATTTTGTAAAATGCATTTTTCATGAAAATCGTCAGCGATGTTACCTTCCTTACGGGTAACAACAGTGAAGATCAGTATATCAGGTCTTATGTATGTCACTGGTATTTATTTATTTATTTTTCACATTAAATAAAACAATCTCCTAATTTCTTGCATTTTCAGTATTTTTCTGTAACTCTGACGACATGTGCTGAAGAATCACAAAAAAATTTCAGACATAGTATTTTATAAAAACCTTTCATATTGCCAAGGAATGTAATACCAGTGACAAAAATGGTACATGTGGTCTTTAAATAATTGCACAAAAATATATTTTTTTAAAAAATCATGAAACTGTCATTTATATTAGAACAATAAATACATTTTAAGACATCTTGTCTTACCTAAAGACATTTCTGTAGAATGACCCATATATGTATCTGTCTGTCTGTCTATCTATATGCATGTATCTGTCAAACTGACTGTCTATTTATCTCTGCATATTTAATGTGTAACATTTTTACCCAGGTAACTATCTGAAATTTCTTTTTTCTTACTGTCCAGAGACATGACAAGAGAAGATACTGCTTTGATATTTTCCACATTGTGCATATGGTCATGATTATGTATCTCAGGTTCTCAGCGATACATAATTTGCAGCACTTGGCTGTCTTATTGACAAAGTTTAAACAAATTATGACTGACTGACATGACTTATTCATCTCAGTACTGCAGATGTTTGCCGCATTGCTACCCAAGACTGACTGTTTATGCTCCCTGTGATGATCGTTTTGCAGGAGGGTTTGTCTCCATGGTAATTGCATTAAATCACAATGGAACTGCAGGGAAATGTCTGTTTACACATTCATAAAGACTGTCAATTTGAGGCTTTTGTAGACAATATAATACACCATCTCTGTCTGGTAAAAAAAACAACACCACACTGTAATCTCACAAAACTTTAAAATCACATAGGGTGATTTGTCATTTCTCTATACCGTCATGTGGTTGTACTTTTATACCTAGAGCTTTTTTACATTCATTCTTGCCAAGCTTACAGATGGAAAAAAGAGATGAGTTCATAACTGAGAGGAAGGAGAGAAAAAAAAATCTATCCATGATCAGTGTTGTGAAACATGCACTCCATCTGCTGGGTGAACCACAACAGGACAGACAAAACAGTCTGGGGAAAAACAAAGTATGTTAAGAAACAGCTGAAGCATGTAATTTTACCATTTTATAATATCTTGTTCCAGGTTAATATGCAGAGGCAACTGTAAGAGACATTTGCAGGACGATTTCCCTTAAAACTGCACAAATAACGACTGTGTACTAACAAAACATTGCTGTTTGAGCATCCAGGCAGACACAGCAATAAAAGCTCAACCAATTACATGAATTTGGGGGCGTGGCCATCTGTTAATTCAAACAATGGAAGACACAGTTAACCTGTTAAAAATAACTTTTATAGCACTTAATGCTTAAAGGGGTGCTATTATGCTTTGTCACTTTTTGAACTTTAGTCAGTGTGTGGTGTGTATCTTTGGGCATGAAAAAGATCTAAAAAAGTTACAAATCTCAAAGTCCACTCCAAAAGGAGACATTTCGTTTTTAAAAAATCCCTTTTCAAGAACTACAACGTTTGTTTTCCGCATGCAATGATGTCACAACGCATCTATTAAAATATTATTAAATTAAATCCCGCCCACGGAAATTCGAATTGTTGGAGGGAGGGTAGGGACAAGGTGGGTGGATTAGCATAACTTTAATGATGCAGCGCGGAGAACCGCTTTGATGAGCCGCAGCGCGCCAGGTATAAACACAAGCATTGACTAGAGTGGCTGCTTCAGACCTGTAACGAGCGACAGACGTGTGCAGTACAGGGGGTCGAAACACACGCCGAAGGCGCGATCTACTCCTGTTGCCGTGTCAGAGCCATAACGCGCCACAGACGTGTGCAGTGCTTGGTAAGAGGTTTATTCATCATACAGTGTAGATAGCTTCACTTATAACGCGAGCTTTTTTTTTTTTAAATGCATAAATTTGCAGTAGAATAGGCTGATCAGTGATGATGTTCTTTGATAATGTTAGGCTGCTTTTAGCCTTATGCTTGAGCTGGTTTCGGGCAATGAACTAAGTATGTAAAAAATTAAATACATTAGCACCATAATATCATGTATTGGCGACCTTGCAGGCCAATGACAGGACCCAACACTACTGTAGCGTATTATTTACTCACCCTCCATGCATCACAGGTGTATATGACTTCCTCCTTTCAGACGAATGCAATCGGAGTTATATTAAAAATTATCCTTGCATTCCCAAGCTTTAGAATGGCATAGACGGGTGTTTCTCCTCAGTCCAAAACAAGTCCAATAACATGCATCTATCCATAACAAAAAGTGCCTCACACGGCTCTGGGGGGTTAATAAAGGCCTCCTGTAGCGAATCGATGTGTTTTTGTAAGAAAAATATCCATATTTCAAACTTAATCACTTTAATCTAGCTTGCGCTAACAGTTGTACACAGAACCTGCTTCTTTGACAAGGGGCGAGGCAGTAGTGAAATACTGTCTAAGCTGTTCGCCAAACACGACGCAGTGGGACAGCTAACCAATCACAACACATTGTGTTTTTCGGAAGGCGGGCCTTCATTAAACCTGGAACTAATGGAGCTTTATGTGCCAGGCTGGGAGAAATGTATTGTAATAATGTAAATTATGTTACAAATAATGCGTTTTTGAACTACCAAGCATGAAAGCATGTTCTAGTAAACCCCCAAAACAAATTTTACTTTGTAAAAGAGCAAAATTTGACCCCTTTAAGAAATCAACTCTGAGTACTTTTGGAAGCTTAACTTTAAAAAACAAATCTGAGAATGAACACAGAACACCAAGACTGAAACAGATATAGAATTTATTTAACCATGAGTAGGAAAAAAATACATAGGTGTAAAGGAAACAAGCTGACCCTGTTATAAACACATCACTACTCAGAGAACCAAGAGAACTGGAGAAACAGTGAAATCCAAAACGCCTTGTTTACCATTAGGTTTTTATCCCCAACACTTAATATTGAATTAAAAACAGCTGCCATTATTTGATTTTTTTTTTTTTTTTATATCTATATTCTTTTCCCATATATATTCATTTATTTATATATATATGCAACATTCTTTTTTTAAAACATTGTGCAAGTGTTATGCTGGTATTCCATAAATGGTAAACAAGAGTTGGTCCAGTGCATTATATAGTGACATTACCTAAATACTTATTGACTCTCAGCTGATTCAACCACAATCCTGACCATTGAACTACTACCCCTACTGACAGAGAAAAGTCGACATGAAACAGGAAAAGGAAATGAAAAGAACTTCTATGGTAAAGCCAGAAACATCTGCTCAAGTGGATCTGAAAGGGGGGCTGGATGGCTGTGAGTCATTATTGCCAAGTTGAGCATGTTGACATGATTAGCATTACGCTGTTTTTGCTTGTCGTGCACAAGACACCACCTGAAACCATTGTCTTTGACCCAAAAGGAACAAAAATGCCTCTAAACAACGATATGGCGATGGCAACAATATCTAAACATGCACAATTTATTAAAAGTGACTTTTTTTTTTAGAGGTCGGTGACATTGAGGAGTGCACAGAACACAAGGAAGGAGAACAAGAACACTTGCTAATATAAAAAGATGTCTCTTCATCTCATCTACCCTTAAGCTTACTTTCTTCTGGAGATCAATAGCAAGAAAACACCTAAGAAAGTACAAAAACAGGAGAAAGAGAGAGAGAGAGAAATAAAAAAAAAAAAAAAAAAAAAAAAAAAACAAAGTGTCCGCTATGCTTTTCACAACCCAATCGTAAGTACACTTTAAACTAACTGGGTCTCAAACAAAGTGAAAATGCCACATAAAGCTCAGGGTCAAAGTTGAAATTGTTTGGTGACAAAAATGACAGCTCTTTATTTCTCTGTGACTCTCTACGATTTCATTGACGTATTTTTTTTTCCTCAAAAGTATCTTGAAGTGAAGGTTAGCAACAATATAAATCTATAATTCAGTGTGCCAACATTTTTACAAAAAATTTGGTTTTGAGTATTACAAAACAAAAGCAAAATGAAAAAAACAAAACAAAAAAAAAAACAAAGACAAAAACTATTAGATATAATACACACATCAACACAATTCATGTCAAAGAAAGGAAACGTGATACATTATTTATTCACACTTTACAAAAATCTTTTTACTACAACACCATCAGCAATCCATTATAACCAGACAAGTTGCTTTCAATTAAAAACAACCAGAAGAAAAACAAAACTGACTGAGATAATGTGAGGAATAAAAAGGGACACCAAAAGGGGAACTATAAGATGGTCCTCCCCAGTTCATCTATTTACTCTTGCTTGATAAAAGTCATTAAAATTGACCTCTGCCTCATGGCAAAAGTATGTTTTCATTTAAAAAAAAAAAAAAAAAAAAAAAGCTGCACCAGTGATCTACAATAAGTGCTTGTCAATCCATTCGATTTTTAAAACATGACAAATTCAAGAAGGAACGGGAGAAACAGAAAACAAATTGGCTTTGCGAACGACGATGCCACCGTAGACGAAGTTTAAAAATCAGACCACGCTACAGTAACGGTACTCTGGCCTTGTGTTTAGAGCAGAAAACAGACAAAAATCACCATGTATGTTTTCATCGGGTCAGAGAACAGGCTTTTACAGTAGTAAATCGAGCGTTACACTTGGCCTTGTGGCAGAATGCGTTGGATGGCACGACACGAGGAGATAACCGTGATCTAGTAATACAGGAGGAGATCCCAAACAATGAGAAATACACAAGCAAAATATACGGTTAAAGTGAATTGCCTGAGTCGAGAGGGAGGAAGTGGCAGTAAATAGAGAATTCAAATAGGGAGGGGGAAAAAAAAAAAAAATCATAAAATAAAAAGGAACTACAGGAGAACAATACGATTTCTCCAAATCGCCGGCGCATCGGCACAGCAGAAACACTCACTTTACTCGACTTTGTAGACACCCAAAAAGATCAGAGGAATAAGATGTTCGCTAGCGAATACAAAAAATCCCAACAAACAGAAATGAGGATACTGTATAAGGATGGTGAAGATGTACAGAGAGATTGAGGCTGTTCAGGTGTTCACTGATAGCACTGGCAGTGCGTTTAGAGAAACTAATCAGTGAGGCACAATGTCATATGTTCTTGAATATCAAAGCGGGTAACAGGACCACATCACCAGATATCTGCCTCAGTGGAATTATACGTCCAAAATAATAATAATAATAATAATAATAATAATAATAATAATAATAATAATAATAATCCAAAAGAAAAAAACAAAAATGTGCACCGGGTAAAAACGGGAACCTGGACAAGTGCAACTTTACACAGCAGAAACCTGAAAAAAATTATTTTACACACGCTGGTCTTTTAAATGTTCATTAGGCTGAACATCAGAAACGGATAGAAATTTAGCTTTCATTTACAATACAATCATTTTTCATCCAAATCTAAAAGTGTACGTACAAAAAAAAAAAAAAAGAAAAGAATGCAGTAGATCAGGACTTTTTGTTGCTTGTATACAATCATGTAGAGAAAAAAAAAAAAAGGAAAATATAAAGAATCAGGAGTGAACTGGAGTCTTGGCTGGGCGAGGTGTCTACTGGTCACATCGAGGGTTTAATTTATACGTCTATGTGTGGGATGTGCTTGTCTTTGCCTGTTCTAGCATATTTTCTGCATCTGAACATGATTTCCTGCCAGACTTCCCCAGGTGCAAAGGCTGCTAGCCTAAGCTAACACACAGCTGGCCATTCCAGATGTTCTCATCACTAAAACCTTTTCTCAGCCGTACGCACCAGATCAGCGGGCACCTCATCTCAAGGAGGGCTCTATGGCACATGAAGCTAGACAACTTCATAAGTCGGCCGTTTTGGCTCTTGAAATGTTGCTTTCTTAAAAGCATGAAGAAAAAAAAAAAAAAAAACAAACACACACAACAACAACACCACCACCACCACCACTAAGAAAAAGAAAAAAGAAAGAGATACAATTGCACTGGCATCCAATGAACTTAATTATGAGACGGACAAGGCCCGGTAGGTGGTGATGGTGGGCCGTGCAAACCCGTCACTGGTGTACAGCTAGAGCATCCGTGGAGGCCTCAGCACCACTGAGTGCAAATGTGAGAGTTCGGCCAGCTCTCTTTACACATTAAAAGCCCTTTTTTAAAGGGTTGCTCCTGGAGATCGGACTCTCTGACCTAAGCTGGTGAAATTTGTGTTTTTATTTTTTGTTTTTTCATCTTCATCAAATTCAGCTGCTTGCTCTAAACTGGCCTCATAGTAGCATGATCCAAATTATGCATTTCATGATAACTTGCTTGATCTGGACTCCCTGCATGTGTTTCAAAGATATTGCCATTTAGTTATTTATATAAAAAAAGCTTTTTTCTGTCTTTAGGTAAAACTTACATGATCACTCAGGGCCCTTAGGGTTTTGAAAACAAGTACAGAATGTTAATTGTGCCCAGAAACAGAGGGTGGAATAGGAAAAAGAGAAGGAAAAAAAAAAAGAAAAAAAAAACAAAAAAACAAAAAGTGGGTGGGAGGTGGTTGAGATAAGACTGACATTAGCGTCTGCTTTAGTTAAAATCCGTGGGAATAAAAGTTTGCCATACCCCTTCTCCTCTTAAGGGATTCAGATGTATACACAACAGCCCTTGCCTCATTTCCTCTCCACCATGAGAGCAAAAGGAGGTAGGGGCAGAAGCTCCCCCTGCTGGCTCGGAGAACTACCTGCGACCAGGCAGATGAATGCCGTTGACAGCAGGCAGATAGGGCAGGAGCAGCTCCAGTTGTGCAAACAGGGAGAAGTGATCAGAGGGGATGTGGGGATGGGGGCAGCCAGTGATATTGTTCTCGTGGAGCCAGTGGGGGTCCAGAGGACCCAGAACGCCTAGCACGTTAAGCAAAGGTTGAGAGTAGAAGATGTAGTCAATGATGCCCTGAAAAAAAAAACAGAAAATGAGAAACATTACAACTGTGCCATTACCAGTTTGACACGTAACATGCTACAAACACACTTGATAAATCTTTATTAGTGCTTTCAATTGATTAAATGAATCAATTAATCCCACCTAAAATTAAAGTTTTTAAATATACCTTTACATTGCAATATTTTCACTTGCAATCTTCAAATTAATGTAGAACCAACATAAAGACAATATTTTAAGTTTTGTTTTTTTTTTGTTTTTTTATGACTGAAGGAGCACTGATACCAATATTACTGATGTCTCCAGAAAATTGTTCTTTTTTCCTAATATTTAACCATTGACTATAGCCATTCAACATTACAGTATATTGACAGCTATTGATTTTAACATTTATTAGACTTTTTAAAAAACACACTAACGTAAGTGAACTTAAAACAATCTTTAAATAAATCCATTATTTACCTGTGGCCTTCAAGTAGTAGGAAATATACAAAAGTTTAAAGTTGGGTTATTACAGTGTTATTTTAAAAGCCAACACGTCTTGTCAAGGGAGGATTTACGGATTTATATTTATATTTATATTTATATTTATATATATATATATATATATAAAAACCCACACACACGCCTTGTCCAGATACCCACACTTGCAGTCTTTGCACTTGACCACTTATGACACATTTCCTGTATAAGTGTACAAGTGAGGATGAAGACCACCAATCGCCTTTCCTTATAACGTGCTAGTTAGGAAGTTTAGCGGCTAAATGCGGTTAAAGTAAACAAGACCGTCTTTCCACAGAGAGAAGAGAGGGGCGGGGTGAGCAGAGCTCATTTGCATTTAAAGAAACAATCCCTTAGAATGAGATGATTTTTGCTGAGCTCATTTTGACAAGGTAAAAAGGGTGTCGTTTTACAAAACCATTGAGAATTTTTAATCAAATTATATTAGAGACTTTTCATTAAGACCCTAAAGAATCATATCAACTTGAGGAAAATGGGCATCCGATGACCCCTTTAAGACCTGGGACAGTCTTGCGCACTTCCTGTCACGCACATGTGCCCTCAAGTGGTCAAGAACGCAACTGTGGGTATTTGGACAAGGCAAAAGCAGCAGCAGTTGTGAGTGGGATGGCCAACCCCCTGCATTAACTGGAAAACTGAATTGCTATTGTTAACTCACTAGTATTAACAACAATTTATCTTATACTATTACCTTTAATACCATTCATACCATTAACCACCAGTTCCACAGACAGGCACAAGTATAGTGCCAGACTAAAGAGTCTGAGCCGTTTCATCTGAAAGAAACTTGCACTGACTCATCTTAATATATATCAGTGCCTTCGTTTTGTCTCAAGATGCACACCAGTAATGTTTTTTTTCCCCTCTAAGGCACATTTATAAAAATTACTAAAAATGTCTTAACTGAACTAGAAGAAAGAAATTCATACAGTTTGGGAACAACTTTAGGATGAGTAAATTACAACTTTCATTTTTGGGTAAAGTATCAATTAGGGTTGGGCGATAAATCGATACCAATAATTATCGCTCTATATGAATTTCCTCAAACGATAATAAGAGTTAGATAAATGATCAATAAAATGTTTATGCAGCAAAGGGGGAACAAAAAGGGCACTAGTCAAAGTGTGCTACTCGGACCGTTTATCTGCTCGGATCAAAGTTCAACCGACGGCGCACACTTACTAGAGCAGACACGTTAACTCGCTGATGATTCTCGGTCACTAAACAGTGCCAGTGTGAAGAACACAATTGACTCAGTTTATAGCCAGATGAAACAGCGCTGACAAACAGGAGAAACACTGTGCACAATGATACGGTCAGAAGGCTTTTTAATCTACAAATCGGCATAATTTACCATAGATTTACCGTAGTAGCACTAACTGCACCATGGTATTGTGCCAAATGTGGGCATGTTGAATTTTCTTATATTATTACTGTAGACATGTATTAAATGTATTGAAGGAGGAGTAATGGAATATAATTACAGCATTTTTTGTAATATTTCATTTATGGATTTATACTAAATGTATTTAGACTGTTTTTCATACAAATACCTAGGTGCTATATTTGTGTCTGTAACTGTTATTATATGATTTATGGATGATACTATGAAAGAATAGCTTTTTGAAGTTGAGGGAGAAAATACGATCTGAGTTTTTCAACATACCCTAACTGTCGAGGCAGAATACAGTTCTTTTTTTTCTTTTTTTTTTTTAATGAAAATAACCAATCGTTTCGCTAGATAAGACACTTCTTCCTTGGCTGGGACTGTTTAAAACTGCATTGGGATTAATCTGAAGCCGCATTTTAACTGCATTTTGGAAGCTCAAAATCAGGGGACCATATGAGCCCATTATATGGAGAAAAATGCTGAAATGTTTTCCTCAAAAAACTATTTCTTTACAACTGAAGACAGAGATGAACACCTTGGATGACATGGGGGTGAGTACATTATATTTGAATCTTTGTTTTGGAAGTGGATTTCTTTAAATAAAGCAGTAATTGACATCATAAAAATCACATGTATTTTTTTATTTAAAGGTCAGAATAGCTTATATGATGGAGGAACAAAAAAAAAAACAAAAAACAACAAAAAAAAACAAACAAACACACGACACTTGTAAATTAAATAATTCTATATATACACTCTCAAATATTGATTGTGTAATTTTTTTTAACAACTTATTAGATATAAAAGATAATCCTCTAATGCGAGCATCGCGTCAGCATAACTTGCGTAGTCACAACATCAGCTCCAAAGCTACATGTTTCTTTACAAAGACAATTATAAATTGTTTTTAGAAGTTAATCAGTTAGTTATAAACCTGAAACTTTTAAAGTGTTGAACGCTTGTTAACATGGGGATTTGCATGTAAAAGGTAAAGAAATTTAGCTCAGACCAAGCTGTTTTAGTCATACTTCGATACAGAATGCGCCATTTATAGTGTTTCTTTTATAATATACTATTACTTCACAAACTGAATAATTAAAGTTTAAATTCTTTAGCATATTTTTGATTCTTCATTTTTTATACTCTAACTCTTGTTAAAACACACTAGACATGCTTACTCTGTGCATTTTTAGCACTTTTTGTGTGCAGTCATATTCATTTTGACCACTTTGAGTGCGAGCAGCCTGGCGGAAATATAGACTCCGCGCCAAAACAATCACTTTTACACCGGGAGCTAGAGCAGTGCTAATGCACGCATTTGTTAACAAGCACGTCGGAAAAAAATAAAATGAATATGCGCTGCTTATTCGCCGCTCACACTTGCGTTGTGAAACCAGCCTTACTGTGAATTCTTTTGGCCACAATTTTGTGAAAAAGTGAGTGACATCCCTAACTTCAGCCTTTTGATGTTTTTTTTTTTTTAAATGCAAATGAACTAACAGCTAAAACAGAAGTGATATACAGTGCATTGTCAAAAAAAAAAAAAACTGTCAAACCTTAAAGTCAAATGTGTAGTTGGTGTAAGGCATCAGGCCATTCTCATAGGCACTCTTCAGCTTGAAGCCATGCGTGATCCTGGTGCTGGATGTGCCATTCTTGCCATTGCAGTTGAAGTTGGTCAAGCAGTCAATGTACATCAGCTCTTTGAAGTCCTTATGGGTGCTGTCCACACCACCCGTGCTCAGGTACTCCACCACACCTGTGTGAGCATGAAAATCTCCATGATAAATAATGCAAGAATGACAACCAATCTCTAAACACTACAGTTCTGGCATACATACCCGAGTCAGGTAGAGAATTGAGGTCAGCGCACAGGACAAGAGGGATGGCATTGGTTTCTCCTGAGACGGAGGAGAGCTTGAGACTGCGAGTGGCTTTATCCACAATGTTCTTCACTTCAGACAGAAACATCATGGTCTGGACAAGCTTCACATCCGAGTACTCGGGGTCCCAGTGCATATGAGCATTGGCCACAAGGAGGAGCTGTTTCTCCATGCCATGCAGAGGTTTTCCAGCTATAGAGCAGAGAGACACAGCTTAGATATTGCTCCGAGACTCAAGAGCCCCTGGCCAATGTTATATTGGTATCAAAAAAAAAAAACAAAAAAAAAAACAAACACAAAACAACAAACAAAAACAAAAAACAAATTTGTAATAAAGACAGTGCTGTCTTGAGTTGACCTGAATATCACTGAATTGAACTCACTTTGTTATGAACGAACATTACACATGTACTGTACTCAACTAACTGGATCTGAAGAATGACACAATTGTCTTGCTACAGCAGCTTTATAGCATTTTGGATTTGCCTATTTTTTTTTTAAACTTTGCTTCACTGATTCTGTTACTTCCCTGTTTAATAATATGAAGCTTCATTGAATCAGTCTTCATTTTAAGAAGCGCTATAAAAGCAAATGTGACTTAACCATCAAGATAAATATTTTAAATGAGTTTTAATACATTTAAATTTAGGTAAAGTTTTAGCATTTTTGCGGCATTTGTCTTTTTTTTTTTTTTTTATTAATGTGTCCATAATGTTTATTAATTTTTACTTCCGTTTTAGTTATTTTAATACAAGAAACCATCATTTTAAATAATGAAAAGGCCTCTTTATGGTTTTAGTAATAAATGGTACAAAAATGTTATATTTTTGTGGCATTGTTTAATATGTAAAATGGATAATTTACTAAAAATGACACTTAAATTAAAATTAAACTGCATTTAAATTAGAGTGAACCAAGTATTAAATGACAGAGGAAAGAGCACAAAAATCACTGAAAGGATTCATTTGGGTTATTGGAAGCAGTAACAGAACATCCACCAAAAGCGTAAGTGTAGCAAAAAGAAAGGGGATAAAGAAAACAGACCAGACTGCTCCATCATCTCTTTCCGCAGCTCTAGTAGTACAGCCACTCCGATGTTGTCCTTAGTCATCACCCTGTTCAACATGACCTCTGAACCTTCTGAGTTTGCCATGGCCAGCTGGTTGAACTCCACTGTGTGTTTCTGCACCAGACTGAACCTGTTCAACAGAAACAGTGAGGTCAGGATGACACATGCAAACAAAACATGCTAGAACAACTGTTGTTTGAACTAAAATAAAGGCTTGCAGTCTGCTTATGGTGAACTCACTTTTCTGTTTTATAGAAGATGGCACAGCCGTCCACATGTTTGCGGTCAGATTCAGACATAGTCCTAGCTCGGGATTTGGGGCTGAAGAATCCTTCGTACCCATGTTCCTTCAGCTCCACCAGGAAATAGTTATAGTACTGCTCTGTTTCCACTTCCTATTAAAATAGAATAGGTTGGAGGTTTTTTAAATGACTGCATGTAAAAGAGACTTGACCTAACTGAACAGTTTTGGTGTCACATGCTAATTTAAGTTACTTTAAAAGAGTTGATTCCAAAGTAAGAAATGCCTTTAAACCACAGTTCTTCAGCTTGAGATATGTGAGCAGCTGACAAACCTGTAGGCTGATAATGTCTGCACTGCAGTTGAGGATCTCCTGCATGATGGACTTCTTCCTGTAGTCCCAGTTGAGGGCCCAAGAGGGACAGTAGCCGTAGAGCTGACGTGTGGCGTACTTATCACACAGCACGTTGTAGCACATTACAGAGAAAAGTGCTGAAGTGGGAAAAGAGGAAGCAAGACTTCAGTGAAGTTGACAAAAATAGCTAATCATTAAGATGCTGTTACTATTATTTACAAAAACATTCAATATTTATACAGCATTTCATTACGCCAGAGTATAAAAAAAATTTCTATCGTGTGACATTAAGGCAATCAAAGAATCTGGCAAATTTTAAAATAAAGAGCAGGACTATACAAAATAAAGTCATTGACTACACATACTCAAGCATGCTTAAATTGTTCAATTTAACGTTAAAAAAAAGGGGGTACTTCTCAAAGTAGTAGCAGTAATAATTATAATTGTTTTCAGTTTAAATTTGCTGACATTTAGAAATATTAAAATACTACATTATAAACTCATTTGTTAACTATAATTTGATAAATCTGTATTAAATCAAGGAAAATTTTACCTTTTAAAAACTAAACAGCACTTGGGGAAAAAGGGAAGAAGAATTTCAAAGGGCTTTAATATTGTCCATTTAATATACTAAATCATTAGTTGTGAATTTGATTGATTACACATGCTGTTTGATGCTTTAATCATCAGAAAACTTTCAACTGGGAAACAAAGGTTTCTCAGAGCTCTAAATCTAAAGCAAACCAAATTCAGACAGCTAAAACGAGCCTCACATGTGCTTGAAGTATATTACAACATAGTGCCTGCAGGCTATGTCTAATCAAATCTCAGCCTTTTGTGGTTTAATAAAAATCGCACAAGACCTTATCACAAATTCAGTATTATTTGATTAATTGTGCAGCCCTAGGTCTCTCATGATGTAAAACTGTCTCTAAGCCATGCTTTTAGGATGTCTTGCCCTTTATTATTAGAAAAGAACACTATAAATTGCTGCATCTGTGTAAAACAGAAGTGAAAGTGTAAATGGTGCCGTGGTGGCCTGTGTAACACAATGTGAACTGAAGTGAAAATCTCTCACCTGCTGGCCGTGTTCTGTCTGGCTCCTGCAGTGGTATCCATGAGCGAGGTGGTGGCTGTTCTATAGATACTTTAACCAAAATTTATATTAAAAAAAAACACAACATTCAGTGAGTGAACCTTTCAGTAAAAACTGAGCAATGACTCAATTGAAATGGTCCGACTGCTGCACTGCCATGCAAGAACATAGTAATTATCTCCACAGTAATTCAAAGAGAATCAAAAGAAAATGTTCAATCAGACAACAATGCCATGACTCATTTCATTGCATGAAATTAATCTGCTCTAAAGAGCATGTACAAGAATAGAAGCTTTTCAGTGCTCGCCACACAAGCGGGGCAGCTGTACAAGGGTTGACTCACCACGTTTGGTGCCTGCAAGATTGTCCAGCAGGTAGTTGAGGAGCCGACGTGTCCCATCAGGCTCTTGGTAGAGGTTCAAGATTTCTTGTGCAAGTGGGTTTCCTACAAAACACACAAAAATGAAACATGACATGTCACAGGAACATGTATAATTACAGAACCAGTACATACGTCACTCTAGAATGACATTTCCATCTGAATTTCTCAAAAGCTAACACATCCTAACATCACTTAATTCTGAATCCAAGAGGGAAAAAAGTCCAATACATTATCTATAATAAATTACAACACGGGAACACAACTGAATTCAAAATTGTGCACTTTTCCAAACAAAAAAAGACAAATTGAATAAAAGTATATACAAATTACATAATGATAAAAATGAACCTAAAAATAAATATTTTTAAAATTATTTAAAGACTCATAATTATCACATTACAGAGGGGGAGAAAAAAAAATAAAAATACACTTTTGCACTCCAAATCCTATCTAAAAGTGACAATTTATTACTGCAACTGTAGAATGAGCCAAATAAAAGTCTAAAATTAAGGACTGGTGTTAAATGCAAGCTACTTTAGAGCAACAGAATATCAACAATTAAATAGGCCCACATGGAATCCACACTTGCAGAAGAGTTCTGCACACATTCTCTGGCCCTTGAGTGTTTATTAGATAATCTGACCAATTTGATAATGCTTTTTTGCCAAGTAGTGCAGTACACACAGGTTAAAACCGTTTACTCTAAATTCTAAATTCAAAAACAAGCACATAAGCAAAAACATCCAGAAAATCCATCTGGGCCTGCAAAACTAAAAGTTTTATGGGTTATAAAAGGAAGTAGTACCTTTCAAACCCAACGTTTGTAACTGAAAGAGTTTTCCAAGCTCAAAAGGCAGAACTCGTAACTGGTTGTTATTTAAAAGCAGTTCCCTGTGAAACAAACAGACAAAAAATTTGCATGCCATAAAAACAGTGATAATCATACAGCAGTAAGCACAGAAACAAAAATAATACAAAGTGTTTTTAAAGACATAAAATATTGCATGAAAAGCCAAACGCTACGTAAAACCCAACGTCAACAAGCCTTTTTGGCATATGAGCCGCCATGCTGCACAAAACCTATTGTAGCCTGGTGCATTTTAGCAGCTGGATGAAATCCCAACCACTTTCAAAGGTACCTAATACAGTAGCATTTCAACTCCTCTCAGAGCATGATTTATAACCATCCCAAGCAGCAGTAATCACACTAGCAGAGAAGTGGTAACATATTTCAACCTGTGACAAATGAAATTGATTCAGAGCAAACCACTGTGTCACCCACATATGAAAATGGTGGTGTTATCAGAGCACAGCCCCTGGAGGCAAACATCAACTCTGAAGAATATAGGACCTAATTAAAGCATGGAGGCTAAACAACTCTTGCAAAAGCAAGTATGGGGTTAAAAGGTCTCCGCACGCTACCACCCTAGTCTCATCCATCTGCCTAACAAAATAAAAACTTTATGGTGGTTTCATTGTCTGGTATGTAGCCGTGCAATTTACATTGTGTAAATAAATGGACAATTAGCCCCTCACCTGAGAGATACCATGTTGCCTAGCTCAGCAGGCAGGCTCCTGATCTTATTGGACGAGAGGTCCAGGTACACCAAGTTGTGTAGTTTGGCAATGTCGGGCGGGATTCGTGAAAGTGAATTATCACTGATATGAAGAGCAGTGAGGTGGGTAAGGGACCATAACGCTGAACTCAAACTCCTCACTTTTCCTGCAAACGAAACAAAGAATAAACAGTAAATTGTGTGCTTAAATAAAATACAAAACAACTTAAAGATGAAACAGCATTTGCAAATCTTACTTCTGCAAAGTGATGTATTTTCTACTGAAAACCAAACCACCAAAAAAAAAAAAAAAAAAAAAAAACACAAACAAACAACACCACCACCACCACACCACCACCACACACACACACAGTACTTGAGCATGGCCCCAAACGCATGTAAACATCCAAAATGAAACCTCTTTTTCAAAACTGTAAGGCAACTAATTTCATTGATTAACTGCAGAAAGCAAAGATTTATTTTTCCACATCCTGCCCAAAGTTAGCCTTTAAACACTGTACAAAGTAAAAGCTAAGGGGAAAACAAAACAACAATTGACCACCTTTTAAAGTTATGACTAAATTACAAGGAAAAAACAAAACAAAAACAAAAGCAGACTGTTAACCTGGTAAGAGGTACAGTTACTCATCTGAACATAGCAAATATATTTATTCCTAATTACAAGTGACTTTACAGTTACTGCTCACAAAAACAAATTGTTACACAGCTTTTAAAATCTACATTTAACAATTAAATGTACATTTTAGTCAATTATTACACTCCCTTTCTAATGTGCTCTGTCTGTTTGATGTGCACGCTGGTGCTTGTTCAATGAAGTCTCTAAAGTTTCACAGACTCACTCACTGTGAAGAACCTTTATATAAAAAAATTAAAAAATGGTATGTGTAGAGCATTCAGATGTAATTAAATCGAAAGAAAATAATCGACAAATTTGATTAAATAATTGCTGCAGCCCTACAAAGCTAATTTATTTTCATCAACATTAAATGGCATTATTACTGAATTAACTGTTGGTAAGATTTTAAAATGTGACTAACTACAACAGCATAAACAAGTGCAAAAAGCTTTTTAGATATTGCTTAACATATTCCACAATATCACTTTAGCCAAAACCATAAGGGGTTAAAAGTAAAGCAAATTACTAAACTTTGATTAATTAGTACTAATATGTGATTGGAATAATGAACACTGAAAGTTGCAATGAAAAACAACAGCTTTTCTACAATATTGCGACAACATCTGAGTGCAATGGAAAAAATGTAGGGCGGATGTTTTTTTTTTAATGCATCAGGTTGTTTTGTTTGGTTTTTGAAATGCGGGCATCATGCTCAAAAGTGAAGGCAGGTGAATGTGTGCTTGCAGGGGCAGGTTTAAGCAGACTAAATGATTGGATAATTCCTGCATACATCACCAGGAAGAAGTGTGGCATTACTGGACTGTCCAGTTATGCCAAAAAAAAAAAAGTCCACAAATTTATAAAAATTAATTTCACACAAGATCTAAAACATGCATTTAGGAAATACATATTAAATTTAATTTCTTGACAACTTTAAACAGTGCATACCAACAATCTCCAGCTCTGCCCAATATGACTTCTTCCCATTTGCCGCCTCCTCACTGGACATTATTGTGTACATCCGCCTTGGGTCAGGCGGATCATATTTTTCCTTGGGCATCCCTGTAATACTAAAGCATAAACATTAATCACTTTCACAACAGAACACTAGGAACAGGAGATGTACAGCACGTGCACTGTATACATGACAGGAAACAGTGTGTGTGCAACCGTGCACAAGAACAGGTGAGATGCCTAATAAAAAAAAGACACTGAAAACCCTCTGAGAGTGCAAGGGAGTAAGAGTGAGAACACATACAAAAGCAATTCCAGGATCAATAGCTGAGGGGATTTTTCCATTACGCGTATGACAAATAGAGATACTCGCGCGCCGCTTAACGTCACCATGCTTCTCAAATTAAATATAGCTGCTTTCAATTAAAACAAAACATAAGAGTTTAAAGACGTAAAGTGACAAATTAGAACGCGATAAAAAGGAAAGGCATAAGAGAACAACATGTGAAAGTTTTGTAAGAATTGCCAACTAGCGGTAGTAAATCTTTCAGCGTTCTTACATGAACAGCTGGCACCTTAGGCAAAGGGCGACTCTATTGAACTAAATCTCATTTAAAGCCTCGTTTGAAGGAGTAAAATTGTTAGTCATGGCACAAACAAAGTCGGTTCATATTACTAATCCCAAGAAACAAAGGTGCAGCTGAAGTCCTTGCTAACTGCACTCCAAACAAACATGGTGCCAGTATATTTCCATTACATAACTGCAGTGTTAATCGCTAACTAATCAGTTAACCAACGGGCTAGATGGGGTTCATTTTTGGTCATTCATCATCGCTGTGCAACGGAACCCAAACAAAAACACCACCACCTCGTGTTTATTTCCTAGAGCCACGTTACAGAGCTAGGACTGCTAGCTGTGCGAGTCAAATTCACTGAGAACGCTGAAACCTGCAAGGCGTCTTAATGAGTCTATTAAGAACAAGTAATTAGAAAATGAATTGGCTTTAGATCGTAATATGTACGTGCCACAGATTTGCTGTCTAACTGCTGAAGTGAATTAGTTTGATCGGACCCCCTACAATGTGAGCGTTAACCGTTTACTGGAGGGTCCCTTTCTGGATAAACACGGGTTTACTTTGCAAGTACATCTGTGCGATATTACTCGTCTGGAACCATCACAAGTAAACTATTTAGTTTTGTGATGTTAATAAATATATAAAGAAGCTTGTGGTATCTTATGTAGCTTCCCTACGGACACAGCAGGCTGCTTACATAACCAACAACACAGATCTCAACATTCAAAATCGCTTGGATGCTAAATGAATCAATTTATCATAGTTTTTAAAGCGCCCACACACTCAGCTAATACAAATTAAAGGATCCCAATTTTACCGATCCATCATTTCCTCTCTGTTCAGATTGAGCAAATTAGCTCATGGGCTAACTGGCTAACATGCGATTATACATTTACAAAACTAGACCAACACCACAAGCAATGCAAAGCATTATGAAAGAAAATCTATTCCGTTGCTCACATACCACTAGATAAATTTGAAAATGCCTCAAACCCGTATTAGATTTACCTGTAAGCTCATACCAGTTCACAAAGACGAGTGCGTGTTTCCTTTGTTTCTGATCCGCTGCTCTTTCTCACTGAAGGCAAACAAGCATCATGGCGGCCGTGAGAGTTTCAGGGCGCGATAAGAAGCGCTTCCCTCATTGGCTGCGCCTGAAACGAGGGATCTGATTGGTCCGTCTGTGCGCTCGACGCCTCCACACTGTTTACGCCAGCGAGGCAGGCCAAAAATGGGAGTCACAAAAATAGGTCAATTTTGCGGATGTTGACGAGTAGAGTAAAAAAATTGTTTGCATTTTTTTTTATTAACGCGATATAGATCATAATGTAATGATAATTGTAATGACAACTGATGGAATTTCATTAAAAACACGTTAAGTAAATGGGAGTCGTGTTTTTGTTGTACAAACACTATAAAACTAGATATATGGCGACTAATATGTAAGAGATTGTTCTGCTTTGCTTTTTATTGCTTCGACGTTTCTTTGCACTTGAAAATCAGACGATTTATAAAATACGTGAATCATTCAATTTTATTACTGATATGAGATACATCACTTCCTAATAGATTATATAAACCACATAGAATATTATGTGAAAAAAAAAAAAAAAAAACATAATTAAGATTGCTCTCGAAATATACAAGCAATAAGTCTTTAATGGCTTTTACGGTTTTAAGAAATTTAAATGCTGTTTGTTCTGATTAAAACGCGTTTATGAGATGCAATAAATTTGACTCGACACTGGATGGCATCAAAGAGCTTTACATTCACATCTGTGATGTTCAAAATTGAATACTATCTTACTGAATACCTCGTACTGTATGCACTGTAAACAAACGGTTATTTATCTATTTAGCTGAAACAGTAGACGATTAAAAAAACAGACTAGTATGTGTGTTGCATTGTTGTCACTTGGCCTCAAGTTTTTAATTTAGTAAGTGGCACGTAGTTAGTCTTGTAAATAGATACGTTTTATTTTGCATTTTAATCCCGTTTTGTGTACAAATCTCTATACATTTTGCAGAGAATGAGTTAAGAAACATATCAAACGTGACATATAAGGTCACGTTGCGCATATGGGATTGCAGTATACAATATTTCACACTTTTGATTTTATCAGCTGGACTGTCTTTCTGATGGCACCCATTCACTACAGAGGATCCCCTGGTGAGCAACTGATATAATGCTGAATTTCTCCAAATATGTTCCAATGAAGAGACAAACTCGTCAACATCTTGGATGGCATGGGGTGAGGAAAATAGCTATACTATGGATACAGAACATTTAGACTTTTGATTGTGGTCTAATAATGTAATAGAGTAAAATGACAGTTTTTCAAGTTGTGATGCATATTGGATTATTTTCATATTTTCAGAAATCATAATCCCAACAGATGCTAAGAAAAAACAACTTAAGTGGAAGTTTCTGTAATTAATCAATTCATAAACCACAAACACAGAAGAAAACACTTAAATACAAACAGGTACAGGTATGCCAGACACATCTTTTTTTGCATTAATGACTATCAAACACAGACCTAACTGACTCATGTAAAGGATATGTGCTAATGAATTTACATAATATCTAAACCAATTCAGCACTGACATGTAACAGGAATACAGCCTTTTCAATAAACTATGCTTGAAATGTGGGATGTAAAGATGGTGACAACACTGAAACTGTCAAGCGATAATCCTGCCATAAGCGCAAACACACTCCCACCCGCTGAGGGCTAAATATAGTTTCATCCCTGACATCTTCCACATCATGATACACGTAACTAGGGCTAAACCTTTCATGATAGAACATCAATAGTCTGAGAGCTTGAGGTCAGGCTGAGGCCTTAAAGAAACCTTGGCTTACTAGGATGTTATACAGAAATCACATTAAGCAAAAACAAGAGTGAATGAATATGCAAGCATTATCACCTTGATTCAATACGTTTATGTAAATCAAACATTTTAAGTTATATTCTGAGATTAAGGTCTTTTCTGATTCATTCATACAAACATTATAAAAGAATTACTCCATTTTTGTCTGAAAGTCTAATTTGCACCATATCTCAAACCTCATAAACTCCAGCTCATCAGTCTTGCTAAGGGTCATTTCAAAGCTAGCATGTAATGCATCCTAAATACACACAATTAAACAATGTTTTCACGCTCGTTGCATAATTTGAGAAAATTATAGCTTGACTGGAAATTGCACACAATATAATTTCCATCAGGACATATTAACCTTGGGTTTCCTTTGTTTTCTTCACACATCACAAGTCTCACATTTAATTTCAAGCACTTCACTGTCATGCTTGTCTCCTTGGTAACCAATACTATATAAAGTAATCAGCATGATGAAATAATGAAATTTTAGCAATTATTTTTTACATGTATGTATTTTTAAATAGGGTATTGTGCATTTACACAATATATATTCAAATGGATATTGTTTGTTGCCCTCAGATTGATTAGATTCATAGTTGTGTAATTTTTTTATGATGCATTTTCACCTTTTTTTGAAAGTCTGAGTCTGGGAATATAAAATCTACACAAATAATTTAGTAAAAAACATAGTAAATATAAATATTTAAGACAGTTCAGTGTTTCCGAAACAGTTTTATGTGATTTTATATAACAAAAAGTTCAACAAACACTTAATTTCAAGAAGCAATGATGTGAATTACAGAATGTTTCAAAAATCCAGGCAATATCTGATCTAATAGTAGTATATTTCACCAAGCCCCAACTATTACAGTTCTACAATTTAAAACAAATCAGAGATGTAAACATTTCTTTATGATCCACATGTGCCTAATTGAATCCACATCATCCAATTAGCACCTACATGAATTCCAAAGCGTCATTTCTCAGCAGCATCCTCATTTAGCAGCGTGCGCATTGAAATCTGACAGATGCTTTTGCCGCATTCACTTGTCAAATGTTCTATCATCTTGTGTTTCTCAATCATCTCGCTCCCACTTCCGCTGACTGTGCAGATGTATGCCAGAAAGCTCTCCAATGCAGTGACTTAACGCTTTGAACTGTAGGATTCATTTAAATGACTATGATTGAGAGATCCCTGCCAAAAGCTATTGAATGGCTTTCAATAGCATGCAAGTGTCAGCATTATTAGCTCTTTCAAGAAATCGAACGCCTCGGGTTATATAAATCAAACACTTGATAATTATCTCAGCGCAGTAGGAAAGGAGTCTGGTAATGTCATCATTTCCCATCTCTAATGAGTAGGGACTGAAGGTCAAGGCAGAAAAGAAAGGTTGTAATAGAAATAAGATCGAAGTCTTTCATCATGTGCTTGCAGTGATGCTCATGGTATGGCATATGGCATATAGCTGGCATGTCTCTTACTCATCAAGTCTTCCAGCCATATCATATTTCATATTCACTTTTAATTCATATTCATCGGTGGATGACGGTTGTGCTGTGTAATTAAGTAATATAGACAACTCGTTTAAATACACTTGACAAGTTCAAAAGGAGTCTTATGTTGACTTTATGTTACTAAGCCTATTGTGGGTTGTTCTGTACTCAAACTTGGTAGATAAAAAAATCAACAAACAGTGTACAAGAGTACAATAAACAGAATAAACCAAATAAAGTGATTAATTATTGTTTACTGCGACTCTCCTTGTTTGAAATGAAGAGGATTAAGCAGCTCTTGTTTGTAATTAGCTTATTGGAGTCTGAAGACATTCTCTAACGTGGAAATGTCTATTGTCTATAATCTCTTTCATCAATTGCTTTAATGAAATGATTCATGAGCGACTTTTTGCTTCGAACATCACTATTCAATAAACCCTCTGTGCCAATTTTTATTCATTATAACATGACTCTCAGGAATGCGTGATTCTGATTGGTCAATTGTGAAGGGATGGTGATAGTAAAAAATGGGAGGACAAATGGACTACTTGCACTGAGCTTTGTGGTGCTCATGTATTATCAATTATTATTTAATTTTTTTTTTTTTTATTTAAAGCATTATTAAATTCAACTCAAATCAATATTTAAAGCCAGATATTTACTTATTTGTCACTTTATTAGAAGATTTTTACCAGTGTTATTACAACTGCGAATGTTGTTTGCTCAAGTGAGAGGTCAGGATTTCTTTTTACCTTCTCTCAGTTTTTCTTTTAAAACAAAGGAGCTAGATGCTTAAGTCAGATGCGAACAAAGAAACTGCCTGTGGATCTGAATCACGAACTGAGAGGGCTCTGGGGGATCCCTTCAAGCTGGGAATTTGCCACAGGGGCCACGTTTTGACCTTTGACATGAAGCTGTGACAGCCCTGATTGTCCAGATTTTCTTTTCTGTATCTCATTTAATAATTCAAGGTAAACAGGGTTGTTTTTTCCTTTGTTGTGTCTCCCTGTTCAATTCTCACACTCACACCCCCACATTCTCACCTCCGATGAGCACGCCTCTAGCAATAAGAGCATTGTTATAATTACATTTACCTCTTTGCATAACATAATGTGAATGGCCAAGTATGTCTACAAGCTATATTGAGGAATGCAGGCAACATTGGGCAGACAAACAGAATGGGTCATTAAATGTATTACATTAGATTAATTACTCACCCTCAGGTCGTTCCAAACCTGTAAGACCTTTATTCATATTTGGAACATAGATTAAGATATTTTTGATGAAATCCGAGAGCTTTCTGATCCTGCATAGACAGCATTACAACTGACACATTCAAGGCAAAGGTAGTAAGACATCCTTAGAATAGTCCATGTCACATCAGTGGTTCACCGTTAATTGTATCAAGCTACAAGAATACATTTGTGTGCAAAGAAAACAAAAATAATGACTTTATTTAACAGTTTCTTCTCTTCCGTTTCAGTCTCCACCGCACTTTCACAAGAGTGGTGCATCTGACACAGGACTCAGCGTTCTGATGTAGAACCCAAATGTGCTGGGTCAATATCACCACAGAGTGCCTTTCAACTCTCACAATACTCAAAAATTTTGGTCATAATTTCCCATTCGCTTTATGTCATGTCAAAAATAGTAGACACTCAAGTACTATAGAAACATATTAGCTGAGCTCACACACATTTTTTTAGATAATTATGGGCCATTATTCGAAGCATAAACCATAAGATATGTCCACCCCGTCATGGACATATAATATATATTACTGTTAAAAATGTTTTCATTGCAATATTAAGAGGCATTAAATTTTCTGAAAGGTATAATGTCTCTTTCCTAAACAGGGTTATTTGTTTGCTTTCAGATTATAAATACATAAATACAAGATTTGATGTAAACCATGTGTTTTTAAATAAATTCATACAATTTGCACAAGTATTTTACTTATTTGGAGAAACTGTGATATTTGGATGCAGTTTTTTGTTTGTATGTTACTGCCCCCACACCTAGCTATTGAACACACTGGATTGTACAGATATGATTGAATTATTATTTAAAATATTATTTCAAAATATCGAGATGACAGGTTTGACCAGAACATGACGGGGTGGGCACATAAAGCAGAACACACAAAGCATGACAAAATATGATAATGAAACATTTATTCAACTTTGAAAAAAAGTATATAATAATAATAATAATAAATAATATAATTACATTCTCAATCACATTTATATACCACAGTTATATACATTTATATATTTTGAGCTTCAATTAGCATATTAGCTTACAACAAACTGTGACTAGCTAAATAGTTGGTCTGGTTGTTGAAGAAAATTTGGTATATTTAAACGTACATATTTTGAAAATACTGTATTCTAATTGCTTCCGGCATATTTTATGCCGACAGGGTGGACATGTTAAGCTTAGGAAAAGCAAGTAAGCAAACTCAATTTAAAATTCACAAACTTACTCACCTCAGCCATTGAAACAAAAAATCTGTTGTCCAGATGTCACTAAAGGGTATAGCCTTTTCTTAAATGGGAGGATTCCCCAGTATGACAGGGTGGACAACCATTCAAGGGACATAAAAAATAGCGTTTTTATTACCAAATGATCAATACGCTCAAGTCAAATAATCTCTTATTTAACAAAATATTAATAGGAGAACAAAATATTTACATTTTATGATTTGACTATATTCTACTCTCATTCAAATTTAATGAGCAGTGCATGGGACGTAGCAAAATAACATGCATCCTCCTACACAAAACTTAAAAAAATCTAGAAAATGTATCTAAAGAGCCAAGTAATGCTTTTGTTATGAATATAAAAGCTTAGCCAAATATAACACACGCTTTTATAGTCATTTTTACGAAGATGAACAAAGGTCTTACAGGTTTTAAACAATTTGAGGGTAATTTATTACATTTTTTTTTTTTTCGAAATTTCGTTTTTTGGGTGAACTATCCCTTTGAAAACAGAAAATAATAGCTGTTGCATTTAGCCTTTTCCAGCATCTGTAGGGTCTTTCATGTCATGTGGAATTGCAGTTTATTTGCTGTCTGCCCGTGTGTCCAGTTGCCGCATAATGAGAGGACACATATACCATGACACCACGGCCCTGCTACCCATGATAGATGTTCCTCCAAAGCTTCACGCCTTGAAAAAGCCCAACCAACATGCCCCATTACTCATCTTCTGGACCTTGTCTGGTAAATTGAGCGACGGATTGACACAGACAAGATGACACATGGATACATTGATTAAACACGGGCTACCTAAGCATTAATAATGCATTCTGGGGGCATGACTCCTGGCATGGACATGGGTTTACATCATCTTGTGCCATCACATGGCCAAGACCTCAAATCTGTCTGAAAGGACAGGTCCTGCTTCAGATCAAATAGCCATTACTCACACTTTCACATACTCTAGCTCACCTTTGGAAACGACTTTGACTTTTTCTCATGAACTGAAATTTAAAGGCCTAGAACTTTAGTTTTTCGTTTATGCCATAACTTTTAGATGGCTTTTCCAACCTCTTTCGGTGGAAATCTATTGATAGACACTTGTGTAGCAATCCAACACAGTCAGGAGTGAAATAGCTCATAGAAACAAACACTACGTACAAACTGCTAAATGTTAATTTGACAGGATTTGTAGATCGTTGCTTTGACTTGGACGTAGAAATGAGGACAGCGATCAGTCCCAACAGCACTTCAAGGGATGACAATTAACGTAAATGAACAACTAAATCATGGTTTGATGAAGCTGCCATATATTTGAATTTTTTTCTCCCCCTTTGAAGCTTTAAGTAAGGAGCCTCATTAGCTGAAGGGCAAAAACCGGAGCGGAAACCATTTTCAAGGCAGTGTTTTGTAAAACTTTGTGGATCTGTTTCCTGTAGCCACGTGTACCGATGGCTTCATAGAAAGCTGCAGCTGTGATGCTGGTAAACCCACCAAGTCATTACACACACTGAGGGAGTTCAACATCCCTGAGTTCATAAACCATCATAACCCGCTGACCGTGGGGATATTCCACAGAAGACTGTGTGCTCGCCTGTGCGATTGCATGCATGTGAGCCAGTATTCTGAAAAAGAGCTAGAAATGTGTGCAGTTACCACACATCTGAGCTTGCCAAAGAAAGCAGCAGGAATTACACATCTGTTAGACTGAGATATAAGTGCTGACACTGACTCCTGTGAACAAAGCAACCAAATAAGAACAACAGATCCCAGCACTCCACTCATTAAAGTGTGAACCTCCAGTATTCATTTCTGTGTATTCAAGCACAAAGTATATCGTAATATTGCATAATATTGACCTTCTCCCTGAATTACAATTAAGAGGGCTCAACTGAATTTGTAACTGCATTAATCAGCACTTCGAAGCCAGAACATTTGCCCTAAAAGACCATAAAGAGAGAACAGTTAATTACCCAGCAAACACCTAATGTGAGTCCATTGCTTATATTAGTAATGCAGCATGCAGGGCATCACATAATGTCTTTCCCGTGTGATCTAGTGAGCTGCTTACAAAGGCAATATTTTAGAGCATCATAGGTGTTACAAAATCGCATCTTAATTATACATGTTCCTAAAGGGCCAATCCATTCAAATATGAAGAATTTTCTTTTTTAATAAAGCCTGCTGTATAATGATCTAAATGCAAAATTCTAAGGCCTCTAAATTATTAACATGACCAAAACATTATTGGGAAAAAAAAAAAGAAAGTCTTTTAGTATAATTGTAAAAATGTCCACCTTAAGGTGGTGGTACACATGTATATGTAATGTGTATTCTTTACTGATTTTTATAAAGTAAAAACAATATAAAAGTAAAATCTTTTATATTGTTAATATTTCAAGATGAACACTAGCTGGGCTGAGGCAACTCAGGTTTATTTGATTATAACTTATTATAATAAACCATATGCCATTGCATATGTAAAAAATGCATTGTGACATGTTCAGTGACAAAATAATAATAAAAATATAGCTGCAAGCAGCGATTATCAGGGTTCAAGCGCTTTAAGGCATTTAAGCACATATGAAAAGAAGACATTATTTAGCAAGCCTGTAACCACCTAAATCAATGATTTAAAAAAGCATTTTGGGCAAATCGTGAAGTTGAAAGGTACTTTTTTTCTGTTTTGTGGATAATTATTGATATTTATTCTCCAGAGAATCTTCTTGCACAGATTTGGTTCAGATCAGACGAAAAACCTAGGACTAGTTCACAAAAGTATATATATATATAAAAAAAAACAAGGATTTTAACGACGTAAGACACTTGAACCTGTGATTGACGGTTTAGGAGTTACGAACGATTTCATGCTTTTGTTAGCTGTAGCGCCTCCGTCAGGCCGATTGGGGTGAGCCTTGGTGACGTTTTTGGCAGTGTGAGTACTACTATTCCTCCTAATTTCAAGTCTCTACAATTTACGGTTTGGTATGCACAATCAGTTTTATGTGGAGATTGCTGATCCTTGGCCATTCTAACCATTACAATAGGGTTTCAGCGCTTGAACTCCTAATAATCCCAAGATGGTATAAGTGAGAGGAATGTTGACTGTAAATATGCTTACTGTTAATTTAATGGTTAACTTATTATTTTAAGACTTGTTTATTTTTATGTTTACTTGTATTGTGCTGTTAACTTGGCAACATGTTAATGTCAAGCTGTATTGAAATCAATTATGGGTTGAGTGCAGTGTTATGTACAGCGTTTCCCAACAGAAATTAGTAGGCAGTGGGAGCAAAGCATTATGTTTTAGAACAGAGATTTGGTGTCATTTTCAGTAACATGCACATAAATGAAAAACTCAGACATATGTCCTCAGACTGTTTTCTTTCCCTCAACAAAGTGAAAGTCGAGTCAAACTTTCGGTTTTCATTATTTACCATTTGCATTTAGAATGCATTCACTTACAGCACCTCCTTTGGGGAAAAAAACACACTACCATCGTCAGCTCCTCAATGCAATACATCGAAAGCATTTTTTCTCTCTCTCTCTGGAAACATCTGACCTGAAAATAGAGTGGGGGCTAAAACTCTAAGACTACAATGAATAGCCTGGATTCAAAAATAAATTGAAATCTGGAATTACACAAAATGTTTCGGGATATTGAAAAAAAAAAGTGACATAAAATGAAGAAATATTTAAGATTCTGCTCTGTTTCTTGGCCACAATGGTTTAGCAGTTAGTCAGTCTGTTGCACAAAACTGTGTTAAAGTAAATGAATGCAAATTACTGTTTAATCTCAGACTATATTTTATATAACACAACAGCACTTCCTATTTTAATGAATCAGGTTTATGTGATTTATTAATTCAGCACCATGCTCTGCAAACACTCTCATTTTGACACTATACCAAAAGCTATTATACTTCAGTGCTGAGTGAATTTCACATTATTCAACATCACAGGTCATTATCTTTGTTGAGTAATTGTACCTTATAGATCGGCAGTGTTAACTAATTCACGAATTCTGCTTTTTTTCCTCTCAAAATTTTTCCTCTCAAAATTGGAGCAAAAATCCAGGGGTATTATTAGTAAGTTACTGACATCTTAAATTCTACCTAATTTGCTATTTTCAGCTACTAGTCAATGAATCTCTACACCACTTTCGATTACTATATTCACTAGAATTACAGGCCTAATAATTGCACAGCAAGTTAACAATCACGTCTCCAAAAATAAATGAGGATATTTGTTGCTTAAGCATGTGGGGCAAAATTAAGCATCCAAATTAGCCCAAAGTACAAGCATGTGGCATAATATACATAGCATTTATCAGTTCACACTGGGAATTATATTAGCAACTAATTGACTTCAGCAGGAACTGTCACAAGATTACGTATTGTGAAAAATGCTAGTTGTAATGAAGGGTCGGCAGAGTTGGGATCCATGTGCAGCGTATTTATTAAAGACGATGTCAGACAGGCAAGGTACAACACAGCAAACAGGAATGTAGTAGGTAAGGCAATACTCAGAGTCGAAATACAGGCAGAAGGTCGGGGCAGGCAGCAGACAGAGAACACAGTAGTCAATAACACAGCGAGAGGTCCAAAGGGCAGGCGGCAGGGTTCAAACAACAATAGGCAGTCCAAGGTAATACACAGATAATCAAACAGAGAAAAATACCGCTCAGAAATGTCAGCCGGGGCAAAACAAGACTTCGCGATGTGTCTGAGAAACCCGGAAGTATTTATAGCAGGGGAACAGGAAGTGGAAGTTCATGAGGTCAGAACCAGGTACGGGGTTATGGGAAATGTAGTGAAAAGTGGAAGGGGTTAGTATTCGGGCGACGGCGACCTCTGGTGACGATCAGGGGGAACCACAGAGGCCGGGATCGTTACAGAGCCCCCTCCCTGCGAACGGCTCCTGACGTGAGGAGGCTGACGACGCCGGGGTCTACCACGGGAACGAGGAGCGGGTTTGTCCGGATGGTTTGAATGAAAGTCAGTGACCAGTGATGGGTCTAGGATGTCCTTGGAGTTAACCCACGATCTCTCCTCTGGACCGTAGTCCTCCCAATCCACGAGGTATTGGAGTACCCCGCCCCGGCGTCGAGAGTTGAGGATCTCCCTGACCCGGTATGCCTCCTCGCCGTCGATGATCAGCGGAGGGGAACTCTGAGCCCGGTCCTCGTCTAGGTCGTCCGTCCGTCTCGGAGCACCAGCGGCCTTGAGCAGGGACACATGAAAAGTGGGTGAGATACGGTATTGAGCAGGCAGGGCTAAACGATAAGAGACTGGAGTTATCTGTTTAATGACTCTGAAGGGACCCACGTACCTGGGACTGAGTTTGCGGCATGGGAGTCTCAGACGAAGGTCTCTGGTGGATAACCATACCCATGACCCGGGAGCGAACGCCGGACCGGGGCGACGGTGTAGGTCAGCAAACCTCTTTTGTCTACGGATGGCTTGCTGAAGGTGAGTGTGAGCAGAGTTCCATGTGGCCTCGCTTCTTTGAAGCCAGGAGTTGACTGCAGGCAATTCAGTGGGTTCTCCAGACCACGGGAAGAGAGGAGGCTGAAAACCTAACACGCATTGGAATGGCGTGAGTCCGGTTGAGGGTTTGAGAATGGAATTTTGTGCATACTCAGCCCAGAAGAGAAACTTGCTCCAGTCTGTCTGGTTGTGATGGCAGTATGACCTGAGGAACCGGGTGATTTCCTGGTTAAGGCGTTCGGTCTGACCATTCGACTCTGGATGGTACCCTGAGGAGAGACTCACATTGACGTTAAGACACTTGAATAAAGCAGACCAGAGGCGAGAAGTGAATTGGGGGCCCCTATCGGACACTATGTCGTCTGGGAGACCATAGAACCTGAAGACGTTATTGCAGAGTACCTGAGCTGTATCGAGGGCAGTAGGTAGCTTGGCGAGCGGGATTAGGCGGCATGACTTGGAGAACCGATCCACTACTGTCAGTATGGTGGTGTGACCCTCGGAGGGAGGCAGGTCAGTAATGAAGTCAATGGAGATGTGTGACCATGGTCTCTGAGGGGTCGGCAATGGCTGCAAAAGGCCAGCGGGGAGTTGTTTGGATGGCTTGGAGATGGAACAAACCTCACAGTTGGTTACATACTGGATGGTGTCAGGGCGGATGGCCGGCCACCAGAATTTGTTGGAAAGTAGTTCCAATGTAGCAGTGATTCCCGGATGTCCAGAGCTGGGGGTGTCATGAACGAGTTGAAGTACCTGTTTCCTCTTGGACTGTGGAACGTAGATCTTGTCTGGAGGACAGTTAGGCGGTGGAGGGTTCTTGTTCTGCATCTCTGCGAGTTCAGTTATGATGTCCCACTGGACGGGAGCAACTATGAGGACGTCTGGCAAGATAGGATCGGGAGAAGGTGGTTGATATTCAGCCTCAAACAGACGAGATAAAGCATCTGCCTTAGTGTTCTTTGTTCCAGGGCGGTAAGTAACAGTAAATTTGAAACGGGTGAAGAAGAGGGCCCACCTGGCTTGGCGGTGATTGAGTCTCTTGGCGGATCGGAGGTATTCGAGGTTGCGGTGATCAGTGAGAACGGTGAACGGAAGTTTGGCCCCCTCAAGCCAATGGCGCCACTCCTCAAGAGCAGCTTTCATAGCGAGCAGTTCCCGGTTACCCACATCATAATTCTGTTCAGCCGGTGTAAGTTTGCGTGAGTAAAAGGCGCATGGATAAAGCTTGGGAGGATCGCCATGCCTCTGAGACAGTACAGCCCCAACTCCCGTGTTGGAGGCGTCAATTTCGACGATAAACTCACGCTCAGGATCGGGATGGTGTAGAATGGGAGCAGAAGAAAAGCGCCTCTTGAGGAGTTCAAAGGCCTCGCTGGCTGCCTGGGACCAGGATAACTTGCTGTTATTCTTCTTAACCATGGAAGTCAAAGGGGCTGCGACTGCGCTGAAATTTCTTATGAACCGCCTATAGAAGTTAGCAAATCCCAGAAACCTTTGTAGTTCCTTCACATTGGCGGGACGGGGCCACTTCAGGACTGCCTGAACCTTGCTATCATCCATAGCGACTCCGTCGGGACCCACAACGTACCCCAGAAACGTGGTGACTGTCTGATGGAACTCACACTTTTCAGCTTTAGCGTAGAGTTGATGAGAGATTAGGCGCTTCAAAACCTTCCTGACATGGGAGATGTGGGCGTCCATTGTCTCGGAGTAGACCAGAATATCATCCATGTAGATAATAACCCATCTGCCCAGCATGTCTCGGAATACGTCATTAATGAAGGATTGAAATACGGACGGACTGTTGACCAGCCCGAAGGGCATAACCCGGTACTGATAGTGACCAGTAGTGGTAGAGAAGGCAGTTTTCCATTCGTCACCCTCCTTTATACGGATCAGGTTGTATGCGTTGCGGAGGTCAAGCTTAGTGAAGTACTTGGCTGAGCGGAGTTGTTCAAGTGCTGGAGGTACGAGGGGCAGAGGATAGCGGTACTTGACGGTAATGTTGTTGAGGCCTCGGTAGTCAATGCAGGGACGGAGACTACCGTCCTTCTTCTTGACAAAAAAGAACCCAGCTGATGCAGGAGAGGTGGAGGGCTCAATGAATCCTTTGGCCAATTCCTCTTCGATGTAGACCCGCATAGCCTCCGTCTCAGGTTGAGAGAGGGGGAAAACTCTGCCTTTTGGGGGAATGGTTCCAGGAAGTAGTTCAATGGCGCAATCAGAAGTGCGGTGCGGGGGTAGTTGAGAGGCTCGAGCTTTGCTGAAGGCCTCAGCCAGGTCCTGGTATTCGAGAGGGACATCTGCTGCGATCGCGGTGTCTGAATTGATGACGGGCGCCTTGTCAGCTCTGGGTCTGAGTGCGGGGAAGCATTGAGCAAAGCATCTGTCCGACCATTGTGTGACCTGCCCCTCCGTCCAGGAGATCTGCGGCTCGTGTTCCTGGAGCCATGGAAGACCAAGGATGACCGGGTTGTGTGGAGATTGGATGATGAAGAATCGTATTGTCTCTGTGTGAAAAGCACCTGTTGTGAGCTGGAGATCGTTGGTGGTGAACTGGACCCGTCCCGGACCCAGCGGTCTCCCATCTAGTGCTGCCACTGACAAGGGAGATGTACAAGGTATCAGTGAGAGACAATGGGTTTTAGCGAAACCTTCATCCAAAAAATTGCCTGCTGCGCCAGAATCTATCAATGCGGTTGTGTCAATGAACTTATCAGAGGAGGTAATGTGTACTGGAATCTTCACAGTCTGGGAAGAACTTGAAATCTGACTCACCGCCGGATGAGGAGTGGACTTGGCTGGACAGAAGGCCTTCATGTGACCGGCTTGACCGCAGTATAGGCAGAGGTTGAGCTGTTGTCGTCGGCCTCTCTCCTCGGCGGTTAGGCGAGTGTGGGCAACCTCCATAGGTTCGTGAGCTGGCGTGGGCGAGGAGACATTAAGTTGAGTGGACCTCTCCCGGTTGGGCTTCCTGGAACGCATAAGGTTGTCGATGCGGATGGTAAGATTGATGAGTCCATCGAGCGATCTCTCCTCATCCCGGCAGGCCAGTTCTGCTTGGAGCTCGTGATTTAGCCCTCTGCGGAAGTGAAGTTTTAAAGGTTCATCAGGCCAACCCGTCTGAGCGGCTAGTGTGCGAAAGGTGAGAGAGAATTCAGCAGCGGATGATTTTCCTTGGCGCAACGTCAGAATGCGCTCACCGGCAGCCTCGCTCTCCTTGGGAGTGTCGAAAACCTCTCTGAAACGGCGGAGGAATGCTTCAAAGGATGGGAAAGTGGGACGGTTAAGATCCCAAACAGCGGTGGCCCAGTCCAATGCTTTGCCTGTGAGTAGTGAGCAGACGAAAGCGATCCGACTCTCCTCTGTGGGGTATAAAGCAGGTTGTTGGGAGACAAACAGAGAGCATTGAAGGAGAAAGCCCTTACATCTGGCGGGGTTACCATCAAATTTGTCAGGATAAGCCAAACGAGGGCTAGCCACGGGAGGATGTGCAGAAACAGTTTGGGGTGCCGGAGTGGTAGTAGTTTGAGCAGTGGCAACAGCAGTGGATTGTAAGGAATGCAAAGTTTTTACCATCTCCTCTGTGAGCGTTGTGAGACGAGCGAGCTGTTGCTGGTGCGCCGCTAACACGTTAGCTTGAGCAGACACCTCCGTGGTTAGTCTGTAGACTGCTGCTGGATCGATGTTTGGCGAAGTCTTCTGTAATGAAGGGTCGGCAGAGTTGGGATCCATGTGCAGCGTATTTATTAAAGACGATGTCAGACAGGCAAGGTACAACACAGCAAACAGGAATGTAGTAGGTAAGGCAATACTCAGAGTCGAAATACAGGCAGAAGGTCGGGGCAGGCAGCAGACAGAGAACACAGTAGTCAATAACACAGCGAGAGGTCCAAAGGGCAGGCGGCAGGGTTCAAACAACAATAGGCAGTCCAAGGTAATACACAGATAATCCAACAGAGAAAAATACCGCTCAGAAATGTCAGCCGGGGCAAAACAAGACTTCGCGATGTGTCTGAGAAACCCGGAAGTATTTATAGCAGGGGAACAGGAAGTGGAAGTTCATGAGGTCAGAACCAGGTACGGGGTTATGGGAAATGTAGTGAAAAGTGGAAGGGGTTAGTATTCGGGCGACGGCGACCTCTGGTGACGATCAGGGGGAACCACAGAGGTCGGGATCGTTACACTAGTAATTATAACAGAAAATTAATGTATTCTACAATAAAACCTGATAACTGGTTAACTGTAGATTACATTACATTATATGGTAAAAATATGTCATAATTTAAAAGACAACGTGTAATTTTAATGTAAAATATAAATTAATAATAAAAAAAAAAGAATAAATGAATTAACTTGCAATGTACTTATAATTATTATGCTTGAACCACTGCATCAGGTTTTATTTAAAATGCTACTTTTTTTTCATTTGTGTTATCAGTTATGTACATTAGGGAGTTGCAAAAAAAAAGAGAGAATTTAATTATTGTGGATTATTGTGATGTTTTTATCAGCTGTTTGGAGTGTAATTCTGACGGCACCCATTCACTGCAGAGGCTCCATTGGTAAGCAAATGATGTAATTCAGAATTTGTTTCCAATGAAGAATTAAATTCATCTCATGGATGGCCTAAAAAGTACACCAGTATTCACTCACAAAATGTACCTGCGGTGACATAAATAATATTATCTTGCTTCTTGCATGTTTTGAAACACATTAAATGTCTAGTGAGTGGTGCTAAAAGTGTGCTATTGGTGCAAAATATGTTTGCTATTTGCAATTATATGATGCTTGTCACTGAAGTAAGTACTAGTATCTAATGATGTTTACTAGTGAAATTAAAAGAAAAACAAAACGCTAGTTACTATTAGATAACTTAATTATTAAAAATAAAAGCAATAGTAACAAAAAATAGTTTATGTTGCAGCATTTTGTAGTACTGTATCAAATTTTTTGTAATGTTCTGACAACCACAGCTTCCAGTTTGTTGCCAAAAACTGTATTATACAGATTAATGGAATGAAATTTTGATTAATATAATCCCATGTACATTCATGATTTATTAATTAAAGTTATTATAGCATGCGACTACCTATGGTTTTTACAATGCTTTATTGCTAATTAATCACACTTCGAAAGCTTGTGTAGTTTGACAGCAAAACAGTACACCCCCGAAGAGAGAGAGAGAGAGAGAGAGAGAGGAGGAGAGAAACGGCACAAACACTCCCATGTTTGTTCAGCGCGACACACAGGAGCGCACCAAAGACTCAAGCTCTCAAGTCTCCGTGCGCGCTTCTATAGGAAACAAAACATGTCTTGGCTCTGTGTGGCCACTGCCCCATCAAAAAGGCAGCTGAAATTGATGAAAGGTATTCAAATCATCAGGGAGTTTTAAAAGTTAGCACACCATCTTTGGTATGATACGTTTGGCGTGGAGTGTTTGGTGGATCGCGCAGCGCTTCAGTTTGGATGCTACAAGTTTAAAGTCGAAGCGCGTTTTGGATGAGAATACATCTGGAAATGGGGGATCAACACCAAAGGTACCCAGAATGGATTTAACTACTATCACATTCCACTCGCCGAACTCATCCGCGGATACTAATGGCACGAGCACGCCGAGACCCCCGCCGCATTCCCAGTACGCAGCGGTGCTCATCATTCTCGTGGTTACCGTGATCATCTTGGTGACCATAGTGGGGAACGTATTAGTGGTGGTGGCCGTGTTCACCAGCCGCGCGCTGCGTGCGCCACAGAACCTCTTTCTGGTGTCTTTGGCGTCTGCTGATATTTTGGTGGCCACTTTGGTTATTCCATTCTCCCTAGCCAATGAAGTGATGGGCTACTGGTACTTTGGAAGCACCTGGTGTGCCTTCTACCTAGCTTTGGACGTGCTCTTCTGCACGTCATCCATTGTGCACCTCTGCGCCATAAGTTTGGACCGCTACTGGTCGGTCACCAAAGCCGTCAGCTACAACCTGAAGAGAACCCCGCGGAGAATAAAGTTTATGATCACAGTGGTGTGGGTCATTTCGGCCGTGATTTCCTTCCCACCGCTTCTCATGACCAAACACGACGAGCTGGAGTGCTTGCTGAACAACGAGACCTGGTACATCCTCTCCTCCTGCATGGTGTCGTTTTTTGCGCCTGGTCTCATAATGATTTTGGTGTACTGCAAGATCTACAGGGTAGCCAAACAGCGTGCGTCCACCGTGTTCGTGGCTAAGAACGGGATGGAGCGACAGCCTTCGCAATCCGAGACCTGCTTCGTGCGTAAAGGCAAGTCAGAGATGGAGAGCCCCAGCAGCCACAGCTCAGGCAGCCGAGAGCGCAAAGGCGAACTCGACGACATCGATCTGGAGGAGAGCAGCGTCTCCAACAGACAAAGAAACTCGCGCTTCGCCAAGAGTAGGAAGGTGGAAGGAGCACACGCGTGCCCAAAGCAAAATGGACGGCTGTCATGGGCATGTAGCCGCGCGTCGGAGCTCGATCAGGAGCCGAAGGCGCGTCAGTTGTCTTTGTCCAAGTCCAAACTGGCACAGATGAGGGAGAAGCGCTTCACCTTCGTGCTGGCAGTGGTTATGGGGGTGTTCGTGCTTTGTTGGTTTCCTTTTTTCTTCACGTACAGCCTTCATGCCATATGCCGAGAAAGTTGCACAATTCCGGATTCTCTATTTAATCTCTTTTTCTGGATTGGTTACTGCAACAGCTCTGTGAACCCCATCATTTATACCATTTTCAATAGAGACTTTAGGAAAGCGTTCAAAAAGATAATGTGTCAGCATTCTACACGCACGTGAATGCGCACACATATGTATATGGGTCAATGACAAATAACAGTGTCAGAGATGATTAAGAGGAGGAATCTTTTGAATATAACATAATATAATATAATATAATACATCTGCCTTAAAATGTCAAGTGGCGTAACCATTAAATAAAAGCTATTAAAATTATTTTTTGCACATTATATATCTGTAGATAAATGATATAAAAATGCTTTCAAACGGTTTGCAAATAATATTTGTATTATTATATCATGAATTTTGATTTATAAATATCATAACATTTCCTTAGGCTGACCCCATTTGACCTAAACAAATCATCTTGACTTTTATGGTTTTCTTGTCACATGAAAACAAAATTACTTTCTGCATGTTGGCTACAGCACACTGACTTTGTTTTCATTTTATTTTATTTTATTTTATTTTATTTTATGAAAATATAAAATAAATAAAATAAAAATATCCAGATGGTTACACTGCTTTGACATTTTATTTCTTTAGGCCAGATTCTGACTTTTAATTTAGAAATTAGGATCATTTCCTAACAGGTGTATTGAAGTAGGAATTGCATTTTTGTTATATTTTGGAATAATTTAATGGATCCTGAACAGATCATTGACCCATATATAATGAATGTGTTGGCATGTAAACATCTTGCTTACCCATGTATGAGTTTGTCTGTGTGCTTTGTAAATAGTGTTACGGGATCTCTAAGCATTTCTCTTGCTTGTGCACCTATTTGGACTGTAGTGTATTTATATTTGAGATTTAAACTTAAAATATACAGTATGTTTATTTCCTCACATAAACAAGGGCAGGTTACCTGGTCAAATGTGAAAACTCATTTAAAGACCACACATGGCATGGCAGGCCAATTAATTATGTATTATTTATAGGAGAACATGTTCAAAATACATTAAAACTGGATCGAAACAGCTTAGATATGACAGACACTTTCATTAAATTGGTTCAGTGTACAAAGACATTAATGTGGGACATTATAATAAAGTTTTTGAACTGACCAGTCAGTGTTTATGAAATAAACATTTAACTGTTATATCTCAGAATATCAGAATCTATTATAATTAATTCCCGGAAAGAGCATTGCAAATGTTTGCTCATTAGAAGCACGTTTTTCAGTCTTGTGATGACAATGCAGACCTGAATCCTTGCCGCTGTCCTCGGTCCTGATGGGCTTCAAAGGCCTGCAAAGAAAACCTGGAGGTGAATTTGTGTAATCCAAAGGCTTTA
The DNA here is from genome assembly GCA_012976165.1 of Labeo catla. Classification (NCBI taxonomy): domain Eukaryota; kingdom Metazoa; phylum Chordata; class Actinopteri; order Cypriniformes; family Cyprinidae; genus Labeo; species Labeo catla. The sequence goes on along the minus strand of VONZ01000136.1, from coordinate 324,841 downwards.
AATACATGCAATATTCATTTTTCCTTTCCTCCCAGTATGATAATGTTAAATTAACTAGATCAGTCAAAGGCTGCTTAAGATGGCAAGCATAACTAGGTTTTTAAAATCTAAATTTGATTACCCTAATTTAAATGTAATTTATATGTTAATGGTACAATAATAATATAATAAAATGTCCACAGCATTTAAGTCTCAGATGGGCTGAACAGTTACACAGAGTAGCTTATCTAAGATTATATGATAGATCACATTTTGTCAGCTGGCAAGTCTGAGCCAGATACGAATGATTCATGTATTGTTTTGTTTGTTTGTCCTTATTTGGCAAGTAATCAAATCCTTGTTCCAGATCATAACAATGCTGTGATGTTACTCACCATAACTCCCCATGATGTTAATGAAATAAATACACAATATTCTACTAATAATGCACTCATGTAAAATCTCAGTTTAGGGCTGGATCACAGGACAACAGGGACCTGTGGCACATCAGGATATTTTTGGGATATTTTCGAAGCTAAAAGTAAAAACTATTAATTTAAAAAAATAATTTAATAATAATAATAATAATAATCAACAAAAATGAATAATCATTTGGTGAGTCATCTTATCACAGTATGAGAGCAGGTTATGGCTAGCAGCAATGGATAGTAATAGCCCCCATGTTGAAGGATGTGTGAAAATTATGCAAGTGATGAAGGGTCCTGCTGTGTTTTGTTTCAGTTATCTGATGGATACTGTGCGTGATTAAGAAACATTAATTGTTCAAGTTCAGGGGCCCCTAATTACACATTCAGCTCAGTTCAGTTTCATAGATGCATTATACAAACTAGACAGAGGGTGCCTTACTGGTTCGGGCCCCTGTGAAGGCCCTCCACATGGCTGTTCAGTAATTTTGATAAGAGTGCTGACAGAACTGGTACACAGTTATATCTAAGCCAATCTCGCTCTCCTACTTGAAAGCTATTGAAAAACTTCCATCTCTGAAATCAGCTTCTGAGAACAGATACATCGTGTCCAATGACCGGAGACGCACATCAAAGGGAATGAAAGAGAATAGCAAAAAGCGAGGACAGATTCCCTCTGAGGAAATTTTTGCCCATCATGTGCTCTATGTTCGGCGTTTGACCCACCCAACATAGAGGACACTGCTGTTTCACAGCCAATAGTGTGATGTTGTGGTGGACACACTGTTTACAAGCTTTTAAACTGGAGTGTTAGATGTTCTTGTCACTTTTGCATGGTTAAACCATCAAAACATATGTAATATCTTGCTTTGGGCCATGCTTAGAAACCGCATTTGGCAGAGCTCCCCGCCAGGACTCAAGCGAGAAGCTTAATAAATTTTTCAGAGAACCGTAATTGCAGTCGGTTGTCGTCCAGGGTGTGAAAAAAAAATGAACAGAGCTGATGTTAAAGTGAGTAAAAGCAGGGAGGCGTCCACTTTGCATGCATATTGATGCAGTTAGAAATGAGAGAAAGAAATCACATGAGAGTCCTGCTTTCCCTGTGAGAGATGGAACGGGGTCAGATCGGGGGAAGCCGGGGGCGGGCGACAGCAGCTCCAGCACACGCTAATCTGATGAGGGGCAGCATTGTGTACCATGGCACAGAGGAAAGCGATGTGAAGACCAAGCACTCAGTCCTCAGTGGAATGTGTGCAACATCAGAGCAAAACAACTCACACTGTTGCAATTAGGTTATGGGTGAAAAATTAGACAGGACAGATGCTTTAGCAGTTTCATCACATGATAACAAAGTATTTGGCTTAAAGAAATAATTCCATTATGTATGGTGGAGTCTAACGTCTGGAATCGCAATAAAAAAACTATTTAAAATCTCACTTAAGAAGGTTTTAGCATTTTGAGAAATTGTAAACAAAGAAAATTTAGGTAGAACTTTACAATAAAAGGACTTATTAGTTAACATTAGCTAATGTGTTACCTAAACTAACTAACAATGAGCAATACAATTGTCACAGTATTTATTCATCTTTGTTAACTTGTTAATAATACTGTTCATTGTTAGTTCATGTTAACTACAATTGATTAAATTAACATTCAAATTAATTATTTTTTATTTGTTAGTTCAGGTTGATGTTAAAGGAATAGTTCACACAAAATTAAAATTCTGTTAGTATTTACTTACCCTCATGTCATTTCAAACCCTAAAGGCATTCGATCATCTTCCGAATACAAATTGAGGTATTTTTGATGAATTCCAAGAACGTACTATAGACAGCAATGTAACTGGTATGTTCAGGGCCCAGAAAGGTAGTAAGGACATCGTTAAAATAGTCTATGTGACATCAGTGGTTCAACCTTAATTTTTATGAAGCTACGAGAGTACTTTTTGTGCACAAAGAAAACAAAAATAAAGACTTTATTCAACAATTCTCTTCTGTATCAGTCTTCGATACACATTCACAACAGTACCACAATGCATGCGCGTCTATGGTAATTATGTTACTGTCTATAGGGTCAGAAAGCTCTCGAATTTCATCTTAATTTGTGTTCCAGAGATGAACGATTAAGTTTTTACAGGTTTGGAACAACATGAGGGTGTATAATGAGTGACAGAATTTTCATTTTCGGGTGAACTATCCCTTTTAAAAATTGAACCTTTTTTGAAAAGGACCATGAAGACAGTATCTGTGTCCAAATATGCCTACGTCCCTACTATACAGTAGGAAAAAAACAAAAAACAAAAAACAAAAAAAAAAACACACACACACACACACACACACACAAAACAAAACAAAAACAAACAAAACAAAAAAAAAAAACTGTACGAAAAAAAAGAAGAGTTTGTCCAAATATAAGGTATTCATAAAACAGTAGGCAAAAAGTACCCAGATGACCTACTACATCTGGCAAGATTCTTAAGTGTGCATCCAGTGTGCATATTTATATGACGTGTTTCTTGTATTTGGCCATGGTGTTCAGCGGGGTGTGTACAACTTTTAATGATCCAATGGGACACACACAGTGTCATAAAAATCGAAGTGAAGTTTTTACAGCGCTTTAGTACATTTTGTACATTTAATATTTTGCACTTTAAAATAAACTTCCAAATTTTTGTTCAGTAGTGCCTATGAATGACACAATTTAATTGTTGGTGCTTGTACATTTTTGGTTCCACAAAGAGCCATTCAGTCAAAGGTTCTTTGAAGAACCATCTCTTTCTTACCTTTTACAGTCTGAAGAACCTTTTGTGACACAGAAAGGTTCTTCAGATGTTAAAGGTTATTTATTGAACTATTTAAACAAAAAAAGGTTCTTCTATGGCATCGTGAAGCACCTTTATTTTTAAGAGTGTAATTAAGTGATAAAAAGCGGTTGTAAACACTTTACAAAATACATATACCCCTTTCTGTAAAAAAAAGTGCAACGTGTCAGATGAATTTATAATGTAAGAACAGAGAGTGCTAGTGTTAGAGTGTCAAGTCTTCAGCTGTTCCTTGAAGATGGCTAAAGACTCAGCTGCTCTGATTGAGTTGGACAAGTCTTTTCACCAGCAGGAAAGAGTTAATTTAAAAGTCTATAAAAGTGATTTTGTACCTCTTTGGGATAGCACTATAATGCACCATTCACTCACAGAACGCAAGCTTCTGGAGGGCACACAAGTCTGAAATTGTGAATTTAGGTAAAGGGGTGCAGAGCCAGCGGTTGTTTTGTAGGGAAACATCAATACCTTAAATCTGATGTGAGTGGCTATTGGTAGCCAGTGCAAATTGATGTCCATCCTGGAAGGTGTTATGGTTGATGTGCCTAACTGAATGGAGAAAAGGTGATGGCTTGAGAGTTGGGTTGGCTGAAACCACAAGTAATTCTGTCTTGGCAAGGTTGAGTTAAAGAGGATGGTTCTTCATCCAGCAAGAAATGTCTTTAAGAGCAGCTGTTGTTGGATCAACATGGAGTTACATGTCATTAGCATTGTAGTGATATAAAAAGCCATGTTTCTAAATGATGGAACCTATTGATTCTATGTAGATAGAAAAAATAAATGGTCCAAGAACTGAGCCCTGAGGCACGCCATTAGCTAGATAGTTCGACTTGGATACAAATCCCCTCCAAGATACACTGAAGAACGTATCTGAAAGGTAAGACTCAAATGACTGGAGTGCGGTTCCTGAGATGCCCTTTGCCATGAGGGTTGACAGGAGGATCATGATGTAATGACAGCATAATGATGTAATCTGCAGAAAGAGTCACTGAAAAATCCCCACCACTAATGATCTTCACAATAATTGAGTTTTATTCTTTAATTAGTATCACAAGTAAATTTAGAGTGAATGGATTAAGTGTAACACAGTTTAAGTTGTAACCTCACCTTGGACAGAGTGACAGAGCAATATATTTTACTGATTAACCACTCCGCTCATTCAGGTAACTGAAACAGACACCACTTTCATGTTTCCCATATCACACTGCAGACTTTCTCATCTAATAAAAACACAACTGGTGCCATCATACATCTTAGTTTGAGTGAAAATAACCTTAGGGAAATTCAGAATTAATATTACTGTAATTGTATTATAGTGGTCATCTTGCTGCTAGGCAGATCGTTTTGTACATTATAAAAGACAACATATTCTTAGCTTCAGCATAATAAAACAGGTAAAATTATGAAATTATTATTAACTTTATAAATGAATATGTGAGCATGAAATGTTGATTTACTATTTAATAAGCATGCCAGTTAGCACAATATATTTCTTTATATCTTCTATTGTCTTTACCTACATCATATATCTTTTTTAAGCATACTGTACAACATGGAGTTCAAATAGTGAATAAAATAATTTTTAATTTACTTTAGTTTGTAAAGCAACAATTAAACAAACTTTCAAGTTGAAGTGGGTTGACTTTGTGTAGTGTAAAGATACATATGGAGGAAGAAAACAGGTGTGAGGCAGCCATTTAAATACTTGTGTTTTGTCTTTATGAACTTTTATTTAAGTTGAGAGGTCTACCTGAGTAGAAGTGTCCTACTTAAGGCTAAATTGGCAATTTTCCCCATGCTTCTCTATAGGGAAATCACCAGTGTCAGTGGGTTTGATGTTTGATTTTCTCTAGGGTGAAATCAAGAAAGGCTTTATGTACTTGCATATTCATTCAGAGCATAATTATCGTTGTAGAGACCCCCTTGGTCGCTCATCACAGGTGCCAGCTGTTTGACCAAGAAGTAAACACCATTAGCTTTGAGAGTTCCTTAAGACATAATAAAAAGGCCTACAGAAAAACATCTCTCGTCAGCTTTTTGCCACAAAAAATTTGCATTTTGTGCTGCAGTTTAATTCACTGAAATCTCATAGGAGATCTTTATTAATACTCATAATTTTTGAAGACACAATTACTTAACAAAATGATCTTAAGAATCAAAGTGAGAGGATACAGCTTCAGTGTCAAGTATTTTCCACCCGCATATATTTCATATTCTGCTGTCTGGTAATAAGGTATCCTGAGAAGCTGGGGAGGCTTCTAAAGTCTCTGAGCTCTTCTCAGCCTCAGATCCATCACTGGGGAATGAGTTAGGTGAAAAAAATACCATCTGCTGGAGATAACCTATGCACAGAAGCACACGAAACCTTATTAAAACAGAAACTTTCTTTTCATAGTCCTCTTGTTTCTTTAAAAGAATCAAGCATCAGCAAATTCTCAGCTTGAGTTATTCCTCTGTTCTTGTCCTTTAAAATTTCTAAGGATGTGTCAAAATGAGATTGGAGTATCTCTGATATCCTCAAGCTTTGAGACACAGATGTAAGGACTGAATGCGGCGGCTGCCGAGTGATGCAAGACGGCGTAATGTATGCACAGGAAGTGACTGGCTTAATAGCGCTGCTTGACAACATGTAATGATGCTTACGAGTCTTAATTTTAGAACATTTAGGTTCATTTTCTCTTTTGAAGGTTTGAAAAAGACCCGTTGGGTCGTTTTTTGTGAAGGAATCAAACATCAGATCAGACGTCAAAATGACCAAGATGAATTACAAGAAATTTCTGAACTGATGATGTTCATTTGGGGGTGTGACTTAAAAACACCTTCTTATGTACGGTCACTTTTATGGTCACATTTGTGCGATTAGTGCACACACTGTGATCATCAACAGGAACAATCCACTTTCTTTTTGAAAATAGGTACATTTTCCAACTCCCCTAGAGTTAAACAGTTGAGTTTTACTGTTTTCGAATCTATTCAGCCGATCTCTGGGTCTGGCACTTTTAGCACTTTTAGCATAGCTTAGCATAGATCATTGAATCTGATTAGACCGTTAGCATCTCGCTCAAACACGACCAAAGAGTTTAGATATTTTTCTTATTTAAAACTTGACTCTTCTGTAGTTACGTTGTGTACTAAGACTGACGGAAAATGAAAAGTTACAATTTTCTAGATCGATATGGCTAGGAGCTATACTCTCATTCCGGCATAATAATTATGGAACTTTGCTGCCGTACCATGGGTGCTATGTCATAATTATTCAACCCCTATTCAACATTGCTGTTTTTAAGTCACTTATTTTTATAGTAGGGACCAAAATTGTCTGAAAACACAATTAAGCCATTAGAAACTCTATTTAAAAAAAATAGAATTAACTTTGTCTATTACACATACATACACTTAGCCCTTGGATGTGCTGAAGTTGAGTAGCAAATATGGCAAAGTCAACAGAGCCCTCACAAAAGCTATAGAAAATAAATAGTTTTATTATATTAGAAAGTCTAAGGCTACCCAAAGATTTCCAAGACATTAAATGTTCCTGGAGACACAGTTGGCAGCCTTATTCCTTAGTTTAAAATGTGTTGTACCAGAAAACCTTTGAGGGTGTTGAACAAAAAAGCACAATATCATAAAATGTTTGATCAGAGCAACTGAGAAAAACCTGCAATTTACAGCCAAAGACTTGCAAGATGACCCAACGAAAGGAGGAAAAACATTTCAAAGCAGTGTATAAGAAGAAAACTAGACAAGTATGGCCTTCATGTTGAGGCATCTTGCCGAATACCACTCTTGACCGAGAAGAACAAAAAGGCCAGCTTGAACGTGCTAAAATTTATTTGGATAGACCTGTGGAGTTCTGGAGGAATGTTTTGAAGTGATGTTACCAAACTGGTACTTTCTGGATCTATGGATCAGCGGTATGTATGCAAAAAAAGGCAAAGTTTATAAGCAGAAGAACACCATCTCCATGGTCAAACATGGAGGTGGTCCAGTCCTGTTTATGGGGGTGTTTTACTGTTGCAGGAAGTGGAAATCATGACTGTATGAAGGACATAATGAATTCTCCATTTTGGCAAGAATTGTGATGACTTTGGTGCAAGATGATTCAATGGACTTTCCTGAAGGACAGCCATACCAAAGTAAACATCCAAATCTACTTTAGCTTGGTTCAGGGTTCAGTTGTAGAATGTCCTTGAGTGGTCTGTTCAGATTTAAATAAGTTGAACATGAGTGTTTAAAGGCAGTTAGATTTTTTTCCCCATTATTCATCAACTTTACACTCTCAGAATCACTCAAATGTGTATTAATAAACTTTCTTAAACTTTCTGATTATTTTTATAAAATTTTGTTCTCTGCAGCAACATGTCTTGCAGGTCAAATCATTTTGATTGTAAGTGTATATACTAAACAAATCAATAGAGTTTACAATTTTTTAAGCCATCATATTTGGCTTTAGGCATACCCCTTATGAAACAAGAATATATGAAAATATACTGGAAAATATAATGCAACATATTAAATAATTAATAAAATAACACATGATCATATATGGAAAACTGGTGCTTATTTTTTTTAATACATGCATGGACCAATGGAACACTGAAACACTCAATTAATTAATTTCATATTCATGGGTGAAAGGGATAGTTCACCCAAAAATGAAAATTCTGTCATTTACAAATCCTCAAGTTGTTCGAAACCTGTATGAATTTCTTTCCTCTGTTGAACATAAAAGATGATATTTTGGAGAATGTTGATAACCAAGCAGTTGCTGGCAGCCATTGACTTGCATAGTATTTTTTTCATTTTTTCCCCCTTATGCATTTAGCATTGTTATTTTTTTCCCTGCTGTCAATGATACTGATCAGAACAGACCTACAACCCATTTTTGGGTTGCAACTTACCAGCTGTGTATCACTGTTTTATACCCCAAAAGTAGAAACAAACAGAAGCATGAAAACATATCAGTAGGTCTGGAAATAATCTGTACTGGTCATCATTTAAATCATATTTTTGGGGCACAGCTGGCACATAGAGAAAATCAGAACAGCTCAGTAGGACACAACAGAAGAGGCAAAGAGGAAGATCAAAACAAAATAAACGCCACACGCTTTCAAAAGCGTGAAGAGAGAATCAGCAAAGGACACAGACAGACAAATAGAGATGCTCTGTTCCTAAACCTAGCATTAGTATTTTTTTTTTTAATCATAGGTGCGCTAAAAAGTGTACAGCATTACAGCAATCCCAGAATGCGTTGTGGACATTTAAAGATAAATTCAAGATGGCAGAGTGCATGAACTGTTATTTATAAATATTGCTCATTCAATACTGATGTAACAGAGGAAGCGAGACGAGAGACGAGCGGATCCATATGCAAACTTTTATTGTTGGGACGAGACATAGACATGGTCAGGCAGGCAGGGTCAAACAACGGCAGACACGTGTATGGACGGCGAGACAAGAGTAATCCGTGACACTAATCAGGTGAGGGTCAATCCAGCAGCGAACGTAATCCGTATGGGCGAGGCAGTAGAGTGGTCAGACAGGCGAGAGTTCCGATAGGCAAAAACAAGAAAACTAGACAGAATAACACGGGATAACGCTTTGTATGAAAGATAAACAATTCAATACTCGGCAATGTGTGACAGGAAGACCGGGGCTTAAATACTGTCTCTGATTGGGCGCAGGTGATAGGAGCAGTGGCTGATGGGGAATGTAGTCCGGGGTGTGGTCTAACAGTCAGTGTGTGAAAACAAGGTGAGAGCGACATCTGGTGGTGAGCGGTCCGCAGCTCACCGACCAGATCCGTAACAACTGATGTACTGATGAAATCTAAACGTTTTTGAACTGACAGTTTACAATACATACAAATTTGTGTGCTGTATTATTATGCTGTTCCTTTGCCTATATCAATATCAATAGTGAGTCAAACACCTGCAGAACACTTATTTGTTTGATATTTTTATGCTCCTCTGCATTTCAAATCACTCACTTATGAGGTTTCATTTCAGTTATGATGCTCACATAAAAGACAGCTGTCTATATAGGAAGTAGACAGTAAGGCAGCTGACTATGCTTTGAAACAGAAGCAGAGATAAAAGAGACAAAGGCAAAGAGAAGAAGAGAGGCTGAACTTCCCTCAAGTCTTCATTATGCACATTGAAGGCAAAAAAAACCTGCGCTGCCTCTAAGCATCTGAAAGTCTCATCAGTAACATAAATAATATGGCTTGCAGGACAACACATCTCCAGTGAAACCTCAAACTACTAATGATGAATAGACCTATATGCACACCTGTGTTTGAATGAACAGAAAGGAAACAATTTAGACTACACAATGATTTGTCGGCACATGCAAGATGCTTCTTGAAAGGCCTTTGATGTAAAAAAGGCTTCTAAATGCAACCTCTGCCCCCTTAGTGCTTCTGTAAAATAGGTACAGGATTAGTTAACTTCAATGGAAACATGCAATACACTGGCCATCTGTCCAGGGTGCTTCCTTGCCTATGGCCCGAAACACTGGGATAGCACCTGGATGGAAATGAAAATGGATGGATGGAAATATCTTCAGAATGAACATTTTTCAAAATAGCCACTATTTACAATCTGAGACTCAAATAAAGGCAGTAACTGCAAGTTACCAATTTTTAATAGTACACATTGGTCAGAAGTTTGAAATAATTAAGATTTCTGAATGTTTTTTAATCATATTATTAATTTGATCAAAAATAAAAACACTAATAGTGTGAAATATTGTTATAATTTAAAATGAGTGTTTTAATGTATTTTAAAATGTAATTTATTCTGCTTAATATTTTTGTTCAGCAAGGATGCAGACATTTGTAATGTTACAAAATCATATATTTTCAAATAATTACTGTTCATTGAACTTTCTGTTTTGAAGAATCCTGAAAAAAGGAATTTTCAGAAATAATTACCAAAAAAAAAAAGTAGTCATAGCTGCTTTTAGTATTCATAATAACAAGAACCATTATTAATAATTGAGTGCCGTAATGACTGATAAAAATTAATCACCAAATTAGCACATCAAATGATTTCTGAAGGATCATGTTACAGTGAACTGGGATAATGGCTGCTGAAAATTCAGCTTTGCCATAATAGGAATACATATTTTAAAATATATATATTATAAAATTTACAAAAGCATATTTTCAGTTGTGACAGGGACTTATGGGAATGTCTTTTTACTGTTTTTCTTCATGAATTATATCACAATTCCTTTCTTTTTGTCTCCACAAACCATACACTTGACAGTATTTTGCATTAAAATTACATATAATAAGATTAAACCATTTACTTTCACTGTATATATGGTAAGGTAATTTATGGTCAACCAGCTAAACATTTTTACATCCTAGTTTTTAAAAGTACAAATATTTTCTATAGTAGCTTCTGTAAGTTAGGTAGAGTTTAATCAAGGAAAGCATCTTTGGTAACAAATCTTATCAGTGGCAAATACATGAAATTTCAGTGATTTGTGCACTGGCTGAAATACGTTGACACTGAGGGATAACAGGATATTTAGGAGCGCCGATAATATCTGATGACAGTGAAAAAGGCTCAGCAGCGAACAATATTAGAAACTTATACTCAGCACAATCAGTGGGGTCAAAAGTGTTTGGGGGTCTTTGATGGGGTCAGCAAGAAAGATTAATCTCTCTGAGAATCCCATCTAGTTCTGCACAGAGACTTTTGACGAACATTCACACACAGGGGCTTAGCAGCGAAACTCTGAGAAATACAGTTTGCATACTTCTTTTTACTTAAATATGTTGACACTGCATGCTAAAGTGGAGTAACCATATAATTTACTCAAACATTATGAGATTAATTGTGATTAATTATTTAAAAAAAACATCTGATAGGCCTTATTTGATTTCATCAAAATATCTTACAAAGCAACTCCAAGATAAGTGGTTGGAAATGTAATTTTATTAACGCCCTTAAAGGAACACTCCACTTTGCTGCCGTACCATGGGTGCAGCAGGCACAATGATATTACGCAGAGCCTGAAAATCTCCCTGTGCAAACAGGTGGTCACGTTGGTTATGTTGATGGAAGTTAGACTATTTTCAGGCACTGTGTAATATCGTTGCGCCTGCTGCACCCATGGTACGGCAGCAAAGTTCCTTGATTATTAAGCCGCAATGAGATCTGTGCTAAGCTATGCTAAAAGTGCTACCACCAGACCCAGAGATCGACTGAATGGATTCAAAAATGGTAAAACTCAACTGTTTAACTCTAGGGGAGTTGGAAAATTAGCTTATTTTCAAAAAAAAAATGGAGTGTTCCTTTAAAGGGGTCATTGGATGCAAACTTCACTTTTGCATATTGTTTGAACATTAATGTGTGTTGGCAGTGTATGTAGAAATCTGACCTATAATGATAAAAATCCATGCAGTTGTTTTTAATTAATCTGTAAAAATAATATCCCTTTTTCAAATCGAGCCATTCTTAGATGCTCAGGTGTGGCATCACACCGACTGAGGCCACTCCCACAATAGTTGATTGACATGAGCGTCTTACCTCAGATCAGCTGTAACAGTCAGACCTCCATTGTTTCGATGCCGGAGCAGGGATGTAAATTAGACAAGAATATCTCTGATTGAGCGATTGAGGTGTTGTGTTGCTGGATGTAATAATGAACATAGTGGTCGTCATTTACTCCTGACATCTGAGCTGCTGAAGATGCAGTGGATTACATTTGTTTGTGAAGGAAACGCGCCTCCCGATCTACATAAATGTACATAAATCATTCGTGATCTAGCTTCACCTACAGCAGAAGTGAGTATAAGGGTTTTTTATGAATCTCTGCAATCACCTTTCCTAATAACGTGCTAGTTAGCAAGTTTTGCGGCTAAACGCGCTTATGTGGCTAAAGTAAACAAAAGAGAGGGGCGGGGCTAAAGAGAGGGGCGGGGCAAGCAGAGCTTAGTTGCATTTAAAGGAACAATCCCTCAGAATGGGATAATTTTTGCAGAGCTCATTTTGACAAGGTAAAAAGGGCGTTGTTTTACACAACCATTGAGAATTTTTAACCAAAGTATATTATAGACTTTTTGTTAAGACCCCTAAGAATCATATCAACTTGTGGAAAATGGGCATCCGATGACCCCTTTAACAGAGTGTCTATTTACACTAAGTGCAAATAGCCTGCCTTGTTGGCAGAGGCTACTTACATTAACTCCGTCCCACCAACGTGTGACTGGGGTAGTCAATACTACAAAAGACGATTCTCAAACATCAACTCTAGTGGTGTTGATAGCAAAACGTGTGCTGTAGTCTGTTTGACATGCCTGACCCGAGTTTAATTTTGTCTCCTTTTCCAAATCTCAAATCATATTGGAAAGACATTTATTTTCAATAAAATGAAGGAAATAATCTAAAAGTTGAAAATAAACTATAGGGTAAGTGTAGGGAGGGCTTAATTGCCCCAATAAGGTGGCATCCATTTAATAATTTGAATTAAAATTATAATTTACACTCAAGATGTTATTATTGCATACTGTTTTATAATGTACTACAATACTGAGGTGCCACTATTTATAATAAGTAGTATAAATAAATAGAATCTATAGCTATTTGCACTTAGTGTAAATAGCATCTATGCCATTTGCACTTTGTGTAAATATACAAAATATATAGTGCAAATAGCCGCTGACTTTTTTTTAAAGGAAAAATTCACCCCCAATTTTTTTTTTTCTTAAAATGTATGTAATGCTAAATTTCTCCAAATCTGTCCAATAATAAAACTCATCTCCAAATTTTCATTTTTGGGTGAATTATTCCTTTAATTTTCATTACTCTCTCAGTTTTTATTCATTTGAAACACACATACATGCTAATATTAAGACACAAAGTTAGTTTAGTCATGCTAGAATATCATATCGAGTCAACAGTACAGTCAAGAGCTCTGTCATTCTTTATCTGTGTGAGTTACTGAGTCATTGTAATTCCTAGGAAGTGACATGGATCATTGGAGAAAAACAAAAAACAAAAAAACAACTAAACCCTGCCAGTCAAAGCTAAATCTGTTTTCAAAAACCTAGGCATAACAGACAGCAATGACGTGTCTTCCATCCATCAGTCACTAAAACACCTTGAATCTGGACAATCGTCAGAAAACACTGTCATTTGTGTTTAACTCCCCTCAACAACTCAGTCATTCTCTTAACCACAGTTAAATGCGAGCATGGCCAATCCATTTGCACCACTCACCCCCTCACTGCTATTTTGAGTGGGGAAGAAATGCTCTAGATTTAATGTATTGCCAAAGAACAATGCTCTTAAAGACTGTCACTGCAAAGTTAGAGAAGCTTAATTAGTTAAGCCATAGCCTGCGGAAAACTGCTTTAAAAAAAGTTTCTGTGTGTGAGTTTTAATTTTGATGCAAGTCATTTAAGCCTGAATGAGATCAGCTCACTGTGTTCTCTTATACAAATAAATAAATAAATAAATAGACTGCCTCTCTGCTTATTTAATATGAGGTCAACATGACTGAGAACAGTGTATCCTATCATTAATAGAAGGTGTTGTGTCAGTGCAAGGCGCAGAGAGACTAGTAAATCAGCCCAGCATATGTAAATGGGTCAATGATGTGATGCTCATTATTTTGTGTTTGGATTTATTAATTTAGTTAGAAATGCAGTGGAAATGTAATTAATGACTTATATAATAAAAGAAGATAATATAATCTTCTATAATGATCTGTTCTCAAATATTCTCAAATATTTGATCTGTTCTCAAATATTTTTTGTAATGTTTTTAAGTGGTCAAAAGTCAAAACTGTTAAGATTATGAAACCAGAGATTATAATGAAGAAAAAAGTCTTATGAAAAAGCTGTAATTGATGGAATTTTTACAACTTCTTTATGATTTTTTGCAATAGATTGACACAAATAGAAAAATAGAAGCAGTGAAGCAATTTTGTCTTAAAATGTTACCAATACATTCAGAAGCAACCATTCTGGCTGGAACAAAAGCAAGATGAGCTGAGCTTCGGTAACAGTTCAACTCGAAAAATATTTTTTTTTCTAACTACATTTGATTCATTTTCTAATACTCCACATAATTAGGCACAGGTCAAACCTCCAAAAAATTATATTTTCTCACCTCAGGCATTAACAACCTTTAATTATTTTCAGGTTGTTGTTTTTTTTTTTTTTCTCAACCCTGTAATGGACAAAAAGGAACTGGTTTACAACGATTTTACACAGAACTTGTTATAAAACAAACATCTACCTACTGCTCATATGTCCCTGATAAAAATTGTATGATAACAAATGTAACATTTATCATATTTTTCACATTTTTTAACAGGACTGAAGCTAAAAATACACAAATTGTGTCTATATATATATATAAGTTTAACTAAAACCACAATTTTATTGCTTTAGTCCATAACATGTCAGATAGTAATCAGCAAGAAATGCTTTCATTCTTATGTGTCTTCCCTATATTTTTTTTCCAAAAAATTAATGTGATAAGGTGTGACGGGGTTGAAGACTAACACATTTGAAGGGATACATTTGAAGTTGTCATATTTTTGTATATATTTGCTGAAACCACTGAACTCTGGGAGACTAGACCTTATATGGAAGCAATAAAATGCATATAAATATATATATATATATATATATATATATATATATCAGGAGAAAGGACTGGAAATAAATGCTTACATTATTTCCAAAAATCACAGAAACTGCACATTTTGTTAATATGTGCATACTCAGTAACAACAGTGCAACAGGAACCTGACAAAATGCTTGGTTTAAGATAGATATAAGACATTATTTTATGCTAAACATATTAAAATGCAATACTTATTTTTATTTATTATAATGGGCACATCAAAGTATTGTGAAAAGCTTTTTTAATTTTGGTGAACCACCACTTTAGAAACTCTGGGGGTCTAAAATATTACCAAATCCCAGGAATGACTCATATACAGTCAAGCACAATAAATACACCAGGAAGCAAACTGAGAATCTCTACCTTCCGTCAATCTAAAGACATCTCTACAATCTCAACACTGTTAATTAGCTTTAATATCTTCAAATTCTAATGTCCCACAAAGCCCAAAGTGATTTCAAAGTGAAACAAATAGGGAAAGCAAGAATGAAAAAGAAACTGCTAGATGCCATAAGAGAAGGTTGGAGAAGTGGAGAAACTTCAGTGGAGATGTGAAGACTTCCTGTTACGATGTTCAAAACCTGTGAATGGCTAATCAACGACAAGTTCTGGTACATTGGTTTCTGGTTGGATTAAAAGCAAGCTGAGCTGAGCTGTTCTTTCCAGTAACTGTGGATCTTACATGGGTCATTCCTGGGATTCGGTAACATTTCAACTCCATTTGATTCATTTTCTAATACTCCACATAATTAGGCACATGTCAAACCTCCAAAAAATTATATTTTCCCACCTCAGGCATTAACAACCTTTAATTATTTTCAGGGTTTTTTTGTTTTTTTTTGTTTTTTTCTCAGATTTTTTTCCCAACCCCTGTAATGGACAAAATGGGATTGGTTTGAAATTATTTTACACAGAACTTGTTATAAAATAAACATCTACCTACTGCTCATATGTCCCTGCTAAAAAAAAATGTATGATAACAAATGTAACATTTATTATATTTTTCACATTTTTTAATGGGACTGAAGCTAAAAATACACAAATTTACCTATGGTCTCTTTATTTTTGTGTGAAAAATAATCATTTTCCATCTTAATTTTATGTGACAGGGTTGAGTTGTTAAGCTTGACAGCCTCAAAAATATGAATAAAAAGTATGATACTACCAACCATTTTCTGCACCACTATTAAAATTACCTGAATGATGTCATTTCTAGAATGATTAGTGTGACAGGGTTGAGTTCAGACTGAGGGACATAACATTAAAGTCAGTTTTTTTTTTTTTTTAATATATATACAGTATGTCAAGAAAAAGGAACACAAATAAATGCTTACATTATTTCCAAAAAATCACAGGAACTGCACATTTTGTTCATATGTGCATATTCAGTGAAGTGCAACAGGTACATGACAAAATGCTTGGTTTAAGATAGATATAAGACATTATTTTATGCTAAACATATTAAAATGCCATACTTATTTTGATTTATTATATAGGCATACCAAAGTATTGTGAAAAGCTTCGAACAATTAAATTTTGGTGAACCACCACTTTAGAAACTCTAGGGCAATAAAATATTACCGAATCTCAGGAATGACTCATACTGTCAAGCACAGTAAATACACCAGGAAGTAAACTGAGAATCTCTACCTTCCATCCATCTAAAGACATCTCTACGATCGCAACATTGTTAATTAGCTTTAATATCTTTAAATTCTAATGTCCCACAAAGCCCAAAGCAATTTCAAAGTGAAACAAATAAGGAAAGCAAGAATAAAAAAGAAACCGAGCATTGGTTATTAAGAGACATCACACCACTGAGAGGGATAGTTCTACATTTACAAACAAACAGTCTTTGTTTTCAGACGCTAAACAGACATTTGACACGTTAGCAGTGTACCAAATGAATTCAGGTACAATTTTAATGAACAAAAATTGATGTGTCCACAGCCTCAAAGTGCGATTCCCGACATTTCTGAGAATTTATAATATACTTTTCTCCACCTGTAGCATTCTCAATGGAGTTCATACCCTTATGTGTGACAGCTTTTAAGTTTTTCATACCTGCAGAATCTCCCACAAAAGGGCTTGACTCAGAAAAGCCCAAGTCAACCCGGAGAATATTTTTCAATGATTTTACCAGCTGTATGAAATATTAATGGCTGCATTTGGCATCTGTCATCTTGGTTCTCACGGTCCTTCAGATGTGAGTTTTAAACAGAGTTGTGAGTTTATGGCTTGGAATTCACACAAAACCACAGAGCTCTGAGAAAATCTAGATTTATTTATAACTGACTAGCAAGGCTGAATTTGAGGGGCTTTATATCCAAGCTTGTGTCAGTGCAATGCAATTGAACAACTTTTTATGTCCCAAGTATAACGCACAAAAATGTTTTACTTTTACAAAGTACAAAAAAGACCCCCAATTGTTACACTTCTACTATGAACATGCTGAAAAACTATGAATAGTTCACCCAAAAACAAAAAATTACTCACCCTCATGTTGTTTCAAACCTGTATAAATTGCTTTCTTCTGCTGAACACAAACTAAGATATTTTGAAGAATGTTAAAAACCAAACAGTTACCAGTTGCCATTGATTTCCACAGTCATTTTCTCATTTCCCAAGTTTCCCAGTAACTCCTTGGTTAACTACAGTCTTCAGAATATATATATATATATATATATATATATATTGTTTTCAACAGAAGAAATAAACTGATTCAAGTTTGGAACAACCAAACTTGGTGAACTATCCTTTAAAAAATGAAAACTTGGTCTCCTAGCTTGGTCATGCTTAATATTTAAAATGTATTTTATATCTAAAGGGGCTTGACTCTGAAAAGCCCAAGTCAGCCAGAAGATTTTAGCAAATACATGCAGTTATATCTAATTATTTGCAAATAATGTGCTCAGATAACATTTAACAGTGATCATTTTACTTCTCAATTGATTCTCCTTTTTATTTATTATTCAGCTATTGTCAGTATATTTCTTGAATTTAATACGTACTAACTCCAAATATTCATTAACGGGTCGAATAAACATTGTCATTAGCAAAAGGGCAAAAGTGCAAATGCTGGGCTGAGGCTAAATGTCTCTGCATTTTACCAGTAAATTAATTCTGGAATAATTTAATCATTTAAGCACCTATTAAGGCAGAGAAATCACTTGCTCTCACACAAACACAAATTCTCACAAATGCCCTCAGGGATGTGGATAAAGGTATAATCAGATGTGTGTGCATGTTTGTGTGAGCATATTTATGTATTGTGCGTGTGTGTGTATATGAAATAGAATAGTTTAGGGTAAGAAACATTTTGACACTGAACTGAAGTGAGAGGACAGGGAATTTGAGGATTAATCCTGCGGTTACAGACCTACGAGTGGGGCATACAAATAGGTATCATTAGTGCATAGATGGGAGAGTGAACACATGTAATCTCATATGTATGTACCGACAGGAGATGGAAGGCTCGCTAGAAGCAATCTAATGTACTGGTTGGACAGGGGTTTCATTAAGCCACACAAGAGACACTCTGAGAGGAAGTTCACTGAATCACAATGAGAAACTCACTCAATGGCTTACCAGAGGAGAATGTTATTGATCACAGGTTGTCCTTTCATAACAAGTTTCTTATTTGTTTCATAGGTATCAGCTCACTCAGATGTTTCTCCTAAATTTTCATAATAAAGAATTGGGTCTTTCCACAGAAATGTCCACTTTTGGTATGGCAAGTTGTCTTGTTAGACCACAATATTAGATTACCTTTCAACTTTGTTTTTTTTTTTTTTATAAAATATAGATTTTTTATTCATTTATTTACCCATAAGGAAGGTAACACAACGTAACTCCTGTAAGGCACGTCTCGCGCCATAACAAATACACCGGGGAGGGGGGGTGGGCGCCCTGGAGTCTTGTGCAGGGCAGACACCGGACAGGGAGGAGGAATGCCTCCAGGGCGGATCAGGGAGCTCAGGGAGCCATGACAGGTTAGGGAGCTCAGGGAGCCACGGCAGGTCAGGGAGCTCGGGGAGCCATGGCGGAGCATACAGTCCGGGATGCCATGGTGGATCAGGGAGCTCGGGGAGGCATGGCCCAGTATACAGTCCAGGCGGCCATGGCGGATCAGGGAGCTCGGGGAGCCATGGCCAAGTACAGTCCGGGCAGCCATGGCGGAGCACACAGTTCAGGCGGCGCGGGCTCTGGAGGGTGCTCAGGCGGCGCGGGCTCTGGACGGCGCTCTGGCTCTGGACGGGACCAGCGGAGACGTGGGAGGGCTGGACGGGACCACCGGAGAATTAGGAGAAGGAGAGAGCACAGGGGTATCTAACCCCATGGGGATTGCCTGGTCCACACAGTCTTTATATATATGTGGCTTGTGTTGGAAACTCCGAAGCGAAGACCAGGAGACTCTTGGGTATCTTCAGCAGAATTCTTTATTGAGAATGCGCTGCGTAGCTCTGCAGTCCTCAAAAGTCTGACAATATCTCAGCACAGCAAAGTATATAGGTTTGAAGGAGGCGGAGTACATAGAGGTGGAATCAATCTAAACAAAGCATGCAAATGTGATACAGGAAATCAGCCCAGTAAAAGATTTTTCCCAGCCTTGATCTATTTAGCATACAAGTGTCATTCAAATGCAAAGGTGCTAAACAAAAGGCACGGTTGTACCTTGAGCTTAGAATTCACACTTAACTTGGGAAAACCTGCCAGATGCTCAGGAAATGTATAAAGACAAAAGGTTATCGTCTCAGGGCTTGGGCTGTCTGCTAAATCACAATATACATAACCTTTTAGAAATTTGTAATCCAACAATTCCTCCTTTGAGAGTTCTAAAAAAAAACTCTCATAAAATACAAATTTAGACACTTAAAAAGTTCTGTGTTGATTGTTTGTAGTGATGAAAAGCATGCTGACACAGAAACAAACATGCTTCTAGGGTCCGTGAAGTTCTTACGGGTAATAGTCTTTTCTGGTTGGAACTGTTGTTTCCTCATGATGGTCATGAGTCATTTGTTGAATGAAACACTTGATACTGTGGACGCATAGATAGTATACCAGTAGGAAGAATAGCAGCAGAATTGCTATTTCCTTGATCCACAGCCAGGGTTTACCTAACAGTTCTCCGAACCATGAAGAATTATCTTCAGTCATTTGGTGTAGTTTTTCTGAAAGATCAAGAATGTCTTGTTGGACTTTGTTCATGCAAACGTTCTTTCCAGCAAACAAGGCATTTCTTGACATATTCATCAGTTCTAAGAATATGTTGTTTCTGGAGTCTATAGCTTGTGCGATGTTCACGATGATTACTAGAACGGCAATCTTGATCATGTTGATGGATGACTGAAGTTCTTTCATTTAATTCTCTGCGTTGTGTTTTTTTTTTTTTATGTTCTGTCTTCCGTGACAGTTGGCTCGGCAGTGGGTCTAGTTGTCCTTTAAAGTTTGTAGCTTCATACACAGGTGAGGGGGTCGATGTGTATGGGTCTCGGGACAGCCATCAAGGGGTATCTGCACAGAGTAAGAAAGAAAACAAAAGACGACAGAGCAGTATTTGTTGTAAAAGGCTGCAAACAATAGAGTTGTAGCCTCTGTTCAATCTGAGTCTAGTCTTGTTGTTCCTTCTTTCCCTAGTTCTTAATTCCCGTGACACCTAAAGAACAGTGAGGTAAGGATGGACTAGTGGATGGGGAAGGCCTATGAGGAAGTCTTCACCTCAGGGTTGGCCCCCGAAGCCTGTTGCATTCGGTTCTTCCCTGGGCTCCTCACTGGTCTGTGTGTCCTATCCTATCCCTGTAGGTGGGGGAACAACTTTACAGTGTGACACATGAGTCCAGGTTTTCCTTCCCTGACACAAAACTGCAGCTGCTGTGATCAACATCACTTGATGTGGTCCGTGCCACTTAGGCTCTAATGGTTTGTTTTTGAATGACTTTATCATAACCCACTGACCTGGGATGATTGTGTGTCCACCTTCTGGTGGATTCTGCCAACATGACTCAACTCTTTCTCTGGAACTCTGTACTGCCTTTGTAAGGTTTTCACAATAAGTGATCAGGGCATCTGAGGCAATGTGCACATCAGCATTTCTAAGATCAATTGCACCTGGCATCTGCATTGGGCGTCCTGTAATAATCTCATGAGGGCTTAGACCTACTGATCTGTTAGGTGATGCTCTCAGACTACACAATACCGCTGGCAGCGCTTCGACCCATACTACTCCTTCCTGATGCATTTTGCTTAGCCTGGTTTTGATTGATCTGTTTGCACGTTCGACTTGCGCCGATGCTTGTGGTCTATGAGGACAGTGAAGATTCCACTTAATTTTCAACATTTTAGACACTTCCTTGACTACCTGTCCTGTGAAGTGGGTTCCTTGATCTGAGTCAATGCTATCAGTGAAATCAGTGACAAGACATTTAGCAGTATGTGCAGCTGTGGCACGCCCTGTTGGATAAGCTTCTATCCATCTTGAGAACTTGTCTATTACTATCAAAACGTCAGTTTTTCCCTTACAAGGAGGCAATGATATGTAATCAACTTGTAGGTGACGAAACGGTCCTGGTGGAGCTGGTGTATGTGTTGCTGGTGTAGTTGCTGCTGGCACATCATTATTTTTTTGACATGTAACGCATCTCTTGACTGTTTCAGTGGCTACATTTCTGAATTTTGGATTCCACCATTGATTTGAGAACCTGTGATTCATTGTTGCTGGACCACTGTGACCCAAATTGTGTATTTGTTGAGCCAAATATGGCAGCAGTGATTCGGGAGCAACATATTTTCCTCCTTTGGTCCAGCAACCAGATGAATCCACTGTGGCTCCTTTGTCTAACCATGTCCATGCTTCATATAAAGGAACGTCTTTGTACAGATCAATGATTGATTCAGGAGGCAGAATTGTCTTCTGTGCTGTACTACCTGAACACACCTGTACATTTGCATATGAACAAGCCTGTTTAGCAGCTACATCAGCAAGAGCATTACCTTTAGCTTCCGTAGTATTAGTTGTGAGATGTGCTTTCACTTTGATCACAGCTAATTTCTTTGGAAGTTTCATGGCAAACATTAGATCTTTCACTAATCCAGCATGCTTAATGGGTGATCCAGCAGAAGTTAAAAACTGTCTACTTTGCCAAATGATACCAAAATCATGAATTACCCCAAAAGCATACCTGGAATCAGTGTAGATATTTGCAGTTGATCCTGACGCTAGCGTGCATGCTCTAGTTAAGGCTACTAGTTCTGCAGCTTGAGCTGAAAAATGATCTGGAAGACGACCTGAAGCTACCACTTCAGTGGTAGAAGTTACTGCATAACCTGCTCTTCTGTTACCTTCAATAACTTGAGCTGAACCATCAACATACAACTCCAATTCTGCATTATCTATGGGAGTTTCTGTTATTTCACTTGTAGGTGTGTATGTAAGCGTAACACAATCATGAGCCATTTCTCCTTCATCCTCTAAGACAACTTCAGTCATTGCAGACATCATACATGAGGATGGGTTTGTGACTGGTGCACGCTGTAAAACAATGTTCGGGGCTGTGAGGGTTGTTAACCAATTTCCCCAACGAGAGGATGTGACAGAAGTGACTTTTGCTTGATTCATTAGTGCAGACACTGCATGAGGGCATCTTACATTTACAGTCTGTCCTAACACCATTCCTGATGAGGCCTGAAGAGCTAGATGAACTGCCTGTACTGCTCTGAGACATGGGCCCATACCTTGAGCGACTATGTCAAGTTTGCCAGAATAGTAATGAATTGGGCGTAAATTGCCCCCATGATCTTGCATTAGACATGCAGTCATAAAGCCTAAGTGTTCATGAACATAAAGCACAAAGGGCCTATCAGATTGGGCAATTCCTAATGCTGGCGCTTGACATAATGCTCTCTTCAAATCATTGAAAGCTTTGAGGTGAATTTCTTCCATACAAACTGTATCGGAATCTCTAACCTGACCTTTCAACAAGTCATAGAGTGGCTGAGCAATCGAGGCATAGTCTTCAATCCAAGGTCTACAGTAACCTGCTGTTCCTAAAAATGATCTTAGTGTTTTAATGTTAGTAGGCGGAGGTATTGCTTTGACTGAAGCGGCTTGATCCTGTGTAATGGATCTATTTCCTGTACCAATTGTTTGACCCAGAAATGTAACTTGATTTTTAGCAATTTGAGCTTTGTGAAAGCTACATTTATGTCCTTTTTTCTGCAAATAGTCCAACAATGCTGTCAATTCAGTTTGATGTACCTCATGATCTGTTGAGGCAAATAAAATATCATCGATATATTGAATCATAGTGGACTGTTTGACTGGACATTCTGGGTCACACAAATCACGTCTGAGAGCCTGATGGTATATGGTTGGGGAATTTTGAAATCCCTGGGGCAAACGTGTCCACTGATATTGTTCATAGTCAACTGTGAAAGCTAACCATGGCTGGCTGTCAGCGTGCAAGGGTACAGAAAAGAATCCATTAGACATATCAATTACTGAAAAAACCTTACAATCTAATGGTAAGCCATTACAAATTGTAGATGGATCGGCTACTAGTGGGGTGATTTTTTCAGTATGCTTATTGGCTACTCTGTAGTCTATTGTGAGTCTCCATGACCCATTGGCTTTCTTGATGGGCCATATAGGTGAATTACAGGGACTATTGGTTTTAACGAGCACTCCTTGCTTCAGCAATTTTTCTACAATAGGCTTGACTCCCTGTATAGCTTCCTTACTGATTGGGTATTGTTTGGTAACAGGAGGGGCGGTTCCTGTTAATTTGGCTGGTTCTACACCTGTGAGAAACCCGCAATCATCTTTGTCTTTAGCCCAAATTGGATGATTCTGTAAGAAAGCATACTCAGGAGTGATTGCATTACTGGTAGAAACTTGTGCTGAAGCAATTTTTATGCTAGCAGATTCTGAGGACATGTCTAAAGTTAAATGTACTTGTCTCAGTAGATCCATGCCTAGAATTGCACCTGTATTTAATGGAGCACATAACAATTTTGTAGTCAGAGTTTTCGGGCCTAATTGTACCTCTATGGGTGGAGTTTCATACAAAACAGAATCTTCACCTACTACACCAGTTAAACAAAGTTTAGTTTTCTTGTACGGAATGTTTAAATCTTTAGCCAATTTTGTAGGAACTACTGTGATTTCTGCACCTGTATCAAGCAAAAAGTCAATCTCTTTCTCTTGTATGCTACCTTTCACAAAAATTCTTTTGTCATTGTGATGTATTACAGGGGAAAGGTAGCTACTCACAGCCCCAACAATTAGTTTTTTTCCTGCTCTTTTTGTGCTCTTAGAAGAGCCTGAGCAAGCTGTCCTAACGTTTCACTGGTCATTGGTGGAACTACTTCAGGGTTGTAGGCGGGCTGAGAAGGAGCAGAATTATGCATAGCATTTCTTTTATTATCTTGCAACTTCTTCCTACACTCTTTCTCCCAATGTCCTAGTTTTCCACAATAATTGCATTTCCCTTCTTTTTTAGACCATCTCTTGTCTCGATTTGTTGTGCTAAACGTAGCTGCTGCTACTCTCACTTTTGCCTTAACATCAGAATCTCTTTCCCAAGTAGCTAACGTGTCTAAGTTACTTCTGAGAGTTTTGTTAGACCAAGTTAGATCTAGGAATGGCAAGGCTTTTCTGTACTCAGCTACAAGGCCATCTGACCAGATGCGGACTAGGGGTCCCTTGTCATCTAGCACACTTTCAGGATCATCAACTATTCCACTGTAAGTTACGGCTGACTGGCAAAACTTCTCAGTGTATTCACTTACAGTTTCCTCTTTCTTTTGTACACAGTTAGTGATTCTGGACCAGTCTATTTTGGGTCCCATAATATTCTTTATAATTTTCAAAACACCTTCTCTCAAATCCGCTTTACTGGCATGTCGTAGTTCAGAAGTAACAGCAGACTCAAAACTGTTGAATTCAGATTCAGTTAGAATTTGTGACATCAGCTGTGTGACTTCTACTAATGACATGTCGTAGAGACGCATTTTGCTAATCAGTGCTCTTCTAAATTCACAAAAATTTGTGCGTGCTGAGGGTAAGTCCTGGGACAATCTCTCTATATCTTTAGGTTCCAGCATTTTTGCAATTGCTTGAACCTGGACAACAGCAGAGTTGGGAGGAACACTTTCAATTCCCTCAATTCCCTGAGATCTTCTCCTAGCACCACATACCTTCACCGAATCTACAGGCACATCAGTTAATGATTGGATGGCTACATCTTTTTCAAAGAAAGCTTGTAAGTCAGGATAAATGTTATCAGGCTGACTAACTTCCATATCAGTTTTTTCTAAAGCTTTGTTGCGGTTCAATTTCTTAGTCAAAGCGGATATTCTAGCCCGGAGCTCTTTGTTCTGTTCCTCTAGCTCTGAGTTACGCTGAGACTGTTGTGTAGCTAGCGCTAAACCAAATTCTCTGTGGCAGCAGATAATGCCTTTCACATTGTTCTTACGAATACATGCTCCAAGTACTTTTTTACACTCATCTACAGACCAAGTCTTGTCTGGATGGATCTCATATTTCTTAGTCAATTCTTGTCTAACTTTTTCAGTTACTATTAGGTTCATTTGCACTCCTAACAGTGATTTGAATTCACTATCTGACCACAAAGGAGTTGCGAGACCACCTTTTTCAGTTGTGGGGATCAGCCTAGCGTTCTTTCTAACCATTTTGTGAGTTTCTTTGTTACCACACAATCACAACACTAAAACTTCTCTGATCAACAGAGGGTACGCTTGTTAACACAGATCAACTATAGTTAACCTTTCCTGAATTAACAGAAGACAACACAAACTACTAGCACTTTACACTAGTCTTCTCTGCCTAAACAGAGGGTAACAGATATTAGCACTTTACGCTAAACTTCTCTCTCTGAAGAGAGGATCAACAATTCTTCTCTGCCGAAACAAAGGATAACAGATATTAGCACGTAATGCTAATCTTCTCTACCTAAAATAGAGGATAAACAATTCTTCTCTGCCGAAACAAAGGATAACAGATATTAGCACGTAATGCTAATCTTCTCTACCTGAAATAGAGGATAACTGATATTAGCATGTAATGCTAATCTTCTCTACCTGAAATAGAGGATAACTGATATTAGCACGTAATGCTAATCTTCTCTACCTGAAATAGAGGATAACTTGTCTGTTAAACAAACCCTGCAGCTGTTTGTTAACACTTCTCTGGCGGCGCAGAGGATAACCACATGTACTGGCTTCTAATGGTTCTTTTGGATAGAGTGATACTCACCAACCCTTGGTACAGAAAGATTCAGTCTGGAACGAAGTCAGATCTTTGTTGAGCTTGTTGAGCTTCAATCTGGATTCAGGTGAGGAGCTCTATCCGGGTCACGGCACCAAAACTGTTGGAAACTCAGAAGCGAAGACCAGGAGACTCTTGGGTATCTTCAGCAGAATTCTTTATTGAGAATGCGCTGCGTAGCTCTGCAGTCCTCAAAAGTCTGACAATATCTCAGCACAGCAAAGTATATAGGTTTGAAGGAGGCGGAGTACATAGAGGTGGAATCAATCTAAACAAAGCATGCAAATGTGATACAGGAAATCAGCCCAGTAAAAGATTTTTCCCAGCCTTGATCTATTTAGCATACAAGTGTCATTCAAATGCAAAGGTGCTAAACAAAAGGCACGGTTGTACCTTGAGCTTAGACTTCACACTTAACTTGGGAAAACCTGCCAGATGCTCAGGAAATGTATAAAGACAAAAGGTTATCGTCTCAGGGCTTGGGCTGTCTGCTAAATCACAATATACATAACCTTTTAGAAATTTGTAATCCAACACTTGCCACATCAGAGGCCAGCGGCCTAGAGTGCGGAGCGGTGGCATGCTGACTTGAGCGCAGAGTGGCTTCCAGCCGATTTGAGCGCGGGGCGGTGGAAGGCCGACTTGAGCACGGGGCCGCGGGTTCTGGGCTGAGGATGAGGGAGGAGCTCTGGAGGACTGGAGAAAGCGAGGGAGGAATGGAGGGAGTGAGCTTATTGGAGCAGCAGGTGGAGGACGCTGGCTGGTGGTGAGCTGGAGCGTCCGCATGTTTTCGGAAGATTAGAATCTTCCACATCGACATAGAAGTTGGAGTGACAGAGAGCAAGGATATAATTAATGAATTCCGCTACGGGTCTGTGGCAATCGTCAGGAGTCATGGAACAAAACAACTGGTCATCTTTTAGCCCCTTCTGAAAACATGCGTTAATCATCGAGTCGCTCCAACTCACCAGATGTAACACGCTCACAAATTCCTCCACGTACTGCTTTGTTAAATGGTAAGACCAGTGACACAATTTCAGGGGACCACTACTTTCAATATATATTTTATAATATTTATTTTTAATTTATTTTGTTATGCCATTTACATCATATATTTGATAGTCATTAATACATTATTGTATTTTAAATGGTAGAAAAACCTGTTTTTGACCGCAAAATGTGGTGCTTGGAATTTAAAATAATTAATTAAAAACAAATATTGCTACATTGATATCTAAAGAATGTGTAATTGTTCAGATTGTTTCATTTAAAAAAATTAAAGAAATTGCAACCCTAAAGTGTTTTTCTAATGTAATATTTCTGTAAATGCTGGTGACAGCAAAAATGGAAATTTCCAATGACCCAAATACAAAAAATAAATAAATAAATAAAAACCTAACAAGTACTAACAAAAAAGGTCTAACAAAATTAAAGGGATAGTTCACCCAAAAATGAAAATTTAATGTTTATCTGCTTACCCCCTGGGTATCCAAGATGTAGGTGACTTTGTTTCTTCAGTAGAACACAAACAAAGATTTTTTAACTCAAGCCGTTGCAGTCTGTCAGTCAGATATATAATGGCTGTCAATGGCTACCAAATCTTTGAGAGTGAAAAAAAAAACATACACAAACAAAAACAAATTAAACCCTCTGACTCGTGACGATACACGGATGTCCTAAGACTCGAAATGATCGGTTTGTGCGAGAAACTGAACAGTTTTATATAATTTTTTACCTGATTCACCACTATGTCTTACTGTGACGTGACGTGTACACGCTCTGGCATGGTATACGCTTAGACGTCACTCATTGTTTACACAGTGTACAGAGATTGCGGACGTGCTCACGGGCACTGTGAAGATCTGAAGATATTTAGAAGTACAGGTCATCGCAATGGAAGACGATTTTTCATTAGACAACGTGAATTTTTTTGCCCAACAATATATATTTGAACCAGAATACTCAGAGCAAGAAGTCAGAGAGATGGAGGAAGCAGCCGCAGCAGCAGCAAGTCGTCAAGCTTCAGGGAGACAGAGATCTCTTCAAAAGTGGTGGTGTTCTTGTAGTAAGTGTTATGAGATGCGAACAGAATTGGAGAGCATCTATAAGCGCAGATCGCTTTCGGTGCTTATGTATACTACGCAGGACAGTAGGACATAGTGGTGAATCCGAGGTAAAAATGATATAAATACTGTTCAGTTTCTCGCACAAACTGATTGTTTCGTGTCTTAGGACATCAGTGTATCATCGCAGGGTTTTGCATGTAGTCGCAGGGTTTAATTTGGTTTTGTTTGTGTATGTTTTTTTTACTCTCAAAGATTTGGTAGGTATTGACTGCCATTATATGACTGACAGACTGCAACGGTTTGAGTTAAAAATCTTCGTTTGTGTTCTACTGAAGAAACAAAGTCACCTACATCTTGGATGCCCTGGGGGTAAGCAGATAAACATCAAATTTTCATTTTTGGGTGAACTATCCCTTTAATTTCAAGAAATTTTACTAATCAAAAAGGACTACCTGATGTTTCTTATTTTAAATAAATAATACATGCATACATACATACATGCATACACACACACACACACAAAACAAAAAGAAAAAACACAAGAAAATGGACCAAAATCAATACATTATTAGATCAAATTATTTGTTTTCCAATGAATATCCATCACAAGAACTTTACAAAACGTAAAAAAATACACTTTCTTATTAAAAATATGAACGTAAATTCATTTGAAAATGGTAGGAAAAGCATTATATGCACATTTGAACATATTGTTCTTTCTCTGAAATTTGATCATGCAAACAAACAATATTTTATTTTGCTTTGGTTTTTAGCACACTACTGTGTAACCCTGGAAAACTAATTATTAACAAACAAATAACTAAATGCCCAGAAGTGGTGCACAAGATGAAGGCTTAAAAAATATTCAAATGAGTGTAAATGCATTTAGATTCATATCATTTAATGCAAGCTCTGTTATCTTTGTGTCAAGGCATAAACTGTTGTAAAGTTAATAACTGCCACTGTATGTTTGAAGATCTATTTCAGATAATCACTGCCTCAGTGAATTCTGATTTTGAAAGCTCTCTGACACACACTCTCTCTCTCTCTCTCTCTCTCTCTCTCTCTCTCTCTCTCTCTCTTTCTTACAGTTTGACTATTTAAGTAAATGTCTTTGTTTGAGAGCAGATGATTGGTGAGCATTTGGCAGACTAGGTCTGAGTGATTTTCAATTCTCTGAGAGAAAGCAGAGGGCTATGAGAATGCTTCACCGGCTTGGTTGGTTTTCAATATCCTGTTGGCAGATACTGATGATTGTCTTTGAATCAAATTAGTTTTCAACAGTCTTTTAACACAGATTTATTTTTATCAACTGATGTAAGCTGTCATTAAACCTCCACATAAACAGACTACAGATCACAGGACATCAGCCTGAAGGGGATACGACCAGGAATAAATGCAGACATAATACAATCTTACTCAATAGACATGCAACAGTGTCTCGTATTGTGAAGGTATAAGCATCCATCTATAAGAACAAGAAAGAAAATCAACACAAACAGATTTATCAGTCGGCGGTTAGTGGCGTGCCATCCTTCCAGCGCTACTGTATGAATCATTTGAGAATAAATAAGTCTTTATCAGTCTGCATTTGCAGTCTTATACTTTGGCCAGTGATATGATGCTTATTCTTTAGTGTGTATATTAAAATTACAATTCATACTTTTAATTTATGTATCTGTAGCAAAACAGTCAAAAATGTCAGTGTGCAACTGCTATGTTATTATAATGAAGAAAAGGCTGATTAAAATAATGAAATGATTTAAAAGTATATATTAATTTATTCAAAAATACATTATAAAAGCTATAGCCATATAAATCTTATGCAAGATCTCTCTGTTTTCATTCATTTAAGGGGTCTGTATAGTGTTTTTCTCTTTCTTTCTTTCTTTCTTTTCTTTCTTTCTTTCACTTTTTTAAACGCGTTTTGTTTCTGTAATATTATACATTTTTACTTCTGTGAATGTGAAAAATCCAATTCATACATACAATGACTTGAATACACCTCTTCAATTATCTTTTTAATTGCTGAATTAAATTCATTTTGAAATATTTTGTAGGGCATAAAGTCAAAAATGTTTTGAGTGATACAAAATCCTTGATATGATAATGAAGAAAGTTATTATTATCATTTCATAATTTCAAAATATTAATTCTTAAAAGAAAGAAAGAAAAAAGAAAGCCTTTAAAACATTTTAAACCCTTTTAAAATCTTTAAAAAAAACCTTATTATTATGCTCATTTATATTTTAAAAAACTTATCTGCAAATCAAAGTCATGTGGTGTTACCAAGAACTTTGCAGAAAATCATAAAGCTGGAAATTATATCATAGACGACATCTGCAAAGCCTTATGACTGTTTGTCAAGGTCAGTATGTCTCTTAAAATATCACTGTCATTGAGCCGCCTCTCATTAAAAGTGTCCATGACGATACATTAAATAAGAATCACATCAAGCTAATCACCTTATTCACAGACATATTGTCAGGACAAGCTAAGGAACATGCCACATGGCTAATTCCCATGACGCCTCTTGCATGCTGCAGTTATAGATAATTCTTGTCAGTGTTGTGCAAAGCCTGGCATTATAATTACTTCTCCACAATGTGCTATGTGTCAAGGTTGTTAAATTATGGTGAGAATGACCTCTTATGTATTTTGACGCTACAACGTTCTTTCTTTACATCTGGCAACTCATTTATGGCCTTATTGTGCACATGGGTGCATAGGAAATGTTCATATATTAAGTGGGCCGTATAACCAAGTTTACAGTCTCTCAGGGTATCTGGCATTGTGAATCACCATCCTACACAACCTGACTCCATCCATGCAGCCTTAAGCACTGTTTAAGTCTTGATTAAATTACTGTTTACAAACAGATGCTCCACTGAGATGCTTTAGGTTCTTTTGACACTCTTGAAAAGAGCTGCTTTGCATTAGCGCTTCATTCAAATTGAGTTAAAAAATTACGAAAACGTGCTGTGTGGGGGATTTAAACAGTTCATTTCTAAAAGATTGTTGAAGGAGATATGAGCTTTCCACCATTAATTCAAGATTTGACACAAATTGTGATTCAAGTTCACAGATGTGAGTTCATCATGCCCACCTCTGCTTTACTAAAAGCGAATGCTCTATAGCTGCTGCAGGCAGATTTACATTTCTTAAAGCATCCCACAAACCCTCAAGTCACAAATGATTGATTCAAAGTGCAACTGCGTTGACAAATATAACATAACTGATTATCTACAGTGTGTATTGGATCTTTATGAAAAAATATGCCAATACAAATCTTGCAGTATTGACCAAATTCACCTTTGCTTATATTTTGAATGCAGTAACTTTTTCTAATACATCCAGCACTGATCAGTGTTCAGAAGTGTTGCTTTTAAAAAAAAAATTGTTAACCCAAAAAATAAACATTCTGTCATCATTTACTCACCCTCATTTTTTATTCCTGTCAACACAAAGAAAGTCTAGTACATCCAAAATAGCACAAGATATTCAAAAAGAACCTATATTGATTTATTAATTTTACATCCTGTTATAATAACCATAATTTACAATACCAGAAATTATTACATTATGCTGTCACAGACTTTCAGTTATTTTCATCAAGGACTATTGGTTTTCATGGACTTCTGTTAGTTATTTTCAGTCACATGTTTTCCTTTGTTCAGTTTTGCCGCCACTCTTTAGCTGTCATGGGAAATCATTTGATCAGCTCAGGTGTTACTCATTATTTCATTCATTTGGTCTGTATTTAATTTTCTTTGCAAGCTCACTTTAGTTGTCTGGTCTTGATTGTGTTCTACCGCATTGTTGCGCTACTCTGAGTATAATTCAAACCCTGTTTGAATTTCATCCATCATCGTCCACATCTTCGACCGTCTGTGACGGAAGACCAGACCCAGAAAATGGACTTTGCTTTTATTAATGTTGCCCCAGTGAGGGGCAACACAATTTTGAATGGAGCTACAATATTTGTGTCCCAAGGCAGAGACTTGGAGCATTCCTTGACTTCTGCTATCAAGCCAGCTGTCACGACGTTTGTCTCATGGAGAGATGTCAGTGTGCACTGGATGATGATCCCTGCAGAGATCCGTGCTGGACCCTGCAAAGCTACATCAACTTCACACTGTGGATGAACGGATCCGTGTTCACAGTGGGCGAAGCTGAGGATGACAGCAGCCTCGTCCAACCACAATACTGACTTTTAGGGCCCTATCATACACCTGGCACAATGCGTCGCCAGGCGCGACACAATCGATTTTTGCTAGTTACAGCTCGACGCAGTTATCATTTTCACGTCCTGCGCCATGTTGTCTAAATAGCAAATGCATTTGCGCCCATTTATGCGCCCATGGGCGTGCTGGTCTGAAAACGAGGTGTGCTCAGGCACATTGCTGGCGCGTTGCTATTTTGAGGCAACAAAAATAGACTGCACCATTGACCAGCTAAAACCTTGTCACACACAGGGATGCGCAGCAGCACACAAACATGCCAAATCTTAAAAATGAAAGGTAATGTAAAAGATTATTATTGTGTACATAAATATAAAAATGCCTACATGTCATAATGGATAGTCTATCGCTTTCTTATGCAAGCTGTTTTTTGGTTTCACTTTCACTTTAAAAAACGATCACGTTCAGCAAGGAGGGGACAGTTTTGAAAGGGGGTGCACAGTAACTGATTTGAGTGGGCTTGATCCGTGAATGCCCTCCCTTTGCCCCGGCCCTGCTCTCTGGAGAAGCATTCAGTCTGTTCTCACAAATTCCGGCGTGTAAATAGCGAATTCGCCATGGCGCGAGCGCAGTTGGCTCTTAAAAGGATTGGGAGATGAGACTCTGATTGGTTTAATGCACGTTATGCCCAAAACACACCCACGACTCATTAAGAGAATAGGGACAACCGTTTAAGACCATGCGCCTCCTTAAAATAGCAAAAGTGGATTCGGACACGCCACAAGTGCACCTGCGCCGTGTGTAGATACTGCCTCTCACCCATCACCCAAATCGTTGTTATCATCATCATCATCATCATCATCATTGCAAATTAAGGATAGTGTTATGAATGAAATGGACAGGAATTTACTATTCTCAATAACGTTCATTGACTGTATCTACCTGTTGTATTATTGTCATGAATCTGGTCGGTGACCTGCGGTCCGCTCACCACCAGATGTCGCTCTCACCCTGTCGTAACGCTCAGACTGTTGCACTACACCCCAGACTACATTCCCCGTCATCCAGCGCGCTGATTGGGTCAGCACCTGTGACCAATCAGGCGTGCTATAAAAGCCCCGGACTTTCCCTCTGTATCTCACGGAGTATTGTGGTTTTCATTGTGGTTAATAGTGTTGTTGTGATTATCATTGTTATCGGTCCTAGTTCCTAGTTCCCTTGTTCCCGTGTTCCCCTGTGTTTAGCTTTCTCGTCTGGCCATCTCGTCTCGACTGTCTCGCTGCCTGCCTACTGGACTCTCGCTCGTTTCACGGATTATTCCCTCTTCTCGCTCCCTTACGGATTATGTTCGCCACGGATTGACCCACGCCTGCCTCACGGACGACTCTTCTGCCTCGCTCCTATATACCTGTTTGTTGTTGTGCTGACCCTGCCTGTCTGACCATGTCTTTGTCTCATCGTTTAAATAAAAGCTCGCATTTGGATCCGCTCGCCTCTTGTCTCACTCACACTGTTACAATTATATACCCTCATATATCCATTCGTCTTCCCCTGTTTCATGCTGCTGTAAGATGAAGCCGCAGGACTCATACTCAACAGCCAAGTGAGTGGCCTCTGGCTCTGCCTCCAGCCTCTGATCCTCTCGTTCCACCTCGGGCCATCGACCTGTCGGCTCCACCTTGGCATCATCAGAGACCCTCGACCTTACGGCTCCAATGGGTTCCCTTGTCCCTCCGGCTCTGCCTTCATCAGTCGGCACCCTTAACCACGTACCTGCGAGCCTCCCACTAAGGAAAGGGCATGAAGTGTGGCCAAGTATTGTGACCCATACTCGAAATTTGTGCTCTGCATTTCACCCATCTAAATGCACACATACCATTAGGACTCTCCAACCATTAGGACACGACTCCCCACTACACTTCGGATCTCCACCCCTTCGGCTGCAGTGGGATCCTCCTTCCCCCCGGGTTCGCCTCTGCCCCAGGCCTCGGGAGCTGAGGCAGCTCCACCCAGGCCTCCTGTGCCAGAGATGTTGTCTGATTCCATCAGCTCTTCGTCATTGCCTTGGGATCCCCTGAGAACGACTCTGTCTCTATCGTCCCACAGATGTCGTAGGCCACCTCCACCTTGGCTCCTCCTTCCATCAATGTCGTCATGGGCTGTTGTTTTCACAGTGCTCTGGTTTTGCAACATCTGGCCACTCCTCCTGTCATCGCCCTCATGGATGCTTCCACCATCTTTGCCTCTGTGGAGTCTCTGTCCATCTGTTCTCACCAGCCTTCTGCCTGCTCCTTTCCAGCCCTTCTCCAACTCCTCAACCTCCTCCAAAGACTCCCCCCTTCACTCCCTCCTCTCCTTTCCTGTTTTTCGTTACGGCACAAGGTCACGCCTTCCAGGAGGGGGCGTTGTGTCACAGACTTGAAGTTATTTTCATCATGGACTATTAGTTTGGTTTTCATGGACTTCTATTGGTTGTCTTCAGTCACATGTTTTCTTTTGTTCACTTTTCCACCACTCTTTAGTTATCATGGGAATTAATTTAATCTGCTCAGGTGTTACTCATTATTTCATTCATTTGGTCTGTATTTAAGTTTCTCTGCAAACTCACTTTAGTTGTCTGGTCTTGATTGTGTTCTACCACACGGTTGCGCTACGCTGAGTATAATTGTGTTCTTTAATAAACCCAGTTTGAATTTCATTCATCATCATCTTTATTTTTCGTCCATCCATGACATATGCTAAAAGATCATTAGAACCATAAAACTGCTCATATCCATTACTAAAAGCTCAGCTTGTTGTGTGGCATCATTTCCTCACTGATGACTCAAAGGAAGCTTAGTAAAATAATTATTACTATTACTCAAAAGTTTAATGTTGCCCTTATTGCCACTTTAAGTAATATAAAAGTGGAAAGTGGACAGGAACTAAACCCTCACATTAGTGCCATAGCTCAGTTTGTTAGAGCATGTGCACTAATCGCTACAACCAGTCTACTTGGCGCCGAACAGATAAACGTGTTTAAATAAAACCACAAATGGCATGAAAAGAAACACAGTAGTCGCATTAAGATGCACTAAATGTCATCTCCAGAACAACTTGCAGATTGGATCGCATCCCTCTCGAAAAGAAACAGAGCGTATCATTATCTAGCAACTGACAGTAAGATGGATCCTGCTTAGAGCCAAAGCAGGCAGAAGCCCATCCATTTGGATGTGTATTCTGATAGCTCACTGAGAGGAAACTCGCTCTGCTCTCTAGAATGCCAAAAATGCAGCCTCCTGTGATCTGCGGAGAAGATAAGTATTTTACCAGAAGTTCAACGCCTGCTTCACACGATCAGTTGCATACACATTGCTCACTTATTTTTTTTTATATGAGTCGGGTATGAAATAGACTCATAAATCCACAGAGTGGTCCAGTGCAAAGAAAACGAGTCCTCCTTTCAGACAGGATGGATTAGGCGGCGTTCCTGATGGATACGATTCTGCTGGTGACCATGGAAACTGCCGCCTTCCGTGTCCCAGCCTGCTTTTAGATCAGAGAGCAGCTGCTTTTACATACATAAGGATTTTACTTAATGAATGGAAGCCTTTTTGAGAACGAAAGTCTTACTGAGAGGAAAGTGGTTTGACTTGGTGCCGATCTTTTATGTAGGTCTTAAAAAAGATGATCAAATAGAGTTTTTCAATTGCTTTCTAAATTACCTATTCATTCTTTAGGGATTTAACACTTTTCTTGGAATTTTCTTGCACTCTAAAGGGTTCAGGGTTTAAATATTCCTCAGGTTTTTTTAAAATGTTTCTTGTGCAATCAAAAGGGCTCAGGGTTTAAATATTGACTGTCGAGACATCTTGGGATTCAACAAAGGCAGAGAACAATGCTGGAAGCAAATCAATAAGTATTGTTCTATTCCTCAAGATGTTCTACAAACCTCAAGATGATGCAAGTATGCTCTAACGTGCTGTCTGGAAAATAATGCAACATATAGACAAAAGAAAGCTATGTAGCTCTTGTCTGTAAATCCAATCTAGCAATACGCAAGGGCATAAAAGCTCGCATGACGTGTTTACATATGAGGCATCTGTCAACTGCAAGCTCCGGCATACATCAAACTACAACCTTAATGTGTCTTAGGAGGATTTTATTAAGAGGTTCATGGGTATTTTAACTCCAATTACCCTGTGTGGAGTTACATCCTGAATATAGTATGACAGTGTATAACCCCTGGCAACACATCAGAGGAATTACTTCTCCTGTGGGGTCGTTTATTGGCTGCTGGGAGCAGAAGTGGATCTGGGGGTCGGTGTCAAAGAAATGTGTTGACGTCTCTTCCTGCACACCACGCTCAGGCAATGTTAAGTTGTGAGCCTTAAAGGGCTGAGGAACTCAACATATGACGTTTGAAGATTTCTTGGCCCCGACCTCTTAAAAAACACCAGAGAAATGTGAAGACCCAAAGGGAGAAGCTGGAAAATATGAAGAGCTGTCCGCAGGGGAAATGTTAGTCACACAGCTATGATAAAACAGCATTTTATAACAGGTTATGGTATGTATAACACTTTGACATACTCACACTTTTAAAAGAAATTTCTTTATGAGAAATATGGATTTGAAATTGTAAAATAACTAGTGGTGTCAAAACTAGTGTATTAACAAAGGCCGTTTTTCCAGTTTAACAGCGTTAAAAATATTGGTAACACTTTATTTTGATAGTCCACTTTAGACATTCTACTAACAGTAAGTAACTTTGCAACTGCATGTCAACTAGTCATTAGAGTATTAGTAGACTGTCTGCTTAATATCTTCTAACACTCTTCCAAATTTTGCAATTATGTCAACTTATTCTACTAACCCTAAACTTAACCTAACAGTCTGCTCTGAGAGTAAGTAGACATGTAGTTGCAAATTAATGAGAATTAGTTGACATGTAGTTGCAAAGTTACTTATAGTTAGTCTAAAGTGTCTAAAGTGGACTATCAAAAAAAAGTGTAAAAAAAATATTTAACGCAGTGGCGGGGTTGGGGTTGGCCACCTCACTCACAACTGATGCTTCTGTCTCTTTTTTTCTTGCAAGTGCACTTTTCCTGTCTTGTCAGGCATTATAGTGTGCTTGCAGCACGCATGCTTCAAATGCACACACACACACTCTAACCTGTATAATTTCATATTAAAGTGTGAATGAAGCTATGAGTATGGAAGGTCAAATGGTTCAAAAACCCATGAATTTTAACAAGTCAGCAATACGCATCATATGTGTATGTCACATGTTAAATATCAGAAATATATGAAAATATATTAAATCTACGAAAATGTGTGAAATATATATTTAACGTGTGAAATATACACATAATGTGCATTAAATACATGTATTTTACGTTGATGACGTGTTAAAATTCATTTTTTTTTAACCATTTGGTTTTCAATATACAAGCATGCGTGTCAGATCCACGTCACATTCAGCAGCGGCAGCTCTTAAAGTAATAGCAGCCAAATATTTTGAATGTTATGTTGGATAATTTTATTCAATTTCAGCATATTTCCTACTTGCTTAACTTCACTTAAATTAGATTTTACAAACAAGGCTTAACCTTAATCTTAGACTAAAATGTAAGTCAAAGCTGTTTCAGCTGAAAGAAATTTGCACTGACAGATCTTAAAATATATCAGTTCCTTTGTTTTGTCTTTAGATGCAAACCAGTAATGTTTTTAAGGCACGTTTATAAAAATGATTTAAATGTCCTAATTGAACAATGGCCTAATCCTGGCTTAGTCTAAGCCCTGTCTGTGAAACCGAGAATATATAATTTTTTTTTGTTTGTTTGGTTTTTTTTTTTTTTGACAGCACTAAAATTAACTTTATAGACAATGGTGGACGGATATGTCACTTTCCGGAATCATTATGTGGTTATAATGAATTCTGATTCATTATACTTATTTGTGGTGCTGTTTTAGCAGTATTAAAAATTAGATTACAGAAATACCTCTGATAACTTGAGAAAAAATATATATTTATATTTAAAATGGTGGTTAATTCAGGATAACTGTTTTTTTTGTTTGTTTGTTTTTTTCAGTCATCACAGTGGTAAAAATTATCCCAACTAACCCCATTAAATATTAATATTAAAATGAACAACATATTGATCCAGTTATTTATGATCACTTGCAACATTTCCATTGGATTAATAAGCAAATTTCTTTTAATTGTGGCTAATTTAAGCCACTACTCAGCTACTCAAGAAAAATACATCCTGTGTATATTTTGATATTTCAAAATATGACATAATGAAGTCTAATGATAAGCAAGGTAATGCATTTCTCCAAAACTTAATCCAACAGGAGCAGACCAACAAAAAAACTCACAACCTTTAAAACTATTAAAAACACTGTAAGAAAAAGAAGGATTCGTCCTTTAGTAAGAAGGACGACCGTGAAATATAGGTGCTCCCACTTGAGGGGAATGTCTGAGAGAGGCCGCTTCAACAGACTATGATTTCAGCAAAGAAATCCAGAAAAATTACAGCTTAGCAGCAGCAGTGGACACTCAAAACCGTCCTCGCCAAACATCGTCACATGAGTGCTTTATTTACACGCTGTCTCACAATTTTCTGTCCCACTTTCTAATTATCAGTGTCACAAGAGTAATTACACAGCCCAGTGTAAAACTCACAAGAGTCTCACAAGTGTTATTCTGCTTGTCAAGTGTAATCAAGATGTTACAGTTCATCAGAAATTGTTGGTCTCTCTGATGGAAAAATTAGGTCCTGTAAATAGGAAACTAAAATCTAATAAAAATCAAGGATCCTTAATTTTGCATGTATGTCATGCATGCATGCTTTTCATTTTAGTATCTAATGGGGCATACATTCCAGTCTATGGAAGTGCATGTATCCAATAACTATGAACATTTCTGAAATATATTGCTCATATGTCTAACCATAAGTGTTAGACTTATAGTCTAGACTCGTCCAGCACCATTGGTGCTATGGAATGACATTTCAAATCATATAGCTTGTTGAGGAGAAGTGAATTACTTTTCCAAATGACTGATCTTATGAAACTGGCAGAAAAATCATTAGAGGAGGGATCTGAGACTTATACAGAGACCTGAATATCCTAGAGATTTAAGGATCTGTTCTTTTGACTTGGTTCAGTAAGCTTCGCCCTAGTAACCATAGAGAAAAAATCAACCAGAATGCCTTAGCTACCATATAGCAATCCCCTGGCAGCCACCCATTGGACCCTAAAGCTCAGTGAGAGTGACTTTTACACATGGAAACACTGCTTACATTTTCACAAGCATGGTAAATGTCAGAGTGGTTATAAAAGTCTAAATCACTCAGACTATTAGGCTTGGTTCACACAATACAACTTGTGCAATCAATAATAATTTTCAACAGTCCGCTCACACTAAACATTTTATCCCTTAAGGCTGTGTATTACGTTCTAACAGTGCAATATTTTTTCCCCAATTCCAATTTATTTCTAAAGCACATATTATTACAACAGTGTTGACTATAGTGCTGTAGAATATAATCAATAAATAAATAAAATAATTACAAACATAAATAAACACAAATTAAAACATCAATATAGAATATTAAATCCTTTTCCCACAAATTTATTTTAAAAAGGAAATTCAGAAAACATTTCTTGGTCCATTGTGCAACTAATTCTGTAGCATATTGAAAAAGGCTTGAAAAAAATTATTTCTTAAAAAAAAAAAGAATAATAATCTTTATATATATATATATATATATATATATATATATATATATATATATTTTTTTTTTAATTTTAAGAACATACTTGGAGATTCCACAAACTAAAATCGAGTGAATGATGAGTTCTTCAGTATTGTTCCTAAAACCACCACCAACAGCAACAACAACACGTGAACACTTTAGTTAATTAATCTCATAATTACGATAATTACAACATGGCGTGAACGCACCTTTATTCAGCCATCACCACACCTGCCATCAATTATCACCTCATCCTGACACACACATAAGCACTCACCTTGCCTACCCATTGTCTAGCACTACCCACCAGGGGCAGACTGGCCATCGGGAGCATCGGGAGAATTCCCAGTAGCCTGTCAGCCAATTTGGCCCACTGCCCATCACATACTTTTTTTTTAGTATTGTTGTTGTTGTTTTTGTTGCCTGTTGAATGTATAAAAGTGATTATTTCGGAATGCACCATTCAATAATAAACTCTAATAAATCATGAATCGGTTAGTCTTGACTGGCAAAGCGTTTCACTTCACTCGCACTCCACACGTCTGCGCATCCGCCAAATGGATGCGAGATTTGAGAGTGGAGTAGAAGTGCCCAGGTGAAGCAGAGAGAAAAAAAACTGTCCTGTTCAGGACTTCAAGTGCAGGTCAGTTACATCTGTAAATAGACTATTGTAGTTTTGTCTTTGTTTACTTAGTTAAGCATTAAACTGCTAGCAAATGTTAGCAGTAGCAGTCAATTACTGCAAAAATAACAAAAGGACATAATTACAATTGTAAAGAGTAGGAATTTAGCCGACAAATATTCACATAATTTTAAAACAGGTTCAGAGGGAGCTATATGGTAGACAACAACACAACCCTTGTGTGAAAATTAACCGTATTTTTAATAAAAATAAAACCAAAAACCATGGTTACTATAGTTAAACCATGGTAACCACAAATAATAAAATACAAGAAAATTTGTGAAAAAAATAAACACACAAGAGATACAGAGAGATTAAAAGAGACTAAAAAGGAAATTGGAAGTTCAAGAAATAGCACGATTGAAACTTTTTTGTGATGATTATGAAATTTTGTCCCAATCCGCCCCTGCTACCCACTTTGAGCCTGTCTGAGTACTTATCTGTAAGACTTATCCTACTACCAACCTGTTAGACTTTACCATTGTTACTCTGTCTTCAGTCATCTTCTGTTTTCAGTAGTAATGCAAAGTCTGATTCATTTCCACAAACCAGTTCTTTCAGACAGTTCAAAGAACCGATTCATTGGTTCCTTAAGTCATCTTGCAATGATGTCAGTATGCATTTCTTTTATAACAACTCTTATAAAAACGTATTATTTTATATCAATGAAACATTCAAAGTTATTTGTGTGAACACATATTGCTCTTTATTGCCTTTTGTTCACTGTGGATAATGTCGTTTGTTGTCATAGTTTCATTCACTGATCCTTCATGTTGGATACGAGTCACATCTGACCAATATTGAGTAGCCTACATATAAATGCAGATATGTTCTACATGTCTGAAGTATAGGCCTATAGAAAGAAAAAACCTTATTGTTACGGAGGGAACGAAGCGAGGAGCGGGCGGATCCATATGCAAAGCTTAACTGACATTAGACAGAAACATGGTCATAGGCAGGCTGGGTCGA
The DNA here is from genome assembly GCA_012976165.1 of Labeo catla. Classification (NCBI taxonomy): domain Eukaryota; kingdom Metazoa; phylum Chordata; class Actinopteri; order Cypriniformes; family Cyprinidae; genus Labeo; species Labeo catla. The sequence continues at coordinate 283,044 of VONZ01000136.1, read as the reverse complement.
ACACAGGCAAACAGGTATGCAGACAGCAAGACACAAGAGTATTCCGTGACACGGGCGAGGGTCTGTCAAGGGCGAACGTAATCCAAGGTTGTAAATGCTGTACAATACTCAGCCCAGAATAGTGGGAAGGGCCTCGTATTTATGCAGTTCGTAATTTGGCTGCAGCTGTGAGTGAAGTAGAACATGGGAAAGTTAGTCCGGGGTGTAGTGCAACAGTCTGTGTAATGGCAAGGCGACCTCTGGTGACACTTATGAGTTTTATGAGCTCACTGATTTAGCTTAACAACTTAAAATATAATCTGCATGCACAATAAACCTTAGTAAAATTCAGGTTTTTCAATGCTTTAATAAAAATGTAGGCGTATTAAATAAAACTAGTCTAACATATTTCCTGTATGATTCATTTATTATTAAAGAAACTTGCATTGTGCCTGAGTCTCGTTCAAGTCCTTGGTGATACACACAATTGTGCATAATGTCAGTAATTTGCTCGTTAGAATCCTCTGTAATCTTTGGCAAACTTCAAAATTTTGGTTGAACCGGCTCATTCATTCGGTTCCACCTGCCAGTGCCTATAAAGCAAATGGACTGTTATTTACAGTTAAGCGTTTGCTGTTGATGATGAACGCAGTTACTCACCTGTTTGCATCGTTTGTTTCCCTTACCTGCCAATAAACCATCTCTGTGGAAGTTACCTTTGTGCTATCTTCTTCAGTTGCTGACAGAAGACCAGACTGATTAACAAGAGCTTTATGGCAGCCTTTTGTTTCAAGAATGGATCATCGATCTGCTGAACTAAGAACCTGTGAAAGATATTCTGTGCTCCATCGATCAAAATGGCCCACAGTTTGTAGATGTATGCTGAGGAATTTGTCCAGTATTGTCCTTTAGTACCCTGTGATGTCCAGTTTCTCATAGGTTTGTTTTGGATTTGATTAAACCGTCACCTAGCAAGACTGATACCACCAAGCAGTCCTACCCTCACTCTGAGACAATATTTAGACTAGGTGTAGTGAATTTGTGGCTCTCCCTATACAGTTGAAGTCAGTGAGGTGAAAAACAACAATACCGCTAAGCAGCTATTCTCTGGTAACCAATCCCTTTCTATGTGCCAGTCCTTATCCTTCAATACCAAACCATTAAAAACCATGAGAGCCAAGCTGCCATTTTATCCTGACAAGTCAGCCAAGCGTAGTTTAAAGAGAATAGCACCAGCGAGTATTCTACTTATTTCTACACTCCTATTGAAGGGGCGGTATTTGTCAACGAACTTCCGGTATGCCCTGAAGTGACCACGGAGGTTGTTCCCAAGTTTCCTGTTTGCCCAGATACGACCACGGAGGTCATTCCCGAGTCTCATGTTTGCCCAGATGCGACCATGGATTTCGTTCCCGAGTTTCCTATCTACTCAAACATGGCCGTTAAGACTGTTCAAAGTTCCCTCATCATGGACACAGAGGCCGATCAGTGTTCCCTCATCACAGCCATAGAGACAGAGGGTTCCGCCCAGCCCTGAAATTTCAGTGTTCCTGCTGGTTCATCTGTTCCGAACGCTCTTTTTGCATCTTTTTTGTATATTTCACATTGAATATGTCACAAAACGTACATGGCACTACGTATTTCGTGTTTTGCGAAAAAGTTCCCACAGGTACGTTTTCGTCATGAGATCAGGTTGGCCTGTTATGTGTCACCCTGTCAAGATGTTTCTGTGTCCTCTGCATGTTCTGTGTAAGCCAAGAAGGCTGATCACGGATTTTAAGCCTGTCTTATGTGTTTCTGTTGAGTCAGTTTGTTCACTCCCATCTGCGCTGTCCAGTTCATCAGCCATGCCTGCGCTGCCACTCCTCAGTCCTTAGTCACCTGTCCTGGTCACCGCTGAGTGGCCTTGGCCTAAGTCGTCATCAGTTCAGACCTGGAGTGGTGACCCATTAGCTCCACCTTGAACCTCTGTGGCTGTCACTCTTTCTAGGCCTTGCGACCAGTCAGCTCCAACATGGCTACTACCTTTTACGGCTCCACCAGGTTTCCTCACCTCTCCGGCTCTGCCTTGGTCAGTCACCACTCTGACTTTGCTCTGACTTCTTTTCCACCCTGGCTTCTCCCGCCTTCATCTTCCCCCTGGCCCTGCCTGTCCTGTGCTTCTGTCCTGCACCCACCTCCAAAGCCCACTCTTGTCCTCCTCTGGACTTGGGGGGGTATTTTCTGAATTCTGTGTTTAGCTGGGTTTTTGTCTTGTGGCTCTTGTTTCTATTCTGTGTCCTAGTTTTTAGTCCTAGTTACTTTCCTATGTTTCAGTCAGTTTCTGTGGTTACTCATCCATCCACAGCCATTCGTTATGATGGATTCAAAGCCCAGTGCAAACCATGAGCCCAAGGCTGCCACGATACTAATGCCAGAGCCAGCGCTAGAGTCACAGAGTGCTCCATTGCTCTGACCAGGTGTGTGACCTGGCTACATTGTCTGTCATAGAAGGAATACTGGTAGATATGACGGGATGGATTGGAGCCCGGCTCCTACAGCTAAGGTGGATGTAGATGCGTTAAATTCTGAGTCACTGACTGATTTTGAGAATGACTGCATTAAGCCTGTTTTGTTAGCCTGTTTTGTCACCTAGCACCATGTTACTAATGTCTGTGCTTCCGCCCAACCCTGAATTCTCTGTTTCACTGCTGCTTTCGCCCAGTCGTGAATCTCCTGTGTTCCCACTGGTTCCACCCAGCCCTGAATTTCCTGGTCCTGGTCACTTACAAAGTCGCCTTGGCCCGAGTTGTCAACAGTTCAGGTCTAGACCTACTCAGACCCATTAGCTTCACCTTGGACTTCCATGCCTGTCACTCCTCCTATGGCCTAGCAACCATTTGGCTCCACTGTGGATCCTCCCTCACTCTGTTCTCGTTTTCTTTTCTTTCCTTGCCTCATTATTTACAACCCAGCATACAATGTTAGATAAAGTGACCAGCCAACAAAATCATCTAATTAACTTATCAAGGATGATCAGCAGTGAAAAATCAAAGGTTATATAGCTTAAAAGCAATGTTGTTGTTTACTTTATAGACTGTCCTTTAATTCTGAGCATGAACATTGAACATTGCAATTCCACTGACGATACTAATGTGTGTGGTGTGAAACCAACTTTACAAAGGGTTGGTGTTCATTCACACCTTCACAGTCCCTGTACGCTTGACAAATTGCTCATAAAGTCAAGATTAAGCTGAGAAACCCTGAGGAAAGCATGTGATCTGCGATTCTTGAACATCGTGATCTATTTATTAACATGAACTGTTTATAAATGGAATGCAAATTGTAGGGCTTCAACTCTAGGAAGTGCTTTCAGGCTTGTTTGTTTATAAGTATGTATCATTGACTTTTCATTTGATTAGGACTATCAGGGAAAAAAAGTTTTGCATCAGTCAGAAGGTTCTTTCACAAAGTTTACTTTGTAACCATCACTCACACTTTTCACTCATCACCTGGTGCACTCTCAAAAAATAAAACCAGTCATTTAGCCGCCACTATCTGCAGCACTGTGATTTAACTGTCATATTCAATAGTACAAAAGATCACAGTAGCATGATGAGAAGAGATAATACGTTCTTTAGACTGAACTGATATTCAATGTTTGCTCTTCAGGTGCAATGAATAAATGGTAAATTAACAAAGCATTTCTGAAGCCTTTGATTCTCTCACACTCAAGAAAGAATCCCCATGGAAAAACCGACCTCGAGTGTCCTTCCTGTGAGAAATGAGTGGGTAGCACAATGGGAAGTTTAGGTTTCTCATAAACCATAACCAACAAAGCCACCCACAGAGAAACTGCACACAATGGTCATAAGATGGAGGATCTACAAAATCTCCAATTAGCATCTCAGCTAATGAGCTGTCATTCTTGTTTAAAGGGCACCCATTCTTTTTTCAGCTTCAATAGTCATTTTTTCCTCTAATCTACCAATATTTTCTTGATATAGCTTCCTGATTATTTTCCAAGGCATGTGAATCAACCAAGCTGTTTTGTCCTTTATTTTAATAACTTTTATCACAATTCATTTGATTGATTTTTTTATTTGATTTGTTATTTTTATTAATATTAATCTTTATTGAAGTTTCAGTCCCTAACTCTGTTCCAAATTTGAGTAAGATGTTTAGCGAGACAGCATCAGTTACAGGGATAATTCACTTAAAATTGAAAATCTTATCATCATTTACTCACCGCCATGTCGTTCCACTCATCTTTGAAACACAAATTAATATGTTTTTAATGAAACCTTAGAGATCTCTGTTCCTCCACTGAAAATAACTTTAATGATTCAAACAGTTCATTACAGCACTGTAAAAGTAATCCATATGAATCAAGTGGTATGTAAATCTTCATTTGTGTTTCAATGATGAACAAAAGTCTTTAGGGTATGAACAACTTAAAGGTAAGTAAATGATGACACTTCATTTAAGACAAATTGTTCCTTTGAGGCAGTCTAGCTGTGCAGCCTACTAGAATGTGGAACTTTAAAAATTTACAGCAGCATCCTTTAAATAATAATATAATATCCTTCATATAATTCCCAGAATGCTTTGCTGTAGGCCCAGAGAAAACATTCATAATAGAAGTAGTCAAAAGCAAGCCAATTATAAGCACATTTTGACTTTCTGTGATGAAATCTGTCATAACTCTTTTCTATCCTGTGAGATGTGTTTTGAACGTATTCAATAGTTTTTCTATTGTGTGTGATGTTTTGCTTTCACAGCCTCCCAGCGGGCTCTCTGGGGTCTGACACATATAGCCAGAGCTCTCTGCTCTCCCTGTACCTTCCACAAACACACTGATTGTTAGCTGTTATTATTTCTCAGATGAAATCCCCAAAGTGACATAGTCTGCCTGTTGTTAGCTCAGGCTCAGCCTGCCTGGATTGCACAAAGCTAATATGAAGTTCATTAAAATAAATCCCTGTAGTAAAATCCAGATCTGCCTATATACTTGCCTATATAAAATCTGAGTGTTAAGAATTTACATAGCATTAGCACAAGAAATCACAATCAGGCTGCTAATACTGTGGCATGCATAACATTAAACAGAGTCTGTCTTTTTGTTTCAGGGTCATAACAATGGGCACATTTTACTGTGAAAGCGCTCAGCTGCTATATTGTGGGTTTTTCATAACACCTCTGAAATCACAATCTAGAGTAAATGGAAGGCGAGCAAAATGGAACAGGTGCACACTGATTACAGCACAGCAAGATGTGCATTACAACGTGCTTTGAAGATGAGATTTTATTTTATTTTATTTTTTTTTATTTTACTTTTTTATCCTTCAAGCAGATAGAAACATGTTTGTACAGCATTACATCATGTGCGCTAAACCTAGAGCAGGTTTGTCTGACTGTGATTGCTTAATCTTTAATGATATCATGGGCAGTACGTGTCTCATTTCTTATTTCACCCTGAGGGAAAGAAGAAGGAGGTGCTTTGAAAACATGCCAGATTTAAGTAAAGCTCGAAGTAATAACAGCCCACTGAATAGAAATGTAATTTCTTTCAGAGCCAGTCAAAATAAATAAGCATCTTATCCGAGGATCATTAGGTGTCTTGTTTTACCACTACAAAAATATAACCAAACCATTTCTTAGTGAAATATACTAGAATTCAGTTTCTACTCACAGTAGTATTTACTCACACTTGTGTCACTTTAAACCTTTCTTCTGTGGAATTCAAAAGAAGAAATTTTAAAAAATGTCCTGGTTGTTCTTTTCCATGCAATTTCAGTAAATGGATGTGGAAGTCTTTACGTTTCAAAAAGGCTTTAAAAAAGCACCATTTAAATTAGAAAAAAAAACAAAAAAACATTAAATTAAAAAAAAAAAAATGTCTATGCAAATTATAAGTATGCTGAAATCATATGAGGAACAGATTGCAAATCACTACAAAAATCTTGACATTTACTGTCCTCTGTGTATTCATGTCAGATCTAGCATGATGTCAGGAGTCAGATTATTTGAATCAGTTGATCCAGTCCAGAAAACAGTCATTTAGAATTATTCTTTTATAAAAAATTATTTTTTGAGTTAAACTCACAATAAACTTGATTGTTTAATAGCTGACTGGAAACCGGGGTATATTTTCAGTGAATAACAAACAATTTTTTTTTGTTGGTTTGCCACACAAAGATATCATTTCAACTTTATATAGACAATTTATGGTGATTTTTCAGCTTTTTTTAAACTTTAAAGCCATACAGTTATTCAAAACGTCTCCTTGGGCTCTATTTCAACGATCTAAGCGCATGGTCTAAAGCGCACGGTGCAGGTTCACTTGGGGCGTGTCCGAATCCACTTTTGCTATTTTAAGGATGGGAAAAAAGTCAGCGCATACGGTTAAGGCTAGAAGGAATACAGCTCTAGCTACTGGGCATGCGCACACCAGTCTAACATTATTTTTGTCACACTGTACAACAATAATACTGTTTTTGTATTATAATAAGGGCCAGGGGCGATTCTAGGATTTTCATTTTAGGGGGGCTCAGCCCCCAGTGAGGGTATAATAATAAAAAAATAATATATATATATTGCGTGCAGCGCTGCTGACACGCGCGAAAGCATGCAATGGCTTTCGTATGCGCGCTACTTTTTCCGATTTTACTTAAGCCCCGTTCACACTAGCAGCGTCTTCTGTCGCTGCATGTCGCCAGGGGCTGGCGACGAGGTTGCTAGTGGGCGTTCTCACTACTGGTTGCCTTGACAGCGAATCAGGTTTCTTGAAGCTACATTCAAACATTTTGGAGGCAAAAGACTAAATATAATATAAATATAAATTAAATCTGTACATACAAACAAAAACGAATGAGAAGCAGAGCCTATTTTTTTCCATTGAGTATATTTATCTGTGGCTGAGAGGAGAACGATCACATGAGCTCTACCGTCTTCTTTCCTATTGGCTGTCGCTCCTGAAAGTCGCTCTTCATTTGCATAAAGTTGAGGGATTCTGAACTTTGTCGCGTCGCTGGACACGCCCCATCCGGTAGCCAACGGTCGCTGTAGCTCGCTGTCGCTCTTGACGCCGGAAATCGCCAGTTCTCCACTGAAATGAATGGGATCGTGTCGCTTTGTCGCTGCCTGGTGTAAACGGAGCTTTACGTCGCCTTTCCACTATCTCCGACGAATGACAAGCGACAGACAGGAAGTCATTCATTTCCAGTGGCAAGTAGTGGGGGAGCTGCGTGGAGTTCCGATCATATTAGTATGCGGAAATTCGGATCCGAGTTGAGCTGCGGATGCGTTAAAATATTTGGCTAGACTGTATGCGACTGCCCGACCAGATATGTATTTTATTAAAAACTATGAGAGTACGGTTAGAATTACCAATATTTTATTCACTTTAACATTATTTTTTAAACACTATTTCTGTAAAATGTTGGTTTAGAATAAGTATGGCAGAAGTAATTATTTTATAATTATTAAATTATTATTTACATTGATTAATCCCATGAAACCTACTTTGTTTTTATTTTGTTTTGTGAAGATACAATCATGCATTAATTATATTCATTCAAATTATTAATTTTACCGAGGTGAACATGCCAAGGTTACGGTTGCTGCATGATGAGTTGATAGTTCTGTGCGGCTGCCACTAGGGGAAGTAATGCGACAGTCGTGGCCAAATGTCGTGTGCAGTGGAAAGACGGCTTTACACTTTCAAACCCGTTCAGCAAGGAGGGGAGAGGATGGAAAGGGGGGCACAGTGACTCGGTGAGGCACGGCCCACGAATGCTCATCCTTGACCATAACCCGCGTCTGCTCGCTCTTGCAGCCGGTAGCCTACTTTGATAGCATAGGCTAGTGACACTGCTTCAAGTCAAATCGAGCAAAACTTTGAGCTCTGCAGACGGTGCGCCCATGCTCCTCCAATTAATTATTTATTAATAAATAATCACTTATTAATAAATAAGTGATATTTTGTAAACTGTATTTATGAACTGCACAGATGCAGATATTGTAACAATCTATCAATAAACACACACCTTTTGCTTTGTTTGTCGCTCTGCGCCGCTGCTGATTGAAGAACACGCTGAAAGAAGGGGAGGAGCCGATCGAAGTCATATGAAATTTAAAGGGAGCTGAGGCTATCACGAATTCGTGTACAGTTAATGGAACTGATCGCAATTTTTTAGGGGGGCTGAGTAGTCATTTTAGGGGGGCTATAGACCCCCTAAAAATGGCCTAGTGACAACCATTGGTAGGGGCTAAGTTTAGGGCTGGGGTAGGTGTAGACGTTAAAAAAAAATGTAATAGGTAGAACAATTCATTTCATTGTTAGTTTCCGGTCGGAGCTGTATACCTTCTAGCTACAACCGGCGCGCACAGTGCATGGTCTAAAAGGGTTGTCCCTATTCTCTTAATGAGTCGTGGGTGTGTTTTGGGCGTAACGTGCATTAAATCAATCAGAGTCTCATCTCCCATTCCCTTTAAGAGCCTGTTGCGCTCGCGCCATAGGATTCGCTATTTACACGGCGGAATTTGCGAGAACAAAGACTGATCCCTTCTCCAGAGAGCAGGGCCGGTGCAAGGGGGGGCTCGCATAAAAACAGCTCACGTAAGAAAGCGATTGACTATCCATTATGACATGCAGGCATTTTTATATTTATGTACACAATAATAATCTTTTACATTGTAATCCTTTAATTTTTAATATTTGCCATTTTTTCTTTGTATGCTGCTGTGCAACCCTGTGTGTGTAATAAGCATTGTGCACCTGCCTATAGGCGCATATTACTAACACGCTCTTTAAATAACAAGAAAAATATTGCACCATTGACTTTAGATCAGGTTTTAGTTGGTCAATGGCGCAGTTTAGTTGCCTCAAAATAGCAACGTGCCAACAATGCTCCTAAACACACACCGTTTTCAGACCAGCACGGGTGCACAAATGGGCACAAATGCATTTGCTATTTAAACAACGTGGTGCAGGAAGTGAAAATAATAACTGCGTCGGGCTGAAACTAGCAAAAATCAATTGCGTATGATAGGGCCACTTTTGTGTTCCACAGAGGAAAGAGGATTGTTAAGTTTAGAATAGTATGAAGCTGAGCAAATTATGAGAGAACTGTCATTTTTAGGTAAAATTTCAGTAAAACTTTACAATACAGGTGCACAAATATGCATTAATTCATGCTTAACTAATGGAGAGATAATCATAAGTTAATATACAGTAACTCATGAAGAACTAAAACATTTATTAATACTTATTTCATCAGCAACAAATGAACATTCTATATTATTCGTAGATTAAGTAATCAATAAATTGTATTAGTTAAATGTGTCATAATGTATTAATTACTTAATAACTTATTTTATTAACTAATAGCGTAAATTCATGTGTTAATTACCACAACGGGTTGAAGCCACGCATCTCATCTTCTAGTTGTCTGCTTTAATTAATCATTAGCTAATGATTTGCAAGGATATCATAATGTTATGACTTTACTTGTTGAGGCACAGAACTATTAACTAATTAACTAACTCCTTGCTGAACATATTTGTGCACACGTATTGTAAAGTGTTACCAAAATTTCCCTTTAGATTTTGCCAGCGTCACAACAAGAAAGGCTAATTGAGGTGTAAGAGACATTATGTAAAACAAAATAAATACTCTTCAAACACAGACATATTTAAACTTATGAATATTCCCTGCTTAACAATTACAACCCCTGGGGGATTTTCACAACAAATTACTGTCTAATCCGCATGTCTGGGAAATGCCATTCAGAGCGTTTCTAAAACCAGTGAAAAGGAGGCTTAATGTGCAATTCATGATCTTGCCAGTGTGGCAAAACACTTCCATGTTCTCAACAAACAGACACCGGGCCTTCTCATGAAATTCAAATGGATACAAGCAAAAAAATGTGACATTTTCCGTATACACTTATGTTTCACAGGGTGTATCAATGACTTCAGGTGTGGGTGAATTATAAATGTGTGAGCAGGTTGTTTAGTATCACAGGCAGCAGATTTCGCTGTGTAGGCTGAAATGGATTCTGGGTCTATTACACACCTTGTAGTCCGCCTGTTCGAAATGAAGTTAAAAATGGATATGCATCCCCTAACAAAATCATGTTAAACAACATAACAGAAACTCAATTTGGAAATGCATCGTGAATAAGTAGCTTTGAAACAAACCCACAATTTGGCAGAAATGCTTTTTAAAATCAAATCAAATTTTTTACAATATAAGAATGAAGTGGATCAAACTTGCAAACGGTTCTGCCCAAGCTCAATGCATCAAATGTGGAGCAGTTTGTTTCTTTCCCTATGGGCCTGCTGCTAACATTCTCAGTGTAGGTGGCTGGAACACACGCTGCACTTTACATAAAAGTGAGGGGGAGGTGACTAGGAGTGCAGCTCATTTAACTGTGTAGGTGACTCCATCAGTGAATTCACTGTCATAAGGACAGCACTATATTATTAAGATGCAGGAATAGATCTTCTAACAGAAGGTAAGGATCTAGTGTACTCTAATCAGGTTGTTGACTGACTTAAGCATGTTGTTCATTAATATCAAAAAGCTTAGAGAATACCAAAACAGAGATTGTGATTAAAGCATACAGTAATTTTAGTGACAGAACTTTGCAACTGGCTGTTTGTGTTTCTACGCTGAAAATTAACCTTTACTGGCGTTTGAACGAAAAAAAAAAACAATGATTCTTTATTTTTAATGCAGTCACAGAGGGTTTGTCTAAAGTAAACATAACCTCATGCATAATTAAATATTTTTTTGCTCCTCATGGTGAACATGTTAAAGTGTCCAGAACATTATTTTAATCATGTCTCACCATAGGATAGCCGTAAAAACAATTTCCTGGCTGTCACCTGAAAGCAACACTTTCATCAAAACCCAATCATTTTTGACACTTTAATCCTAAACTGAAATATATCTCTGCAGCAGAGACACAGGGTACAACATGGCTAAAGCAACCCTTGAGGTAAAAGGTCTTCCTAATTTTATTTTCTCCTAAAGCACCATCACCTCAGGACATCCCTAAACTGCTGTTTGTCTCTATATAACTCAAAAGATTATTGCTGTATGCAGAATCCATGAAATTATCAGATGCATTTTGAGGCAAAAGACTTATGATTTTTGGTGAAAGATAATTAAATCAGTATGTTAAATAAGGCTAAAGGCAGAAAACAAAACTGGCTAGTAATGCAATAAACTGTTCCCCAAACTGGGGAATGGATTTGTAGCTCCAAGACACTTTGCAACGAAAAGCCGAATAATGCTGGAGTTCTCATAAAACTTGAGCACTTGTGATTAATTAACAAAAAATGGTTTTAAAAAGTGACTGTTTTGAATAAGTGTAATCTGAAAAGTTACTTAAAATCTTGCTATATCAAGAGTATGTTTATGATGACAAACATTTGCCATTTTACAGGGGCCTCAAATGTGGGGTTGAAGTACCCAACACAATCTGTAAGATTCAAAAGAAAAGGTCTCTCTGTCTATCAAACACCATCCACTAGCAAATCAGACACCTGGAGTGAGCAGGAGCTCTATAAATAAAATCCAGAGTTTGATGGATTAGATGCCATTCCAGGAATGAACATGTGTCATTAATTTGTATAAGATTTTATGAGAGAATTTCCACTCCATTACTTTACCTCTTAAATGTATGTATATAAAAACACATGATATTAATTACGATAATATGTGCAGGAAAAAAAAAATATATATATATATATATATATATATATATAAATAAGATGCATATTATTATCCCCTCATATTATAAAAACAGCCTTGACCAAAGAGTATTTGATAACACGTTACAATAAGGTCCCATTTGTTAACATTAGTTAATGAGCTAGCATCAATTAGCAATGAGCAAAAGGTATATATTTTATGGAATTTTATTCATCTTTGTTAATGTTACTTAATTCAAAATATTGCTAATGCTTTAAAAATACTAGATACTAAACTGTCTGCCTCTTAGCATTATAGAGGGCGTGACTTACATTTAATTATTCTGTCATTCAACATGTAATACTAACACAGTAATAGAGTTTGTGTTGACACGTTTGAGTGAGCCTTTGACAGACACAGCACATGGTCTTACTGCAACACAGCTGGATAGGGAAGACTACATGCAGTGCTGCTAATGTTTTGCCTCTTAATGCAATGCTTAGCATGCTAATTCTAATGCCACGGATCTTTTCCTGCAGCGGCGCTAAAACGAGATGCAGAACCCTTGATAGTCAATATACAGGTTTTCATCATTTCAGGATATATATATATATATTACTTAAAGGAATAGCTCACCCAAAAATGACAATCTGATGACAATTTACTCACCCTCAGGCCATCTAAAGGTAGATTTGTTTGTTTGTTCATTGGAACAGATTGGGAGAAATTTAGCATTAAATCACTTGCTCACAAGTGAATCCTCTGCTGTGAATGGGTGCTGTCAGAATGAGAGTCCAAACAGCTGATAAAAGCATCACAATAATCCACAAGTAACCCACATGACTCCAGTCCATCAGTTAATGTCTTATGAAGTGAAAAGCTGTGTGTTTGTGAGAAACAAGTCCATCATTAAGACGTTTTAACGTTAAATCATTGCTTAATTCTGTAAAAATAAGAGTCCGTCATTTTCACAATTCTTCCAGTGAAAAATTCCATCCGCTGTTGTCCTTTCACATCAAAATCCATCCACAATATACAGTGCTGCTTGAAAGTTTGTGAACCCTTTAGAATTTTCTATATTTCTGCATAAATATAACGCAAAACATCATCAGATTTTCACACAAGTCCTTAAAGTTGACAAAGAGGATCCAATCAAACAAACAAGACAAAAATATATACTTTGTCATTTAGCTATTGAGAAGAATGATCCAGTGTTCAATATTTGCAAGGTGCAAAAGTATGTGAATCTTTGCTTTCAGTATCTGTTGTGACCCCTTTTTGAAGCAATAACTGCAGGTAACGTTTTTTTGTAACTGCTGATCAGTCCTGCACAATGACTTGTAGGAATTTTAGCCCATTCTTTAGTACAGAAACACTTGAACCCTGTGATGTTGGTGGGTTTCCTCCTAAGAACTGCTTACTTCAGGTCCTTCCACGACATTTTAATTGGATTAAGGTCCGGACTTTGACCCGGCCATTCCAAAACACTACCTTTGTGCTTGTTTAACCATGGTAGAATGACTTGTGCGCTTGGGGTCGTTGTCTTGCTGCATGACCCACTTTCTCTTTAGATTTTAGTTCATGGACAGATGTCCTGATATTTTCCTTTAGAATTGTGCTGGTATAATTCAGAATTTTTTTTTTTTTTTCATTGTTCTCCTGATGATGGACTCATGAACTTCAACATTAACCAACGTGAGAAAGGCTTTTAGCTGTTTAGAAGTTATTCTGGGGTTCTTTGCAACCTCGGAAACTATTATATATCTTGTTTTGGAGTGATCTTTGTTGGTCGACCACTTCTGGGGAGGGTAACTGTGGTCTAGAATTTCCTCCATTTGTACACAATCTGTCTGACTGTGGATTTGTGAAGTCCAAACTTTTTAGAGATGGTTTTGTAACCTTTTTCAGCCTGATGAGCAACAACAGCTCTTTTTCTGAGGTCCTCACAGATCTCCGTTGTTTGTGCCATGATTCACTTTCACAAACATGATCAGACTTTAATAGATCCCTGTTCTTTAAATAAAATGGCATAAACTGACACCTAATTGTCATCCTATTGACTAAAAACACTTCTAAACAGCTAAGCTCTAATTTCGCCTTCAAATTAACTGCTAATCCTAGAGATTCACATACTTTTGCAACTCACAAATATTTAACACTGGATAATTTTTCGTAATATATAAATGACAAAGTATATATTTTCATCTCATTTGTTTAATTGGGTTCTCTTTGTCAATTTTCAAAACTTGTGTGAAAATCTGATTAATTTTTTGGTCATATTTATGCAGAAGTAAAGTTAAATTCCTCCAAAACTGTTTCAGTGCAGTAACAAACATCTCGAAGGCCTGAGAGTGAGTATATTTTCAGTAAATCTTCATTATTGGGTGAACAATTTCAATTTTAAGAAATGTGTTAGACTTTAGTCAGGATAGATCCATGTTTACTTTTTGACAGGAATGAAAGCATGACTGTGAGGACTTAAAGTGTGGTGGATTCAATGGATTGTACTCACTTTTAACAACATACCAACAACTTTTCAGCTGACAATACGTAATTCTGAAAAACACTTTAAGTAGACAAAAACTCAAACAATAACAAAATTGTGATCTAGAACCTTTATAAACTGCAGGCCATTGTAAAGACTGTATGTCTTTTCTTGACATCCTCCTTTTCATCCACGTTAAATTCAACATGGCTCCTAAACAGACTAAGGCTTATAGCCTACTCAGGACCATCAAAAATGTTTTAGTCCCTGTAAAAATCTGTTTCAAACAACAGCATTTTATCCAAGCAAAATACACATCCACATATTTGGTACTCAGTAAGGCTGACATTCATAACTGCTGTAAATTTAATAACTGCCATTACAGATATTTCAAAAGTGACAGCCCACAATATCTGTACTCCAAATTCAAAAAGAGGGAAGGCCTGCTGTACTGCCAAAGCTTCATATTAATTAACTGCTGTGCTGCTTGATCTTCTCCAATTTCTCCCATGCCGTCTGGCCTGGGAAACCTTCCCCACAGAACCAGTTCCAGTTCCATGCCAGTCTCGCAAGGTCAACCAACTTAACTCCTCATATGATGAAACTGCCACAACCTGCCTGTTCCCATCAGACCGTTTCAGAACAGCTTGTAAATTCCAAAAGCAAGTCTACAATTCAACACCCTTCAAATACACCACTGCTAAATTTCATTCAGGTTTCGTTCATAAATTTCATACATTGAAGACAACAAACATACTTCATTCAAAAGAATGATTAATTCACAAATGAAGCATCACCTGGTTAGTCAACAAAAATACAGGATGCACATAAAAGCCAAACTGAAATATTCACAGGGAAAATGATTCTCAGGTCAGTCAGGTTGTTCATGTACAGCCACAAAGCTGCAGGCACAACTGTAACATTGCCCATCTGTTTTGCTTTCAAAACAGGATGTGACATCTCAGAACAATTTAAAAAAAAAAAAAAAAGAACTGGCATTACTAAATGAATCTGTGTTTTAGAGCTAATTGGTTTAATGAACAATTCAATGACTTGATCATAATGACAAACACTTTTTTTTTCATTGCTAAATAAATCATTGTTATGGACAAATCTGTTAAATGAACAACTCAATGACTCATCATAAATACAATGGCTGTATCTTAAACTGCTATACTATTGTCACGGTAGGTCCAAGTAAGGCAAAGAAGATGAAGGTAATCCACATAAATGCTTTTAATTAGAACCCACATGATACACAAAAGGTCAATATTCCAGGTTAAACAAACGCACGTGACCCTAAACAATAACCGACAGTAAACCGAACAGAAACAAGACTTAAAATAGGGTAGCTGATGAGGGCAAAACAGGTGATGGGAGTTAACTAATAATGAACTAATGAGAACAGGAACAAAGCCAGATAAGGACAAATGGGAACTGGAAGAAACCAACACAAAGGACTAAACCAATACATAAGACAGAACCTGTGTGAAACAACAAAAGAGTGACAATTATATAGTAGGTGAAAAAAAAAAGTGAAAATACTAGTAATAGTAGCCCAAATGTACTGTATACATACAACAGTAGGCAAAAAGTACCTGGATGACTTGCTACTTCTGGGAAGATTCTGTAGTGAACACTTTACTATTCCATGCGGCCATGGGACAGGATTTGTGAATGGTAGTGAAGCCAGAGATTTTCTAGGGAGATGAGAGGGTCTGTGTTACTTACTATTGGAGAAAGCATAACAGTCAACTTGGATCATGTGTCCTTTAATAACCAATCACATTACAGCCTAGACGTCATTGAATTTCATTCAGAGTTGTGCGACACCCAACGCCGTTTACAGATTACCATAGGAATAAATGAGAAGTGCTGTAATCTGAATCCCACCTGTCGCAAAATGTCAGTGACTTCTCTTATAAAACAGTCTTTTTTTCGTGATAAACTCTAAAAATAGTTCAATCCAAAAGTATTGTTTAGTGTAAAACATATTAAAGATTAGCAGATAGGCTGTCGATTCATTAAATGATAAGATGTTTCCTCTAAAAAGCTGTTTATTCAGCGTAGTGAAGCCTCTCTTCCATTGACATCCATTCAAAGAAAACAGCCTCTGGTCTCCTTTCCCACGTACTGCCAGACTGGAAGCATTAGATTTAGCCGTTACGCTTTTTTGGGTAATGGTTGCACGCTTGCCATCTTGTGGCTTTGGTGAAGTGACACAAATAACACTGGTAGGTCACATGACAATGGCAACAAAGCAGATATAGTACATAGTTTTTAAATGGTTGTTGAGTAATTACTTATTAAAGGGGTCATCGGATGCAGACTTCACTTTTACATGTTGTTTGAACATTAATGTGTGTTGGCAGTGTATGTATAAATCTACCCTATAATGATAAAAATCCATGCAGTGGTTATTAATTAATCTGTAAAAATAATATCCCCTTCTTCAAATCGAGCCATTCTCAGTTGCCTGGCATCACACCAACAGAGGCCGCTCCCCACGATAGTTGATTGACATGAGCGTTTTACCTCAGATCAGCTGTAACAGTCAGACCTCCATTGTTTCGATGCCGGAGCAGGGATGGAATAATAAACACAGTGGCCATCATTTACTCCCAACATCTGAGCCGCTGAAGATGCAGTGGATTACATTTGTTTGTGAAGGGGATGCGCCTCTCGATCTACATAAATGCGTCTATGTTCGTGCAAATCATTCATGATCCAGCTTCACTTTCAGCAGAAGTGAGTATAAGGGTTTTTAATGAATCTCCGCAATCACCTGCTAAACGCGCTAAATGCGGCTAAAGTAAACAATCTCTCAGAGCAGCACTTGTATTTGTTTAAATGTGTAAATAGCCTTATGTGAGTAAACCTGTAGCAAACATTTATCAAAATGATGTTGTAAAAGCACTGGGCTTTCTGTCCTGCAGCAACCTCTTAATCAACATTTGAGAGAAATACAGAGGTCCTCAATCAAACTTTAATTGCACCACCACCGAGTAATTTAAAAAGATTTTTACAGCATCTTGTTTGTGTGGGTGGTCCTCAAAGCCCACATACTTGCTGTTCCTGGAATTATTGGTCACACTGTGGAACGTGTCGGATACGAAGTTCAGTAAGTAAACTATGTACAGTATAGGCCTATATTCCATTCAAACCTTGTGCAGCACTATCAGTGAGAACCGTCAGTAAGAGGACTGATATTTATGTACAGGCAAACCAAAATTTATTCAGACACCTTCAACATTTCTCACATTATCACAGTTTATTTGCTATAGTTTATAAAATTGTAATAAAGAATGACAAGAACTCAGAGTTAAATTGTCACAACAAGTTTATCTTGATAATGTCAGATAACTTTGATATAAAGGTAAGTAATGGATTACATTCAACCAAAAATTGTGTTAGTATGACAATATTTACACAACTATTAATACTTTGTTTAGCAATTACCAAGCAATGCTTAATTTTGTCAGTCTGTGGTGTAAAAAGGTCACATTAGCAATTAAAGAAAAAAACACTTAAGCAAAACATGGTCAGGTCACAGTGTCTGAATAGTTTTTAGCAATTTTACTGGTAGTCCACTGTATGGAGAATGTTTGGGTATAATTTGTCAGTTTATTTTATTTTGCTATCCTCACTTACATAAGTAAACTACAGTGTCCTGCACCCAGTAGTAAAAAAATAAAAAATACTTTTACTTTTATTTCTTTACTTACTAATACTTTTATACTTTTATTACTCATCAAGTTGAACTTAAAAGTTGGTCAGTTTAATTTCATGTGACAATGACAGTTTCCATTTTTAGAAGCATGTTGTAATTAGTCAGCCATTTATATGATTGACTATGCATGTCATTGCTTCTAAAGACTGAATTGATTCATTTTAAAATTGACTTGTCAGTAGAAGCCACAGGGACCACTCAATGAAGTGAATTTAAAAGAGTTCATCTAGCCAGACTGAGCTTGACTGAAAAACAGCCCTTCAAGTAGCTATGACAGACCATTACTTCAGGCATGTTCATAGAATTCTGTGCCACATGATGTAAAAGAAAAAAAAATGGGGGGTTCCCATCTTTCTGACCAATTGTAGTGAGGCACTTGCAGGAATATGCCTCTGTTGTCCTATTACTTTTTATGTTGTGTCACATTACGTTTTTGATAAATTTTTTGTTGTGAGAGTTATTGGATTTCAAATATGTGCCAGCATAAAATTAACTCTAGCATGGTTTTAAATAGTAGTTTTAAAATAATAGTAAACAAATCAAATCAACATTTTGCCTTGACATTGATATATATTGAAAATCTAACATTTAGTTGCTTCGCACATTCAATGTAGGTATATTGGTTGCATTGGTTGCACATCTCGAGAGAGCACAACCCAAAGGCATTCACATAACTGTCTGTTTAGGGGTGGCACACAAATGTTTTTACAAATACTCGAACTCAAAAAAAGTGTAGAGACAATACCTGTTTAATCAAAATATGAAAAGATAACCATTCTAAGGACCAAAAAGCATTTAACGTACCACACATATCGTCTACAGCTTGCTGCTCTTGCCATTCAGTGTGTCAAAAACAGCCCCAGTCTTAGTCTCATAACCATAAATCAAAGCTGGGCTTTTGTGTGCCAAAGGCGCAAGATTTTTCTCAGCTTCATATTCTGTCAGCTGTGGCAGATCCTCAGGAGACATGCGGCTCTGATCATTGTTCCGGGTTTCCCTGCAGCACAATGTGACTCTTGTGATGATTTTATCCATTGGTTTGAGTGAGTGCATCCAGAGAGGCAGGTGGTCCCATGTTTGCAGCCACCAAGGCAGGAGGTGAGGCTTTTGTGATTGCAGTCTATTCACAACAACAATGCAAAGGAGGACAGCAATACCTGGTACACAGATACCCACCAGAACCTGCCATCCAGCCATGGAGAGGGCAAAGACAATGGATGGCAAGAGGAGGAAGCAAAGAATCAGGTACAGCACAGCAAACCACCGGTATTTTGCTGTCCGCTCACCCAAGAATCGTGCCATTCGGATGGGGAGGCGACTAGGAGGAACTGGGTACCAAAGTAATATGCCCAGAATATTGAAGATGAAATGGCACAGAGCAACCTGAGAGAGAGTAGATGTGCAGAGCAAGAAGAGGGATAGAACATACAACAGTTTTATTTGCTGACTATCTATGAAATGGGTCTGTGCTGTGAGTCTTCTAGGAATTGGTGATGTGACTTCTTTTTAATCATTTACCAAGTACTATTAAGGCCAATATACCGATATACCAGTATCTCTATTATTTTTTATGTTTTGTCAGTTTATTGTTGATGTTTATTTAATGTTTATTCCTAGAAAATAAAATTAAAATAAATAAATGAATAAATGAATAATGAAAATTAAATAATATAATAAAATAATAATAATAATAATATATTATTATTATTATTTTTTATTTTTTATTTATTTATTTATTTATTTATTTTTGCCATTTAATGTTAAATTGAAAAGCCATCATTCACAAACTATCAGACTTCTGTTTTAGGTCAGCAGAATTTTAAGGTGTGTTTAATTATTCAAAGGCAACCGAAAATACATTTAAAATATTGCAAAAGATTTTAATTTTACGTAAATGCTGTTATTTTTAACTTTCTATTCATCAAAGAATCTTGAAAAAAGTGTGTCACTGTTGCCACAAAATATTAAGCAGCACAACTGTTTTAAACACTGATTATAATAAGAAATGTTTCTTGAACACTAAATCAGCATATTAGAATTAACTTATATAATTTATATTTGCAGTCATTTTTAATACATTTTATCTATTTAATTTTTATGTTTATGTAATCTTTGATCACAAAAATAATTTAGGCCATATAATATTACATTGGAAATCCATCATTCATTATGAACAAAATTTAAATTTTATGGTGACTTAAAAACTAATGAACATAGTAACTTTTAATTTAAATAAATATAATTAACATCACACACACCTTTCATTATAATACAAATATTCAATCATTATTTGGTGTGAAATAACAATAAATTGCAGTCATTTTGATTGCAACTGAAATCAAAAGTTTACATTCCCCTTTCAAAATCATTAAAAAATTTAATTAGTTTTCCAAAATAAGAGGAATCATACAAAATGCATGTTATTGTTTATTTAGTACTAACCTAAATAAGATATTTCACATAAAAGATGTTCACATATAGTCCACAAGAGAAAATAATAGCTGAATTTATAAAAATGACGCGATTCAAAAGTTTACACCCCCTGGATTCTTAATACTGTGTTGTTACCTCGAGATCTGAAGATCAGGCTCAATTTTACTTATTTTTTTTTTCTTCTGGGAAACATGTAACTATCTTCTGTAGCCTCTGAAGGGCAGTACTAAATGAAAAAAATATGATATTTAGGCAAAATAAGAAAAATGTACACATTTAATGCATTGTTTGTCCTTCTGGAGAATCAGTGAGCGTTAGAACCTTCTCTAACAGTTGCATATGAGTCCCTCAGTTGTCCTCAGTGTGAAAAGATGGATCTCAAAGTCATACAGTCATTGTTGGAAAAGGTTCAAATACACAAAAATGCTGGAAAACCAAAGAATTCGTAGAATTTTTCTGAAGAACAGCGGGCAATTTAACAGTTCAGGACAAATAAGGGACTCATGAACAACTATCACTAAACAAAAAAACAGCTGTGGATCATTCAGGTAAGAACACAGTATTAAGAATCAAGAGTATATAAACTTTTGAACTGGGTCATTTTTATAAATTCAGCTATTATTTTCTCTTGCGGACTATATGTAAACATATTTTATGTAAAATATTGTATTCAGGTCAGTACTAACTAAACAATAACATGCATTTTGTATGATCTCTCTTATTTTGGTAAAATAATTAACATTTTTAATGATTCTGATGTAAACTTTTGACCTCAGCTGTGACACACTGTGTTTCAGCATTTCTGTGTGTTAAAATGAGAAGGAAAATTCTTCCTATTCTCCAAAATTAAATCCTCAAACAATTATTTTTTTTTTCCTTAGTATGAAGCTCCTGAATAATTATGATTCATATTTGTTGTTATTTTTAAAACTGCAAATGTGAGGATATGTGATTTATGTGAGGATCAATCCTCTCCATAGACATACTGTCAGAAGCATTAATATTCTAAGATCAACCCACCATTCCTAGAGTCCTCTAACTAACTCACTGTTTAATTAAGTAAGAAAGTTCAAGTCTCAAACGGGATCACCTGAAAGGCCGCAGCTAGCTTGTCTCCTGGGCTAGCTAATGCGGCTAAGATGGCTGTAGTGGTTGTTCCAATATTGGAGCCCAAGGTCAGAGGGTAGGCCCGCTCGATACTTATCACACCAATACCTGAAAGCACAATGAACTTGAGAGTTCACCAGAGCAGAGGATCTGTTTCTAATGAGACCTTCCAATAAGGTCAGTCTAGCCTTATTAAGAGCAAATTGGATGACCATGTATGACCATCACCGAACTGGCATTTGCCTTATGAAAATGGCTTTGTCCCAAATGGCACACACGGCCCTCAGAGTCTACATTAGCTTCATGGATTTTGAGGGAATAATCTGCTGTGAAGTCCATACTATAGGTCTTGTAAAATAGCATGAAACTTTTTTTTTTTTTTTGTCTTGATGTATTCACAAAAATAAAATAAAGATGCAATTCATAAAATGACTTCCATACAACTCTATTTTTTAAACTAATTTTGATTTAAAAATGTATTGATATCCTAATGAAGAAAAAAACTATTTAAAACAATTGCACAATTGTAAATTTACATTAACTTTAAAAATGATATAGAGTTTTTTCTAGACCCATTTTTTAGACCCTTAAAGTCTTGTGTGCATCCACATCAAGTGTAACAGGACCTAAATGTGTTTGAAAAGACTACCTGTGTGTTCGCTTTTGAGAGGAAGAAATAATGTTTGAAAAATATAGTCTGCACAAATTACAGCTTCCATGGCAGCCCTAAAACTCTTTGGGATTAGTGGTCTCCCAGGCAATGTAATTAGGATGCTGTGGATCCATAATCTAGCTGTCATGCCTCACTAGAAAGTCTAATTACTGTGTAGCTAATTACAATAAATCCAAGAGCAATGTTAGACCATCACTCGTCAATCCATCAGAAGGGCAGGTGGATTAGAAAGGGTTGAGAGCATCAAGTGAACATCGCTGTTCTCTTGGCACTGATTCTCCCTTCCTCTATTTCATTTCCCTCTCCCTCTCTCTCTTATTTGTTGACGCGTAACAACTTATGTCTATCATTTCCCTGGGAAATCGAGTGCATGAGTTAGCGTATTGAGTAAAACCTTCATATTATTCACAGGCCAGAAAAGACTCCCATTGATTCCCAGAGCACAAAGCTCATAGACTACTGAATACGAATGAGTGGAAGTCAACAGTCAACCCTGTGAGGTCCAAAGATTAACTCATCTGAGGCTTAGTGGTGTCTAAATGCAAATATTAGTGCATTACTCAGAGGTACTCTTGGGTGTAATGAATTTGTCAGGTCATCTGGGAGCACAGCTAAATTATACAGGGGAAATTCAAACACTTAGCTGACATTCTTGGCCATATGTTCAGCCTGGTCGTCTATAAGAGAAAGGACTTACCTATCAAAGGAGTGATGGCAGAAGTGAACACCGAGCTGCTCTGAACAACAAAGGTCATGCCAGCACCAAGCAGAATGGCCATGTACCCAGTCAGCCAGCCAAATGGGAAAGGAAAGTCTGCAGGAAAGAGTTTTGTTTACATCTCTTGAAAATGCTGTAAAAATGACAAAATACTCAAGGCTCCCTTTGGGGTTTCTCAGACTGTAATGCTGGATGAAATTCGTAGCATGCTTTCCAAAAAATCAGTGGTGTTTCTGCTATTAATGTTTCAAAAGAGCACTTAAAATAGGCAATGATGAACATGTCTACTGATAAATTATAACATATTTGATTACACTTTAGTTTGGGGACCAATTCTCACTATTAACTAACTATTAACTACAACTTTTGCCTCAATAAACTCCCAATTAGCTGCTTAGTTAAAGGATTAGTTCACTTTCAGAACCAAAATTTACAAATAATGCATTCACCCCCTTGTCATCCAAGATGTTCATGTCTTTCTTTCTTCATTCGTAAAGAAATTATGTTTTTTGTTTGTTTGTTTGTTTGTTTGTTTTTTGTTTTTTGAGGAAAACGTTTTAGGATTTTTCTCCATGTAATGCAGTTCTATGGTGCCCCCAAATGTGAACTTCCAAAATGCATTTTAAATTCAGCTTCAAAGGGCTCGCAATGATCCCAGCCAAGGAAAATTAACTTATCTTATAGCGAAACAATCGGTTATTTTAATTCTTTTTTTTTTTTTTTTAATTTATTACAATTTATATACTTTTTAACCTCAAACGCTTGTCTCGTCTAGCTCTAGCTCTGTGTAAACTTTTTTTTTTTTCATGACAGTTAGGGTACGTCTAAAAACTCACATCACACACATCTCATTTTCTCCTCCAACTTCAAAATCGTCCTACATCGCTGCAGAAGTACCAACCTAGAGTTTACAGAGTGAACATGCAAAGAAGATCAAACAGGCTTTACAAAAATAAAAAAGGTAAAAACAGCTATGTAGGACAATTTTGAAGTTGGGAGAGAAAATGTCACAGAAATTTTTTAGACATACTCTAACTGCCATGACCAGAAAAAAACAGTTCACACAGAGCTAGACAAGAGGAGCATTTGAGGTTAAAATGTATATAAAATGTAATTTGTTTTTTGAAAATAACGGATCATTTTGCTAGATAAGACCATTTTTCCTCAACTGGGATCGTTTAGAGCCCTTTGAAGCTGCATTTAAACTGCAGTTTGAAAGTTTAAATTTGGGGGCACCATAGAAGTCAATTACATGGAGAGAAATCCTGAAATGTTTCCCTCAAAAAACATAATTTCTTTACCACAGAAGAAAGACATAAACATATTGGATGACAAGGGGGTGAGTACAATATCTGTAAATTTTTGTTCTGGAAGTGAACTAATCCTTTAAATTTGGTAGGGTAGTTAAGGGATGGGGTAGGGTTAAGGGATCTAAAATATGGTCATGCAGAAGGCAATAATATTTGCTTTATAAATACCAAGCAGGTATTTTGTAAATAAATAAAAAAAAAGTGAATGTCAAAAAAAAAAAAAAAATCATTGCACTATATGCACTATTAAAACGGCAATATATATAAATGTGTACAGATTAATATGACACACAAGTCATTACTTTATATTAATCAAAGCAATTTAACCAATTTTAACTTTTAACATTTTATTATTATTATTATTATTATCATTATTATTCAAGATTCAACTTTTTTAGGTTAGTTCATTATTCATTAGCAAATAAGTCAAACAATAAAATAATAAGCAAATGAGATGCCACAATAATTGACAAATTAACTGTTCAGAATAAATGCTGATGTTCTGACTGAACTGCCAAAAGCCATGTACTGAGATGTGATCTGATCTTTCGTCAAGAGAAAAATAGTTGGGATATATGTAGAATCTTTTGCAGCATTTGCCATTGCTTCTCAGAATTACATTATCTATGTATAGAGGTAGTTCCCACCTGTGTTGATGATTTTCTGGATAGCTTTGGCCACTTGTCCCTGGAGAAGGGAGTTGAGAAGCTTAACCAGCAACAGGAGGCAGGTGCAAAGCACCAGAATTGAGGAAGCCAGCAGAATCAACCCCACAGCCAGATCAGACAATCCCGTCTCCACAAATAGATGAGTGCCTGCTCCAACACACACATGCATTTACATCTCTAGTCTCTTGTGGAAATGTACCCGTCACTCACGCGTTGACAGGCATGTGTTCATATTAACAGTGATTAGCCCATCAGCTGCTGATTATGGCGCATGTTAGAAGAAAGAGGATTTCAGATTCTTATAAATGACCATTATTTATGCATCATGAAAAAGTGGCTTCTAAAAATGAGGCCTGCAGTTATAATTAAGGGCTGTAACCATTGACTGTCCCCGGGTAAATATGAAATCAGTACTGTTTTTTTTTACCTTAATATGATGGCTCTTGTATTCGAAAGATGATTAAAAAATAAAATATGCAGCTTATTGCTATTATATGAGGAAGGATGATTCAAGGATGATGAGGAAGGATGATTCAAAAGCTCACTGAAAGTTTAAAAACATCTTGTTTACTAATACAGCCTTTACACTGTTTGCTACTGTTTTTGATGTTGAATGTGTAGTTAGTCTTTCAGACAAGCATATGACTCAGTAGCCGTTTCCATCACAGGATGTACTAATACGGAATAAATTATAGTTATTAGCCCCGACAGAGCTTTGAGTAAATGAAGAAGAGCCCAACAGTCTACAGAGGGACTGAAAAATCAGTTTTCTTCACAGCAAAAAGGGTGCATTGTTTGAATAAAGTGTTTCTCTGTATTAAAAAGTTTGAAGTCACATAGAATGGAGAACAATACTTCGTTATTTTAAAAGCATATGCATGAAATGACTAAAGGTTGATCAATCAAAGGACAGCCTTTGCTGTGTCTTTGTCTATTTCATTCCCTATTCCTTTGAAATTTCGACTCACATTTTTCAGCATTCATGTGTAGTGATGTGGTTTGCGCTGTTGAGTTTTCTGAAGGCACGAAAGAAACATTCTCTTGGATCTGTGGATAATAAATTTAGATAACGTCAGTGCATCAAAAGATCTTGATCTGTAGTCAAACAGAGATGTCGCTCACCGTGATACGTGTATGGCACCAAACTTTTATCAGGCTCTTATTGCGCAGCACCTCTTGCCCTGTTGCTATACCTACGATTACGTTTTTATCCAGCTGAAAGGGAAAAAAATAAAATTGTCTTTTAACTCTAAACCCAGATTAATGAGAGACAGAAGAGTACTGGAGGGCAAACAGTGTGATATTTAATTAGGCTTCACAAGTTTTAACAAGCTCCAAAGCACTTAACAAGAAAACTAATGACCAGTTTTCTTTTTGTTTATAATGACACCCAACTGGCTGTGTACTTAAAGGAATAAATTATCTAAAATGAAAAATCTGTTATTATTCATTCAACCTCATGTCGTTCCAAACTTTGTCTCTTTTGTGGAACACAAAAGAAGATGTTTTGAAGAATGTTCAGGCTGCTGTTTTGCAAAGAGTGAAAGTGGATGGTTATGAGGGAATATCAAGCACTGAAAAAGGTCAAAAAGAGAAATAACTTATGTGCTATATTCTAAGGCTGCGGCCAAGTTTTAGTGAAATTTTTACAAACAGAAAAATCCTTTGTCTATTGTCTATTGTCTATAGCAGAGATGGCGAACATCGGTCCTGGAGAGCCGCAGCCCTACATAGGTTTGCTTCAACCCTAATCAAACGCACCTGAACAAGCTAATCAAGTTCTGAAGGGTTACTAAAGAGCAACAAGCAGGTGGGTTTTAATTAGGGTTGGAGCTGAACTCTGTAGGGCTGCGGCTCTCCAGGACCTGACTTTTTTTTCCCTCAGAATTGACAAACTCACTATTTTTAAGTTTAATTGAGTTATAAAGTTTGAATTAGGAGATATAAACTTGCATTTGCGAGGGGAAAAATGTGTAAGATAAAATAAATAAATGTTATGTAAAAATGTTAATAGTAATAGGTTTAAGTAAAATTTCATTCTGTAACTGTAGGGCTAATACAATACGCAGCATATTTGAATATTATGTAGACCTATTGTTTGAATCAAATGTATGCTTTAAAAGTAGAGTAATCATAGCAGTTTTCATCCATAGTACACTGACCAAAATTATAAACACTT
This sequence comes from Labeo catla, assembly GCA_012976165.1. Lineage (NCBI taxonomy): Eukaryota > Metazoa > Chordata > Actinopteri > Cypriniformes > Cyprinidae > Labeo > Labeo catla. Next base: position 256,079 of record VONZ01000136.1, on the reverse strand, counting down.
TTGTTTTTGCCCCCATTTTTCATGAGCTGAGCTCAAAGATCTAAGATTTTTCTATGTACACAAAAGGCCTATTTCTTGTTTTGTTCACAAATCTGTATAAATCTGTGTTAGTGAGCACTTCTCCTTTGCTGAGACAATCCATCCACCTCACAGGTGTGGCATATCAAGATGCTGATTAGACAGCATGATTATTGCACAGGTCTTAGGCTGGCCACAAAAAAAGGCCACTCTAAAATGTGCAGTTCATCAAATGCTCACATTCGATGGCGTCTGGCACTTTGGAGAGGTGTTCTCTTCACGGATGAATCCCGGTTTTCACTGTACAGGGCAGATGACAGACAGCGTGTATGGCGTCATGTGGGTGAGTGGTTTGCTGATGTCAACATTGTGGATCGAGTGGCCCATGGTGGCGGTGGGGTTATGGTATGGGCAGGCGTATGTTATGGACAACAAACACAGGTGCGTTTTATTGATGGACAATGTCACCCACTGAGCATGTTTGGGATGCTCTAGATCGGCGTATACGAGAGCACGATCCAGTTCCTTCCAATATCCAGTAACTTTGCACAGCCATTGAAGAGGAGTGGACCAACATTCCACAGTCCACAATCAACAACCTGATCAACTCTATGCAAAGGAGATGTGTTGCACTGTGTGAGGCAAATGGTGGTCACACCAGATACTGACTGATTTTTCGGACATTGTGTACATAGAAAAAGTCTTAGATCTTTAAGTTCAGCTCATGAAGATTGGGGCAAAAACAGAAGTGCTGCATTTATAATTTTGGTCAGTGTATGTACATTTAAACGTATGCGTTTAGCTTCAAATGGCGTCTTTGATGACAGTATTCTATAAAAAATTATTTGCATTCTGATTTTTACATCAAAAGGCACAAAAATAGTTTTTTTTTTCTCTTATTCCATGGATATTACCCATTTACCTCCACTTGTTACCAGTGTTTTTCTACAACCACGATGTGCACGCAGCTGCAAGTGATGTAACTGTGACGTCTACTCCAGATTGGTCTATTATCAAAGAGTTAGCACTATTATTAAAACTTTACAGTTATAGTTATCATTGTTCTTGGTATAAACATTCCTTTAATTTTCTGAAGCCAGCTTAATGTAAGAAACAGACCAAAATGTAGATCATTACTACAATGTATTGTACAGCTTGAGAAAACTTTAGAGCATGAGTCATGTGGACCACTAATACCTTTATTGTACCTTATGTCTTTTTTCAATAATGACGGCCTATGAACTATGTACCAAATTTCTCCTTTCCGTGTTTCACAGAAGAATAAAAGGCTGATGACCCTGGAACACATTCTTATTAGTTACATTTTGCACCTGTATAATCCGTTTAGTGAGGGGTTCTGTGATGACTTTCAGGAGCTCCGGACCATCCTCTCCGGTCACGATGTTGAAACTCTCAACCACCGCCTCCGACGTGAGCCTCATCATGCCAGTAACGGCTTCCAGTGGCAGCAACACCAACACTGACAGCCAGTTAAAGCAATCATGCACTGTGGCACCCGCAAAGGCTCTGAAACAGACCCACACAGAAAGTGTCATTGAAGAACTCCAAACTTTTTATTGATGGTTGAATGCTGGCAGTATGAGGTAGGCTATTATATGCTTTCTCTCTACCGTTTGAACTCCTCTCTCTCCCCTGCCTGCATGAGAGCCACGATGGTGTTGGTGACAGATGTGCCAATGTTTGAGCCCATGATGATAGGAATTGCGGATCCAACATCCAACACTGCATGAAACACAGAATGCAGAAACACGATCGAATGTGAGTCACGTTTCATTAAGTACAACAATCATCCTTAGGCAGCTGTAAAAAACACAGGGGCTTCTATAGTCCACAAAATTCATTCTCTAGAAATAAGTATTAGACAGCTAAATAGCCAATTGCAATATAAAATAACACCACAACAACAAAGCGAACAGCACTATAATAATACAGTAATATTGAAAGTTGAAAAGTGAGATAATAGAGGATTTGCACTTAAATCATGATTTGGTCAATTATCTGGATGTGCGGCCAGATTGGAGATTCTCGGATGTAAACAACAGCATGGATTGCATGGTTATTGTACTACTGAATAAGTTGTTCTGCTAATTTATGCTGTCTAAACCATTGAAAAAACAATGCAAAATCATATAGAGAAGGACTTAGTAAGCAGGAAAGTAACTAAAGTTAATAGGTGATATAGATACATACGAGCCGTATTAATTAAGATATTAGCCTTAATATTTAACTTTCCTGACCGGAAATGATAAGAACAAACACGAACGTTGTCAAGATTCTTGCCCTGGAAATCCTGGTTCAGTTTGACCAACCACAAACGCCTTCTTTCCTCAGACAGTCTTTTACACTCTTTCCCTTGATTTGTTATAACTTTTGGCAGTCTATAGTACTCCAAATGTTTTTTTCCTGGAACGACCAATTAGTACAGCACAAAACATGACAATAATTGACCATTTTTTAAGGAGCAATAATCTGCGAAATTTGCAAGTTATGTTCGGTTCAGTGGCATTGTTTACACTCTGTGGCATCGTGAAAACACTCTAAGATGGTGCCATTTGCCTTAGTATACGGTTTGCTACAAGACACATTAAAAGTAGCACAGTTTGTTACCTAGATGAATGGAGTAAATATGTTCTAAAAATGTCTTGATAAGTTCTGAAAACAGTATTTCTGAATGTTCTCAATATTTTCAAAACGTACAGTTTTTTAAATGTTTTTAAAAACTTGTGTGTGTGTATGTGTGTGTGAATGTTACTAAAAACAAAACTAAACTGTATATAAAGTGAGGAAAGTAAAGTACAGGTGCATCTCAATAAATTAGAATGTCATGAAAAAGTTAGTTTATTTCAGTAATTCAACTCAAATTATGAAACTCGTGTATTAAATAAATTTAATCAGTGTTGGGCAAGTTACTCTGAAAATGTAATTAAATTACTGATTACTGATTACTCCTTTGAAAAGTAATTAAATTACTGTTCTGATTACTTTATTTCAAAAGTAATTAGTTACATTACTCGTTACGTTACTTTTTTTCTGTACATCCATGAAATTTACGTGAAATAGTGAACTTTTGTGTTGCCTACCATCCCAGCATAAACGCTCCGATAAAATATTTGTTATTAAAGCATCAACATTCACAAACCGCTGTTATTTTAACTAAAAGCAATAGGCTGCTGCGTGTGTGGTTGCAGAATGCACGGCATTTCGAGCGGTGAGTGGATTCTCTGATTGTCCATTGCATTTCAGAAATCAACACTGTTCAATGCTGCAAACACATGTCATAAATAGAAACTCTGCCTATGCTTAGGCCTGTTAATCGTTTTTGTTTTATATAGCTGTTCTTGTTGCTTTTGTGCAGTACATGAATAGCAATTAATTTGTTTTAGATATTTTATATTTAGACAGTTCTATTTTGCGGGAGTCCCGCAAATCATTTTATTCTATCGCACCCCGCACAAACACGAGTCTCTGCCCGCCCGCGCCCGCAGTCGCTCATCAAGTCTTGTACCGCGCAAGTCTTGTACTCTCTGTTGCGTCGAGTCCAGTGCCAGTGGATTAGAGACCACTCTCGCTGGTCTCGACGCAACAGAGAGCGGCGTGGTACGACAATAGAAGCCGATGCATTGCACTCCGCACCCGGCACGTTTTCAATAAGTTTTAATATGCCGTTCTGCCCTTTCAGAGGTTTTAAATTGGATATGGAGTTTTTTACGGTTGAAAAAAGATTTCTTCCCCTCTAATTGACAACGCACAATAATGTTCTTGCCTTTGACAGAAATAAACTAAAATTAATTATTGTATTTCCAGCTACAGAACGCGTGCCATTCCACTGTCCATGCTGACTGTGTTTTCATTGGTAGAATCCGCCTCACAGGCGCTTTCCAGTCAAAGTAGTTTTCAGGTAAAGGACGTCCCGTGTGCTATCCAACACCCTTTTTATAATCTACATGATAAATCACATTCTGTCGGCAATGACGTAACGCAGCGGTAACGCATGGGTGTAACTATACTCTAATTACTCATTTGGAAATTATAACGTGTTAAATTACTCCGTTACTAAAAAAAATAATCAAATTACTGTAACGCGTTACAAAGTAATGCGTTACTTCCCAACACTGAATTTAATGCACACAGACTGAAGTAGTCTAAGTCTTTGGTTCTTTTAATTGTGATGATTTTGGCTCACATTTAACAAAAACCCACCAATTCACTCTTAACAAATTCTTCATCTTAACAAATTAGAATATGGTGACATGCCAATCAGCTAATCAACTCAAAACACCTGCAAAGGTTTTCTGAGCCTTCAAAATGGTCTCTCAGTTTGATTCACTAGGCTACACAATCATGGGATAGACTGCTGTTGTCCAAAAGACAATCACTGACACGCTTCACAAGGAGGGTAAGCCAAAGAATTGCCAAAGAAGCTGGCTGTTCACAGAGTGCTGTATCCAAGCATGTTAACAGAAAATTGAGTGGAAGGAAAAAGTGTGGAAGAAAAAGAAGCACAACCAAACGAGAGAACCGCAGCCTTGAGAGGCTTGTCAAGCAAAATCGATTCAAGAATTTGGGTGAACTTCACAAGGAGTGGACAGAGGCTGGGGTCAAGGCATCAAGAGCCACCACACACAGACCTGTCAAGGAATTTGGCTACAGTTGTCATATTCCTCTTGTTAAGCCACTTCTGAACCACAGACAACGGCAGAGGCGTCTTACCTTGGCTAAGGAGAAGAAGAAATGGAACCTATTTTCAGATGAGAGCAAGTTTTGTATTTCATTTGGAAACCAAGGTCCTAGAGTCTGGAGGAAGGGTGGAGAAGCTCATAGCCCAAGCTGCTTGAAGTCCAGTGTGAAGTTTCCACAGTCTGTGATGATTTATGCAATATCATCTGCTGGTGTTGATCCACTGTGTTTTTTGAAAACCAAAGTCACTGCAGTTAGTTTACCAAGAAATTTTAGAGCACTTCATGCTTCCTTCTGCTGACCAGCTTTTTAAAGATGCTGATTTGGCACCTGCCCACACTGCCAAAAGCACCAAAAGTTGGTTAAATGACCATGGTGTTGGTGTGCTTGACTGGCCAGCAAACTCACCAGACCTGAACCCCATAGAGAATCTATGGGGTATTTTCAAGAGGAAAATGAGAAACGAGACCAAAAAATGCAGATGAGCTGAAAGCCACTGTCAAAGAAACCTGGGCTTCCATACCACCTCAGCAGTGCCACAGACTGATCACCTCCATGCCACGCCAAATTGAGGCAGTAATTAAAGCAAAAGGAGCCCCTACCAAGTATATACAGTAAATTAACATACTTTCCAGAAGGCCAACAATTCACTAAAAATGTTTTTTTTTTTTTTATTATTGATCTTAAGAAGTATTCTAATTTGTTGAGATAGCGAATTGGTGGGTTTTTGTTAAATGTGAGCTAAAATCATCACAATTAAAAGAACGAAAGAATTAAACTATACCTTAGTCTGTGTGCATTGAATTTATTTAATACACGAGTTTCACAATTTGACTTGAATTACTGAAATAAATTAACTTTTCCACGGCATTCTGATTTATTGAGATGTACCTGTACTTTACTTTCCTCACTTCATATACAGTTTAGTTTTGTTTTAGTAACATTCACACACACAAAATTTTTTAAAAACATTTAAAAAACTGTAAGAAATATTGTTTTCAGAACTTAACAAGACATTTTTCCATGACATTCTAATTTATTGAGATGCACCTGTAAATGAGAGCAGTTTTTTTAAAATGTTTTTTTAAATAAATTTGAACAATTTGAATATTATGAAATATCAGCCCTCTAGATGGCGCTAATGACCAATCAGAATTGAGTATTCCAGACCAATTGTACAATTCTAATATATACAGGTTTTTAGGTTAGGCAGAGCAGTACTGTGTTTGTAATGGCTGCGTATGACTTACATCCAGAGGAGACCAAACTGACAACAATGGAAGTAGAAGTGCTGGAACTTTGGACCAGGACAGTAACGAGTATTCCCACCACCAGTCCCGCTACAGGGTTAGAAAGGACAGCATTGTCCTTAAATATGTCCCCTGCAACCTTACCTGTCCAAAGATACAACACAGTCCACTCACAGCTTTTATTTCCACATTGAAGATGTGATAATTGAGATTAGTAGTTAGTGGTCACAAAGTAACCAGCTTTTCACATTTCTTTTGGAAACAGAATATTTACAATAGTTACTGTATCAGAGAACAGTGGAAAATGTAAAACAAAGGTGTTAAAGGTTACCTCCAGCTAACTGAAAGGCTGAGCTGAGGATGTCCAGCGAACAGATGAACATGTACAGAAATAGAAAAAGCAGAGGTATCTTGCAAATATTGATGAAGATGTGTTTTCCCATTGTCCTCATGATATGATTCTGCCTAAAAAGTTTCAAAGATTTTTCAGGAATACACATTTTAGATTCTTCACAGCTTTTATGAAGTGCATTTAAATTATATGACAATCAAATGACTGGAGAGAAGAACACACTCAACTAATATTTTATTGACTGTTCTGAGATCTTTCTGAGAAAAAAAAAATAAAAATTAAAATAAAAAAAATCATCCTTCTATGGCTGAGATGACATCATGGGTCATCTTGCCATGGATCGCTGCAGGAAAAATATTTTTTCTTTTATTATCTGAATTTGTTTTTAAATATATATTTATATAAACCACACACACATGGACAGACACAGGTATTCCTATTGTTATGGGGACATTCCATAAGCATAATGGTTTTTCTACTGTACAAACTGTATTTTCTATCCACTTACCCTAACCCTACAAATAAACCGAACATTCACACAAAACTTTCTGCTATTTCTGATTTTCAAAATACTTCATTCTGTATGATTTATAAGCTTGTTTCTCATGGGGATGTAAAAAATGTCCCCACAAAGTTAACATTTACTGATATTACTATACTTGTGTGGACATTTGGTCCCTATAACATAGTGAATTTCACTACACATACACACACATACTCACTGTGTATGTACAACCCAAATTAAAATGCAGATTATTTCCGATAATTGTTTTCTTTTGATTTGACAGAGTGGATTCATTTCTTTAAACGTGCAGTTGGCTCTAGAGTCATTTCAATGTAATTTGTGAATTCAGTGAAAATTTAACTAGCTTTAATTTCACCCCCCTCGTGAGATCCATTTTCACTTATCCAGGACTCAGAAAGGAGAAACACATTTGAATCAGTTTGCATAATTAATACCGTCATTGTAAGAAAAGAGTTTTCAGTGTCTCGTTTTTGCTTTAGAACTATTCTGAGGCATTTTACCACAATTTCTTTCAGTGTCTCTTTATGAAAGTTTGTATCTGTGTGTCTCACCCAGAATGTTATGACTATAAAAACTTAACATTAATGACGATAAAGTTTGTTCTGTTCCTGAACATTAAAAGCTTGATAAACTGAAACAGTTCTGAATGGCTTTACTCCTCTCCCCTTTTCTTTCTCCATCCTCTTTTTTTATTGTAGTGACAATCACAGGTTTGATTATGAAGAAATTAAACTCAAGAAATGAGATTATAAGAAAATGGCATGATCAATACGTACCTTGTCATGCAATGATGCACTGCTCATCTGGCTGTCTTTTTATGCATTTATCAGCCATCATTTATACCTGCCATCTCACTTTGGGGGACAAAGTCGCTCATTATGCAGTGCATGGTTAAAGTGTAAATGGAAAAACATGAGGAAATAAAAGTTGTTTATTTACTAAAACTACCCACAACCTCAAATGATTTTATTTTCACAGTGCTTTAGCTGTGACAGAGCATTTTGATATGCATAGCTCAGTAGTTGTTCATGTCGCTCTGAGGGCCAGAGAATGGACAGTGGGACACCAAGTGGTGAGATTTTTTCAAGACATTGATGAATGGTTTGTATACTTGCAGTCCTGCTCTGCTTTTCAATTACATTGCCTGATTGCAGATAGCAAATGACTTGTGCATAATGCATACATGCATAAATTATTGATGTTTAGAAATGTAGAAGTAAAGTAATGTTTCACCCAAAAATGATAACTTGAAAATTGTAAACATTTTTCGCACCCTCAGGTCATTTAAGATGTGGATTACTTTGTGTCTTCATCTGAACAGATTTGGAGAAACTAAGCATTACATTACTTGCATAAAAGTGATGTGTTGTCTCACATCAAAATCCACTGATTTATTAGTTTAAAACAGTTCTGAGTTTCTTTTCACTTATAAACAGTGCATGGTCTGTGCATATTTCTCTACTGATTCTGAAAAGATGACTTTGTTCACTGCAGAAAATACGGAAATTGGACTCATATTTTAGATGGAAGCAATGGTCTGAAGTTTAAAATGTCTTGATGCATAACTTTTCGCTTCCTAAGATGTATTATTGTGATAAACACCTATCGTGATGTTTTTTCAACTGTTTGAATTTTCATTCTGACAGCACCCATTCACTGCAGAGAATCCATTGGTAAGCAAGTGATATGATGCTAAACCTCTCCAAAAAAATTCCAATGATCAAATTCATCTATATCTTGAATGGCCTCAGGGTGAACTATTCCTTTAAGAGTCTGATAATCAGTAACACTATAATTCACTGCTAACTGTAAGATGCATGAATGAATAACAATCTTTCAACATCTCATGAACTCCCTGATGTACTTACTTAATCCTCTTCGTCCCAAGTGAGACATAAGGCCGCAGTGCTAAAATCCCTGATGTAGTCAATTGTAAAATGAAATGACCTCACAAGACCCCTATTATCCCAATGCTATTCTGCATAAACGGCATCAAATGAAGATTATAAATTATATCTAAACTGATTGCTTTGTTTAAAACTCTTTGACTAAACTGACAAGAGATTATTGACTTTTTCATAAGTCAATTCTATACAGTTGAGATCAAAAGTTTACATCCCCCCTTCAAAATCATTAAAAATGTTATTTATTTTACAAAAATAAGAGAGATCATACAAAATGCATGTTATTGTTTATTAAGTACTGACCTGAATAAGATATTTCACATAAAATATGTTTACATATAGTCCACAAAAGAAAAATAGTTACATTTGTGACACTGTCACATAAAAAGACATGTTTTACCGCTCTATTTATTACAATGATTTAATGTATTATAGAGTTTTAAGTGTTTTACATGTTTTTAGTCCATTTTATTCCTCTTAACATTTTAAGTGTGTGGATGTCTTTAAGAAATGTATGGTTGGCCTGTCTTGTGACCAGTCACATGACAGGAAGCAGGAACTATATAAAGAGCAGCATGTCAAACAATTGGGAGTAGTCACAACATTTACCTGGATTGAGGAGTTGCTGTTTTTAGAGCTCACCTTTCCAGACACCATCTACAACTTTGGATTACACTTTCTGTGGATTGTATATACACTGGTGGACACTCACGTTGGACTTTTCAACACACAGGGATTATTGGACTGTTTTAGGGTATGGACAAATGAACTGTATTCTTTTAACAGACTGAGTTTACCTGGTTTTATCGTGTTGTTTTAAAGTCCTATAATGTGAATATTGTAAATACACCATTTCTATTTAAACAAATTTACTTTTGTGTCTCATTCTTTTAACCACTAGTCATCTCTCACAGTTAAATCTGACCCCCATTTTAAACTTTGTAACCCAGTCTTTTAGGCTGATTGTTACACATTTATAAAAATGACCCGGTTCATAAGGTTAGAACCTCTTGATTCTTAATACTGTGTTGTTCACGAGTCATTCACCTTGTTTGTCCTGAACAGTTAAACTGCTTGCTGTTCTTCAGGAAAATCTTTTAGGTCCCACAAATTCTTTGGTTTTCCAGCATTTTTGTGCATTTGAAACCTTTCCAACAATGACTGTATGATTTTGAGACAACTGAGGACTCATATGCAACTATTACAGAAGGTTCAAACGCTCACTGATGCTCCAGAAGGGAAAACCAAAGAATCTGTGGAATCTGGAGGATTTTTCTGAAGAACAGCAATCAGTGTAACTGTTCAGGACAAACAAGGGACTCATGAACAACTATCACTAAACAACAACAACAAAACAACTGTGAAACATTCAGGTAACAATACAGTATTAAGAATCAAGGGGATGTAAACTTTTGAAGCTTTGTCATTTTTTTGGAAATTCAACTATTCTTTTCTCTTATGGACTATATATCTAAACATCTTTTATGTAAAATATCTTATTCAGGTCAGTACTAAATAATCGATAACATGCATTTTGTATGATCCCTCTTATTTTGGTAAAATAATGAACATTTTTAATGATTCAGAAAGGGGGATGTAAACTTTTGACCTCAACTGTAATTCTCGTTTAATTTCTTAAGATGTTACTCATGTTGGTTTAATTTTATTATTTTTGATCATTATTTGTTTTCCCAGAAACTAGTCATTCACAACAATCAAATAACAGTGGAGAGTTCAATAAAAATAGCTTTGTCCCCAAACTTTCCTATAATTTACGTCTTGCCTAGCTGGCAAACAGGACACCCACAGACAATGAAATGAAAGCTTGACAGAATTTATTCATTTTTTCATAAAGTTTCACTATAAGCATATTATTTCCTGAAACTCTCATTCTCTAACCCTGGTACCCTGCACCCTTCAGCATCAGTCTGTACTCCTGTGGTGAGCTGACTGTGGTGATGTGACAATGGAGCAACAGCACTAATGATCTGGGCCACAGTAATTTTCAGTGCCAAATAAGCAGAAATAATTTAGAGTGGGTGAAAGCTCATGATGTGAACACCCGGCATCTGTCTGTTATCAGTCAAGGGACATTGGCATGGTTGTTAGCAATACATAGGAGCTGGTAGCCTTTGACTGCAATGGATGAATTTGGAAGTATAAAGCTGATAATATATTCAGTGCTTAGAAATGAAACCCAGACTCATTATTTCATATTTCCCCCTCAAAATGCAAAAATAATGTTCTCAATCAGTATTTTTGGCCTTTTATGAGGTTTGTGCTTCTTTTATGCTTTTTTTTTTTTTTTTTAAGAAGTCTCTTCTGCTGGCCAGGACTGCATTTATTTGATCTAAAATACAGCAAAAGCAGTAATATTGTGAAATATTTTTACAATTTAAAAACTTTTATTTGAAATTATTTTATTTTAAAGTGTAATTTATTCCTGTGATCAAAGCTAAATTTCCAGCACCATTACTCCAGTCTTCAGTGTCACATGATCTTTCAGACATCATTCTAATATGCTGATTTGTTGCTCAAGAAACATTTATTTATTTATTTATTCTTCTTGAAGATTTATTTTTGCCATTTTTGCTTTTTTTTTATTGATAGGACAGTACTGAGGAAATAAAGTGGGATGTCGACGCACTGCCCGCGAGGCTATTGGCGCTGACAAGAAACATTTTTTATTGTTGTTGTTATTATTATTATTATTATTATTATTATTTATCATTATTATTATTATGTTGAAAACAGATGAAAATAATTTTTCAGATTTTTTTTTGATGAATAGAAAGTTCAGAGGAACAGAATTTATCTGAAATAGAAATCTTTTGTAACATTATAGATTATTTTATCAGCACTTTTAATGAAATTAGAGCATGTAAAGCAACCAAAAATATACTCAACTGTTTTAAATATTGATAATAATAATAATAATAATAATAATAAATGTTTTTGAGCAGCAAATCAGAATATTAGAATGACTCCTGAAAGATCATGTGACTGGAGTAATGATGCTAAAAATTCAGCTTTGAAATCACAGGGATAAACTGCATGTTAAAATATAATTATTATTTATTTTAAATAGTAAAAATATTTCGGAATTGTACTGTTTTTGCTGTACTTTGGATCGAATAAATGCAGGCTTGGTGAGCAGGAGAGACTTTAAAAAACAAAAAAAATCGTAAATGGTTGTGTACCTTGAATTAAGTTAATATATTTATCTTGTTTTACCTATAAACGTTACAAAATAGTGAGGTTTACGCTTCATGTAAGTTATAAACATTATTCAAGATATATTATCTGAAGCTGCATTATTTTACATGAATTTAAAGTAAAAACCAGATGTTGTTTTAAGGATTTTTATGCATTATAGATATTTAGTTACTTGAATATATATATATATATATATAAAATTATCTTTTTTGATTCACTTAAAGAGTACAATAAAAAATGTGATTCAATTTTAAGTTTTATTGATGGTTTACTACTACATATGTACTGTACGAACTTATTAATAAAAATCACATACACAGTTCGCTGTGATATCCAGTTGTGCATTTATTTCACAAACATTATCAGACTCATACAAATCCAAGAAGCTACACATGATTATTGTTGGTTTTCTTCTATGCTAACTAGCTAAAACCAAGTCACAATTCAATAAACAGAGACACTGAATCATCCACTTGTTATCACCCATAATTCCATTTGATCTGTCTAAATCTCAAAGCCCCGAAGTTTGAGTCCAGCAATCATTTGAACTCCTCTGATGAGGCACTCAATTCTGAGGTCTCCTATAAAATATACAACGCATTAGACACAATGTAATCGAGGACATCAAACACAAACATGAAGCACATAATAAAGCAGTTCTGACAGCACAAGCAGCACTGACTGGTCTTTGGTCTAATCTTTGATCTATTTTTTTTTTTTTTCAAAGTCAAGCTCTAAAGCGCCCCATAATCCGTCATTTCATGTTTACCTCTAGTTGTTCGGTTTCTGGTTTAGCTGGGAGAGATTTTTGTGGTGTATGAAAGGCCTGTGGCAAGAGAGCAAAAACGAAAGATTTTAGAAAGCAGTAAGAGGATTTCTGAACACATGCACATTTACTTAGCTATCTAAGTGAGGACATGCACTCTCCAAAAATCTGCAATTTTTTTTTCTTCATGACTGAGGAAGAATACTCAAGGTGCAGTACATCTTTACACCTTATCTACAGACAGAAATAATAATAAAGATATGATTTGCATGAATAAAGTTTTGGTCTACTCCTGTAAGATAGATAAATAAAAGAGAAAATTTGGAATTGCTGACAATTGACCCAGTGACAGGTTAAATGTACATTTTGCTCAGTGTCCAGACTTAAATTATTTTGCATCAAGTTACTTATAATGACAGCAGACCTACACAAGGAAAACATTTATTTTATTTTATTAATTTATTTTATTTTATTTTAAAAAAAAAGTCATTAATGCATTTATTAATGTATTCATTCATTTGTCCATTCATGTATTTTTTTATTGTAATAGAATAAACCATTATTTATAAATTCATAAGAGGATATCACTATGCACTAAGAAAGGCAGACATATTTTGCATATTACAAATAAATAAATAAATAATACTTGTATTAGCAGTAGTAGCAATATTTAATAATAAAGAATAATAATATAATAATACAGCTGAAGTCAAAAGTTTACATACATCTTGCAGAATCTGCAAAATGTTAATTATTTAATGATAATTATTTCAGAAGGTTCAAATGCATTTCAGAAGGAAAAACCATGCATTAAGAGCTAGGGGTAAAAACTTTTTGAATTTGAAGATTAGGGTAAATATAACTTATTTTGTCATCTGGGGAACATGTAAGTATCTTCTGTAGGCGATTTTTTTTATATATATATATACTGTACAAACTGTATTTTTTATCCCCCTAAACCTACCCCTTACAGAAAACTTTCTGCATTTTTAGATTTTCAGAAAAACACCTTTTAGAATGTTTTTTTAAGCCAATTAAATTACAGGGACACAGGAAGTATCCTCATAAACCACCTTCAGATTGTAATATCTATGTTACACCCATGTCAAATTTGTGTCCTCATAAACCACATAAACCTGTGCACACAAACACACACACACATTCAGAGATTATTCGACCACATCACTAGATGGTGCTGGACAGCTGCTGAAATCTTTAGTAGAGTAACACACTGCTTGTAAATTACACAGTTTTTATTGTGGGCAGTACACAGTAGTAGTAAAACAGTAGGTGAGGTCAATAAAACACTTTAAAATTAGAAGCTGAAAATTGACACACAGTCCCCCACCCATTTAATCTTCATCTCATTTGATGCACAAATGCCATACTGTCATCTATATGCACATACGTTGCATTAAAGATGAGGTGAGAGTCACTTAAAATGAAATATGTAGGACATCAGCATATAGAGCCATTACCTTTTTGGCTTGCTGTACCTCTTCTGTGGACTTGGATCTATTTTTTACTGTCTGTTTTTGTGGGGAGATGGTGGACACCTTGGGAGAATGAAAATAAAATGGGTTAAGGCCAGAATTATGAGTCATCTGTGTTTTCTATTAGGACAGTTTCCTCTGTATTCTATGATGCTTTCAGCATACGGTTCAGTCTCCACTCACTTTATTCTCTGTCCTCTCCATGTCTTGACTTTAGGAGCGAAATCAGCTGTGTTTCTAGATAATGTAGTCAACACTGTTAGTTATCTGAAAATATGAAAGCGATAGAGAACAACAACATTAGTCGTGATAATGCTTACAAAGAGCAGTCTTCATCTATGAATGTCACTTTTTTGTTTGATAGGATGATAACCATAATTGGTCCACAGAGATGGGTCTTCTTTAGAAGCCTGGCTCACTTTCATAACTTTTTTATACCATGTCTCTGTGGAATATTTGTCACAGAATAAACAGATTCCAAATTGCTTCTGGCGGGAATCCCATGACAAGGTACTGTAGGCGTAGCTGAGAATGAGACATTTGCGAGGTAAAGTGAAGCAGGAAAGGCACCCTTGAAAGTACATGTCAACAGAAGCCTGAATGTGAATAACAACTAGATTTTACATTTTCTAAAGACTGCTGTCATGTTGATCTAGATGTTGTGCTGGCATGTACACTACCAGTCAAAAGTTTTTGAACAGTAAGTTTCTGAATGTTTTTTAAAGAAGTCTCTTCTGCTCACAAAGCCAGCGTATTTGATCCAAAGTACAGCAAAAACAGTAAAATTTCGAATTATTTTTGCTATTTAAAATAACTTCTTTCTATTTGAATATATTTTAAAATGTAATTTTTTCCTGTGATTTCAAAGCTGGATTTTTAGCATCATTACTCCAGTCACATGATCCTTCAGAAATCATTCTAACTGTCTGATTTGCTGTTCAAAAAACATTTATTATTATTATTATTATTATTATTATTATGTTGAAAACAGCTGAGTAGAATTTATTAGTATTTTTTTCTATAATGTATTTATTTCTATAGGAATGATTTCTAAAGGATCACGTGACACTGAAGACTGGAGTAATAATGAAAATTTTGCTTTGACCACAGGAATAAATACAATTTTAAGATATATTCAGTTTGAAAGCAATTATCTGAAATAGTAAAAATATATACATTTTTTTGGATCAAATAAATGCAGGCTGGGTGAGCAGAAGAAAATTCTTTAAAAAAAAAAATAAAAAAAAAAACAAAACAAAAAACATTCAAAATATTACTGTTTAAATACTTTGACTGGTAGTGTAGCTATACAGTCGCCAGTGTTGTGCATAGATATTAGGACGATCATACAACACCGCTGCACCACAGGCCCCCGTTCAAGCTTGACTTATTCAGATCTTCACCTTTCCTGATCTTGCCCCCTATACTTCACTTGTGTCCATTCTGATCTGTCCTGTCATAATAAAGGCTAAAAAAAAAAAAAAAACATTGTTCACTTTATTATTCTAATAAAGTTAAGGACCCATTGCTCCATTTCAGTAATGATTTGCGCTATTCAACCCAAAATCTGGAGCAGAACAGTGAAGTGAATGCTGTGTCACTGAATTATCTCTGTATACATTTCACACTTTACCAAAAAAAGCAGAAATAAGCTTGTGACTGGCTTAGGTATTTTTCTTTTTGCTCACATGATATCTGAAACTGCTTGTGTAGAAATATTGATGTTTGCTAAATGCATTTGTGAATGCCATCTCAGCTTCAAATAAATATTCTCTGAGCTCGTTCTGTTTATATGAGATGATTTGAACCTCCATTGTTATTGACTGCTCAGAACCTTGACTGCATAAATGCCTTTAATAATCTCAGGCTTTGCCAAACTAAACCTAGGCTGACTGCATTTATTTGCTTTGTGCTTAGTCTTTCCTTTCACTGATATGACTCATCAACACCTTTCAAAGCTCTTCAACTGCAAACACATAGCTCATATACTGACTGATGCGTAGACAGAGCTTTGAATTAAAGCAGTTGAGGCAAGCAGTTTATAAAACAGCACAATTCCATAGTACAATTTCTTTTGAAGTACAGTATGCACACAAAAACACAGTTGTTTATGAGTAGCAGACTCATAATACTGTCATTTGTTATTCTTATTTTATTTTTATTTTTTTTTTAAAGATGATTTAAGCTAGGGTTAACTTCAATCATGACAATTCTCAGAGTAGTTTTAATGTGTTAATATACAATAGTCAACATTTGAAGTGAATCAAAAGCTTTTATCAAAGTAGTCCTAAAACAAAAACAATAGCTGTTCTCGTCTTAGCACAACTTTGAACTTTCTTGATCCACTTCAAATGTTGTACTTTATATGACAATGTTAATGTATTTGGTTTTGGGGGACTAGATCTGCTAAAAAAAAAACTGCTACAAGTATGGACTTGCAAATGGCAATACAGAGATGTATGAGCATGTAAGATAAGCTGCTGCTGCATGAAAAAGCATACATAAATCCATAGCAGTTCCAGACAGGTAGAAATGGGGGAGGTAGAGGGTTTCAGAGGAATGTTGAACAAAAATAGTACAAATATGTAGTACAAATACTACAAAAATAGAATAATAAATATTGAAAGTTCCCATTCCCACTCATTTTATATGAGGTCATCACATAAGTGTCAATAATTTATTTGTTTATACAACAGTTCTTTCTGGTCCTCGAATCTAATTGCTGATTAGATTAGAGTGCTATCAGAACTCCAACAGCCATTTCACTGTTTGTATCACTCTACTTGTATCATGTATCATGGCAGACACCCAAATCCACTATAATGTTAAAAATAATACTGTTTTGTGTCATGGAATGTAGTTTCAAGAGCTTTTTAGGCAAGAATGTCCTTGTTTGGACTTTAAAGATGTGGTTTGTTAATAAAGGTAACGTTTGTTTGAAATTTTGCGTCAGCGTTTTTAGACATGTGAGCTCCAGAGCATCCACAGCAAGAACCTGCCCGAAAGCACCTCAACTCGGCCAGATCTCCGGGAATTTATCACTGGCTCAAATGTCTCTGCAGTGGCTAAACATGAGATGTAATTTGTTATGGGTAAATATAACGAGCAGTCTTTGGTCTCATTGATCTATTATTTGTTCCAGAGCAAATAGTTTTGGCAAAATCTCATCATGTTTATGTAAATTTAATGCTGTATATCAGAGCTCTGCCTGTGTACTTCTGACTGAATTGCCTCGCAATTTTTATGATGGCTGTTTTTGTTTATTCAGTATTATTATTCAGTCAATAATATTTAATATAAATAGTGGTAGTATTTAGTATAAGGAAACGTGTGTGTGTGTTTTGTTTGGTGATTTTGGTTACATTGTTTCACCATTAGATGGTGACGAGACTGTTTTACGAGTCAGCAGTAAAGACTTTTAAATTGAAAAATTTAAAAATTTAAATTTAAATCCGTTTTGAGCAATGAAATTATTTTTTCTTCCAAAACCATCTTGTATGCAGCCAGCAAATGCACCGAGCTGCGATGTCATCAGGAATCACCCTTAACAGATGAAAGGATAGTACAGGCCTATCAGAAAATGATTTATTGTGATATGAGATTGACCTGAAGAATGAATGCTGTATCAGATGCAGGTAACCACGATTGCTCAATCAGTCTCTCTCTCAATACTAAACATAACACACAGCTTTTAATACAGTAATAGAATAAGCTGCCAATAAAGCAACTCAACATTCCTTCGTTACTAGTTCTAAAGTGACATTTTGGTAGTGACATTTAAAGTATTTAAAGTATCTAAAGTGACATTTTTGACATTAGTAACGGAGGCTTGGGCTCAGCTGTTCAACTGTCAAACTTTGATTTGAATCCATAGTTCTGCCCAAAAAGGGTTTTTACAGACACTCCGTTGTTATTTTATGTATTTACATACTTGTGCTGTCGAACTGTTGTATAAACGCAATATCACACAAGTGGACGTGAGATATGGCTGTATAACGGCACACTGTGATTATCTACGGCATACTCTCTCTGCAGCAGAGTATGTGAGCGGAGTGGAGCGACAACAATTTCCCCTCCGCGCTCCGTGCATTTTATAACCGCTCCGCTCCAGCTCCGCTCCAGGTTCACCGTTTCCCGCTCCCGCTCCACTCCTCGCTCACTGATACAAGAAACACCGCTCCGCCTTCGCTCTGCGTCTAAACTATATCAGTACGATTGAAATACCACAGTTCTGTTCATAACGTATATTAAAAGAAGAAAGTAACAGAAATAAAACGAAAGTATAGTTTTAAAGTGGCTTATTGGAACACTAGTACGCAAACTTTTTTCCTCATGCCAAGCTAACATGGTTGTCAGTCAGCATTAAAATGTATAATTGCTGCTTTTTGCAGTGCAAATGTTTGTGATTAAAAAAAATAATAATAATAACAATACGTTTCGTCAGTTATTTTACGTACAGATCGCTGCATTTCTTATAGATTTCTTCTCATTTGAAATCGGATATACAGATGAAGTACCACAGTAAGTTTACATTTGTTTGAATGCATTATTACATCACGCTTTCACTTGAAAATATTCAGTATCTTGAAAGAACAAACTAATTCATTGACAACTATAATTTTCTGCTCATGTTCATTGCCATCATCCTAGTTTTCACATTCTTTCTAATTCGAGTGATCCATCTCCATCAAGCTAGCTAAACAGGCTACGTTTAACATGCGAATTCTTGCTATATATGCAGTTATATTATGGGTCGTTGTCATGAATTGTACTCGTGATGGAGCGGTAGCGGAGCGTTCTTGGAGCGAGTAAAAACCACAACGCTCCGACTTTTAAAATTTCCGCTCCTCACTCCATTAAAAATCACACCGCTCCACTCCGCGCTCCAGTCCCACTCCACTCCGCTCACATACTCTGGCCTGCAGCCTTGTGCCAATGGTTGAATCACAGCCGTGCTGATATACAGCCATATCTCACGTCTAATATATATTGTATAATTTGATTGCAATTGAGTTCTAGAATATTTATAAAATGAATAATTTATAACAATAATATTAAAACAATATTGATTCTTTACTATCAGTTATTATAAGTTTTATAATTATTGTTAGAAAAAATTGTTTAAGAGGAACTATAGAGAATTATCACTCTGCAGGACACTTGAAATGTCACATCAACTGGAAGGCCACCGGCTGAGGCGAGTCTGACCTCAAACATGAGATTGGTGCAAAAGTCAGCACCTAGAAGACAGCAGACGGTGACTCATCAAACCATCAGCCCTGTAGCATGCATGTGTATTTGCTGGCAGGAAATAGACTATGAGGGCGAAACAGAAACAGATAGATAGATAGATAAATACAGATGCTGAGAATGTTTCAAAATGAGATTGAAAATCTTAAGTGAGAATAAATATAAAAAGAAAATTTCCTCCTGCATCTCAGTTCAGTGTTTTGTGTATGTGTCCTTAAAACAGAATCCTTAATCAGTATTCAATAGTTATTCTAAACAAGAGCGTGGCACGGAAGCTGCTATTCAAAATCTCACCCAGGACTGAGGCCAATTAGGACTCTACAGCTCTTCCGACTACATCACCAGACGGTATTACCATGGCAACAAGCCGGTACCAGGAGCCTGACAGATGAAGGAATGAATGTGACGGGCGGTGTCCCTCCAGGGTGGGTTTAGATTATAGGGACTCCTGTCTCAAAATGTGATTTTTCATCTTTCAAAACAGAACAAGGTCAACTTTGTGCCTGCACACAGTGTTCTGAAGAACAATGCGGTTTGAGTTCACTCAAATCAGTAATGGAAAATGATTAGCTTGACTCATTTAAGTTGCCTGACCTCACCTTTGAATAAATAGAACCATTCATGTTGTTTAAAATAGTCTTTATTGTGTACGTTACATCTTTGTTATGAATAATTAACTGGCAGATGAGTCAAGACAATTATTATGTTCCATAAACCAAATCAACTAAATCTAATGACTCATCTTAGATTAGTTTTGAACATTGTTCACAAACAGATTACAACTATTAAACTATTAAACTGGAAGAGTCACTATGAGAAGATTAACTCAAATTTTGCTAAATAGTTTATAACTTCAGTTTTAGAGTTGCAAATTTTACATTTGTTACAAGTTACAGATTTCCTACATGTTAAGTCATTGTAAAGGTTGACAACTCTCCTACCTGTGTATTATAATTCATGTTATAGATCTTGTGAACAATTTAACTGTAAATGTTTTAGCTTTTACTTTATTTTGTATTACATATATAATACATATATATTAGGGCTGTCAATTTAACTCATTAACTTAATTAATTAGTTATGAAAATAACACGTTTAGAATATTTTAACGCAGTTAACTGCGCTGGCCCTGCTTCTAGATCTGTACGTCATCTTATATTTTATATAGTTGACTGCTGACAAATATGTTGTTATGGTTCACTCTTGACATAAATGCAGTTATGTACTAAAATTCAAGATGTTGCTGCAAAAAATGCCCCGTATGTATTTTGTCTCACATTTATATATTTTACATATCACACAATATCACACGGGCAGCATGAGCAATGATTGATGAGTGCTGATTTTGTCCCGATCTATCTCAAGCTTAAATGTGATTTTATACAACAGTTCAGTAAATAGGAAGTTGACATAGAGTTATTTTAAACATAATATTATATGTTTTTGCTCAATTTTGCAGAGAACATATTACCTTTGAAACCACAGCAGAATTGTGGTGCATCTCAGACCAACACAGCAGTGTTTAGTTTCTGAATGCATCTGCGTTTTGAACGAATCATGTGAACCAATGATTCCAAGGCCCATTCATAAAAAGAGCCATTTAATTAATTCCTGAATGATTGAGCCATTTGAACGAATCGAATGAATGAATGAATGAATGATTGACTCATAAAGACATTTACCATGACCTGCTGGCAGATTTAGTTTTTTCTTTAGAGTATCATTTCATTAAAATAATAATAATAATAATAATAATAATATATATATATATATATAATTTGAGAAAGAATGAACAACACCAGCTAAAAACATTTAAAATTTTTAAAAACATTCAAATTTACATAAATTCAGCAATAACATACATTTGTTAGATTAATTATATTATAGATTAAATATATTATAGATTAATTATATTTGGGTGTAGCTACAATGTAGAAGACAAATGTCGCTAAAAGGATAGCAAAACCTGAAATCACCTAAATTGTGGTGACTGGCTAACGGTACCCAACATGAAAAACAGCCAAATAACAGGCAAAATAGCATCTTAATGAAACTGAAAATGGTTACTTGTAGGGCTGGGGGATATGACTTATCATTGGCTCAGTATTAAAAACAATAAAAGCCGATGGAAAGTCCCCAACATGAAAGAAAAACAAGCGTGTGTGTGTGCGCGCGCGCGCATGTGTGTAGCAGACTCTCTGTTTTTGACTGAACTATTCTGCTTCTAACACACACAGGGTTAAAATGACATCAACACCCCAGACTAAAAGAAAAATATTTTTAAATAATTAAATATTATAATAATAAATACAAATCTGGTGCATATGCTGTAATTTGCATTAAAAAAAAAAGAAAAGAAAAGAAACATTACACATTGGAGTTTGTTGAAGAGGTCTTACCTTGCAAAACCTGTTGTTATTTCAGTGTATACTCATTGAGGACAGACACGCAGTTGTGCACCTTGTTCTGCTTGAAACACCACAAAATAGACCTATGAAAACGAGTTAGAAGAGTAACAATCGTATCCTCACAAAGACATGCTCAGTGATGTAAGGCAGAATCCTCACCTCACAGATTTGCCTCCCTCCCTTCAGTCTTCTTTCACTCTGTCTGCCTTCCTATCCCTTCTCTCGTTCTCTCTCTTCCATTCTCTTTCTTTCTGTCAGTGCCTCAGCTTGGGGGCTGGTCATCTGATTACTTCACTACACATTGTTCATTCAGAGACCATAAAAATAATGTCCATGATGAAGACTTTCCTGAGGACGGAAGGTGCACTAAGGGAAATGTGTGTGTGTGTGTGTGTGTTATTAAAGCCTAGGGAACACATCAGCATCAAGTTTATGTGCTGAGTACACTCCATGCATTACCTTCTTCTCCCTCCCTGCCTCTATTTTATCTCCTTCCATTTCTGTCATTCTCTCTCTGTTCACCCTGGGGCAGTTGCATGTCTTTGGAAGACACACTATGAGTGGGCGAAACCCAACAAACCTTGAGAGGTCCTCACAGAAGCCCAGCCATTATCAATCTTTTAAGCCATTAAAAATCAGCATGAAATTAAAATTGATCAAATTGATTGATAATGTTTTCATTATCTTGCAACAAAAAATGTAATCAATTGTAACTTCCTCTGAAATGTATTTTTAATATAATACAACATAAAAAAATAACTAAAATTCTAAAACCATACTGCCTTAATTTAATGCTAGTTAAAGGTTGTGTAAAGAATGTTATCTATTCTAAAACTTTAAGGATAGAAGAATGGAAGGATGGTAGCCTAAGGCCTATCCTCAATCTCAGACACCTGAATCGCACCCTCATGAGATTGCCGTTCAGGATGATTACATTAAAGCAGATCCTCCCGTAAGTCTGACCCAGGGGACTCAATTTTACATCAAAATTGCCCCCCACCACAGACATTTCTTGAGATTCACATATCAGTATTCTCTTTGTACTGTACATAGCTCCTTGGACTTTTACAAAGTGTGTGGATGCGGCTACTTCCCCTTTAAGAAGGGAGTCCGCATTCTCAATTACCTCGACGACTGGCTCATTCTGGCCCAGTTGGAGGATGAGCTACTATCTCACAGATCCTTCATCCTCAGCCATTTGGTTTGCCTGGGACTCTGGGCCAATTTTTCCAATAGGGCACTGTCTCCCAGCCAATGGATATCATTCCTGGGAACAGTTCTCGGCTCAACCCAAATGAAGGAAGTAGTCATGCCAAAACATGCACTGGCCATTCAGCAGCTTGCGGCCTCATTCAAATTTGGAGCCACTCGCCCTCTTAAAGCATTTCAGAAGATGCTGGGCCTTATGGCCCCTGCATCTCTAGTGCTTCAGTTGGGCCCAGTGCTAAGCCCTTCAGTTGGGCTTCCTGCAAGGCAGAGGTCATCCTCCTCACCTCAGAAGACAACTCTTATTGCCCAATTTACTGTTGAAGGACAGGGATGCGTTGGCCCACAGCTGGCCCAACCTCCTCCTTTCCGCTTTTCCCTGACGTCTTTGACCCCTCAAGTAATCAGGCGAGTCAGGGAACAGAAGCACATCAGTTCTCGGAGCTGTGCCAGCCGCTTGTAGCAGCCCACCCTGGTCCATTCCCCTAAGACGGGACCTCCTCTCTTAGGTGAATGGGACAATATGGCACCCCCAGCCCAAGCTGTGGGCCCTGCACCTTTGGTCTCTGGACGGGAGTCTGTGAACCTCCCAGAAAGTGTTCTGAACACTATCTCTCAAGCTAGAGCTCCGTCTACAACACGCCTTTACGCTCTTAAATGGTCTGTCCTTTCCGCCTGGTGCTCAAGCCGTGGCGAAGACCCAACCTCCTGTGACATATCAGTGATATTGTCTTTTCTGCAAGGGCTGCTGGATAAAGGACGCTCCCCTTCCATGCTTAAGGTCTACATAGCTGCTATAACAGCTTCCCATGCCCCGATAGCAGGCCAGTCAGTAGGCAGGAACAACTGGGTTGTTCAGTTTGTGAAGGGTTGAACCCTCCACGGCCCCTCAATATCCCTACTTGGGACCTCTCTACAGTCCTCGGGGCACTGCTTTTTAACCATCACTGGGTTCAGACCTTCGACCCCTGACATTTAAAGCTGCACTGCTGCTGGCTTTAGCATCAGTCGAGCGTATGGGAGATTTACAGGCATCTCTGTAAACCGTTCCTGTTTTAAGTTCAGACCAGACGACTCTAAGTCATCCTGAAACCGAGACACCGATATGTACCTAAAAGTGCCCTCTACTCCCTTTCGGGCACAGGTAATTATGCTTTCTGCACTCCCTCCCTCAGAGGAGGACCAGGAGTTAATTTACTCTGCCCAGTCAGGGCATTGAGGATTTACATTGAGCGGTCTGCCCCCTTTAGGCAGTAGGAACGGAATTTGCTTCGGTGGCCGCAATAAAGGACATCTGGTCATGAAGCGGAGATTTTCTAGGTGGATAGTCAACGCTATCACGCTAGCTTACTCATTGGGGATGCGATATCCCACTGGGACAAGTCTCCAGGCATCTTGTGGTTTACACGGATGCCTCCTCCACGGGTTGGGGTGCTGTATGCAACGGGCAAGCGGCTTTCGGGCTCCTGGACAGGACCTCGACTGCAATGGCATATCAATTGCCTAGAGTTGTTGGCTGTGCTTCTTGCGCTGCGTCGCTTCCGACCGATGCTGCGCCACAAGCACGTGCTTGTTCGCACCGACAGCACTGCGACCGTAGCCTATATCAACCACCAAGGTGGTCTTCGCTCCCGTCGCATGTCACAACTCGCCCGCCATCTGCTCCTGTGGAGTCAGACGTGGCTGAAATCGCTACGTGCCGTTCACATTCCAGGAGAACTCAACTGTGCAGCCGACCAGCTCTCACGGCAGTCCACTCATCCTGGAGAATGGCGACTCCACCCCCAGGTAGTCCAGCTGATTTGGAGCCATTTCGGCAAAGCCCAGATAGATCTGTTCGCTTCCCCCGAATCCTCCCACTGCCAGCTGTTTTACTCCCTCAGCGAGGCTCCCCTCGGCAGGGACGCGCTGGCACACAGCTGGCCTCCGGGGCCCAAGTACGCCTTTCCCCCAGTGAGCCTCCTTGCACAGACACTGTGCAAGATCAGGGAGGACGAGGAGCAGGTTCTGCTGGTTGCGCCATACTGGCCCACCCAGACCTGGTTTCCAGACCTCATTTCCCTTGCGGCAGCCCCTCCCTGGAAGATCCCCTTGAGGAGAGACCTTCTTTCTCAGGGGATGGGCACAATTTGGCACCTGCGCCCCGACCTATGGAACCTGCACGTCTGGCTCCTGGACGGGACACGTCAGACCTCTCCGGCCTTTCACAGGCCGTGATAGATACTATCACTTAGTCTAGAGCTCCCTCTACAAGGCAGGCCTATGCACTGAGATGGGGTCTGTTCGTTGACTGATGCTCCTCTCGTGGAGAGGACCCACAGAGATGTCCGATTGCAGTAGTGCTTTCCTTCCTGCAGGAGAAGTTGGAGCGCAGGCTGTCCCCTTCGACTCTCAAAGTGTACGTTGCTGCCATTGCAGCGTATCACGATGCAGTGGATGGAACATCCCTTGGTAAGCACCAACTGGTCGTGAGGTTCCTTAGAGGTGCGAGAAGGGTTAATCCCCCTAGACCGCACCTCGTACCCTCTTGGGATCTTGCCGTCACCCTCCAGGGTCTACGGCAGGCCCCATTTGAGCCACTCGCGTCAGTAGAGCTGAAATATCTGTCTCTTAAGACAGCGCTCCTGACCGCGCTGGCCTCCATCAAGAGGGTAGGGGACCTACAAGCCTTCTCTGTCGACGAAGCGTGCCTGGAATTCGGGCCCGGCGATTCTCACGTCATCCTGAGACCCCGGCCCGGTTATGTGCCCAAGGTTCCCACCACGCCTTTCCGCGATCAGGTGGTGAACCTGCAAGCTCTGCCCCTGGAGGAGGCAGACCCGGCCTCTGCGCTGCTGTGTCCAGTCCGCGCCCTCCGTATATATGTGGACCGCACTCGGCACTTCAGACGCACCGAGCAGCTCTTTGTCTGCTTTGGAGGTCAGCAGAAAGGGAATGCTGTCTCCAAACAGAGGTTGGCCCTTTGGGTGGTAGATGATATCTCCCTGTCATATCAAAACCAGGGAGAGCCATGCCCCTTAGGTGTTCGTGCCTACTCCACAAGGAGTGTTGCCTCATCCTATGCGTTGGCTCATGGCGCCTCACTAGCAGATATCTGTAGAGCTGCGGGCTGGGCGACACCTAATACCTTCGCTAGGTTGTACAACCTTCGCGTTGAGGCCGTGTCCTCCCGTGTCTTAACATAGACATCAGGTAAGCGGGAGACCGGCTGGTGTCGGCTTGCTGCGCCACTCCTAATGGATCCGTGCGCTATATCCCTCAGCTGTTCCCTCCGGTGAACCTTGGGTCCTCCATGCCCCGCAGTCAGGCCTAGCTGCGGAGTAGTCCCTGACTGTGCTCCGGCTGGGTCTCCTTCGCCCAGCAGGTTGTGGCAACATGTCTCAGTATTTTTCCAAGGTCAGCTAGAAGGCCGCTGTTTCCCTCATATATCTCTACAAGTTATAGATATATTGAATTATTTTTATTCCACATGTAGAGATCTCATGTGCTCCGCCCCCCCAACTCCTGCTTCAGTAACAACTGGCATCCCTGTGGGGTCCCCTATTGGCCCTCAGGGCTTTGGGAAGGTTACGTTCATATCCATCTGCTGACACGTCCGCCTGTCAGCACGTGGGTCTGTGCGTAACGCGGCGTCAGGGTTGTGGCCTGTTCCATGGGTCTGTTCCCATATGTAACGTCGTAGTGAAACGACTGAAGGGGAATGTCTAGGTTACGTAGGTAACCCTCGTTCCCTGAAGGAGGGAACGGAGACGTTACATCCCCTGCCACGACCCTACGTCGCGCTGACGCCGGGTTGCTACTCGGCTCCTCAGCAAAAACCTGAATGAGTGGTTGCACGCCGCCATCTTATATACCCGTATGTACGGGGGAGTGGCTCGGCATGCAAATACCACTCGCCAATGTTCATTGGCCTTTTGAATAAGGCTCAGAGATGATTGGACTCTCAAGCGAGTTCCCATATGTAATGTCTCCGTTCCCTCCTTCAGGGAACGAGGGTTACCTACGTAACCTAGACGTTTTGTATAAGATAATTAAAGCAACAGTTTTTTAAATAACAAAAGAATATGTAAAAGTATGGTATTTGGGGTAAAAAGCGCACCCTGCTGTTGGGGCTAAAAGGCACAATAATTAACATGATAATTAATAGATGGTTGACTTTTCCATTTGTTGACATGACATGGTTAGATTCAGATGGTAAATATCATATATTATGTTGGGTGTCCATCTTATAGATAATCACAATGTTTAGAATGAAAACATCATACTTAAAAACATGATTTTAACCATATCATATAATAAAATATCATTTGTTGTTACTACTGTCAATCTAATACATGATTATGGGATCTCCTTAAATGCTTTCAGAATCTTTACATTTAAAAATTATTTTGCTTCTGTACTTTAAAATATATTTTTTCTATGAACATATGACAATATATTTATTGAACACATATTATTTTATTATTTTATTTTTCAAAATAAGCAGAAAATAGTACAAACTTTGCTAAAGTGACTGTTTTGAACAAACATTAACCTATATATATATATATATAAACATTATTTTAGCTAAAGTATTCATATCAATACTGTGTGCCTTTTGCCCCATGCTGGTGAGCCCCATATGTGGGGTAAAAGGCCCTTCCTTGCCACCTCATACATTTATACAATTTTTAAACAAAATAAATGACCTGAATGATTTATTGACACACAAAATCTGTTGGTCCATAAATGTTCAATACAATATATATTATATATTTATATATATAATATTTTTTTTATATATATAAATATTTTTTCTTAAGGTGTGCCTTTAGCCCTCTTGTACCCTACTATCTGCACTACACTTAAACCTATGCAATAATATATGAACAAAAGTGAATGTGATGTAAAAATGCAATCGCAAGTTTGCCATTTTAGCTTTTGTTTCGATCTCTCATCTTTCAGCTTGAGTCAAGTTTTTCACAGGATTCATACCCAAGGTTTCCTTGACCCAAGTCCAACTCTGTGCTGCCTGAGCTTTCGAGCAAGCTTGTGCTACTCTTTCGTGTACACCTACCCAACCCTAAACCTTCCATTACTGTTTTACTGTTTTACTGCCTCTAGTGTTAATTTCTTTTGGAAACTGCAGGTATATGTACTTGTATATATTTTATATCTCGCAAAAAAGTGCCCCCAGGTATGTTTTTTGTCATGAGACTAGGTTGTAAATGTCACAGGGAACAATCAGAGGGACTGTTTTACATTATATTGCATGTATGCTCAGTATCGTGCTGAGGCTGCACTAAACAGGAACAAATTTTAGACAAAACTAGACAAGATTTGAAGGATGAGCAGCAAATAAAAAAAAGTTTTCATACTATAGTGAACCAGCAAAATGTTGGGAAATGACATGTTAGATTTCACTGGAATCAGCAAATGCTAAAGAACATAATGCCATAAATTTGATTTCAGACAAAGTTTTCAAAAGTTGTAAGCATTTTTGTAGAAAGCCATATTTCTTCTGAAAGGTAAGCGGCACTGTCTTTAAACATCTCAGGTACCTTTAGGACATGCTGTCAATGAACCCTACCAAAGCTTATGATTTATTCCTGACCAAAGCAAAAGTTATTCCTGTACATCTCAGTCCAATAATTATCTGGTCCAATTTTGTTGAGAACTGAACAAACCGGAGTCTTAATGTAAGATATTGAATGTGATCCACTTTGGGGTTCAAAGGGTTCAAACTTTTTATCCACTGGGAAGGTGATTATTGAACTGGTGGTGCTGCTGTAGAGTTGGTCCTAGAGACCACAAAGTTGGTCACATTAGTATTCATTACCACCTCTATAAGTGTGCCAATTTACATAATTTTCCTATTTGCTGTTCATAGGGCTCCTACAGACTTTCAGCCCTTTCACCAGGAATTACAAGAAAAGCGAAAGATAACTTACAGCACTTTCCATACTTGGCCCACTAATTACGATTTTAAAAAGAACCATTGGTACATTAGACACACTAATGAATTTTAGACACGCTAATGAGGTGAACTTGAGCCTCCGTAACTCCAGTCATTCTGGTATAGAACCACTGTATGAAACCATACTTCTTATGGTACGATTAAAGAAAAAATCATGACAGAAATAATCAAGTCCTGTCTATCACTTTTTAAGAAATATCTTGTTTCACCCAAAAATGTTACATTAACTAAACTATTAACGTTTTTAAAGACCTAAAATATTAATGTAAAATGTTTAAGTACACTAAAATGTTTTTAAAATTAAAGACAAATTGAAGCATTTTATAAATTAAATTGAATCCAGATTAACAACTAAAACTGATAACTAATGTTAACATACAGTAAACTGTACTTTTGCTACCAGTAATTGTAATTTTCAATGATTAAAAAACCTCAATTAAACCTTTAAGTCTTCATTAAAACAGATAGAATGTATTTTTGTTACGTTTGTTATCATTTTGAAATAAATACAAGCAGCTGGACATTAACATGTGCAGAATTACTGTACATATACTGTAAACAATATTTCATAGCATTGCTTTTATCAAAAAAAAAAAAAAAAATCCTAATGACAATTGTCCATCACCTTTATATTCCTGCAATGTTATTCTCTATTCTTCATGCTCCACTGTGACTGATCATTGACGCAAAAGATGTAACAGGTCCGTTTAGCTCACACCACAGTTTCTCGAGCTGGGTTTGAGCACTCATTCTCTGATTGTTCCTTTCCTAATGTGTTCGGCTGAACTGTAGGACAGTCCACTTCAAGAGACCCCATACTGGAACAGGACTCCTCCAGTGATCTGTTTGTCTCAGCTTCTTCATCTTCTTCCAACTGGAGGAACTGAGGCAGCATTAGATGTTCTTTCTTCAGGAGGCCTCGCTGATCATCTGCACTGCAGCACTGAGCCCGGTTTAACAGCTCCACCAAACCTGAAAGTCCCAACATATGTAGATAAGCAGGTTGGATACTATTATGAAGACCAGTGAAGAGAAAAGAGATAATCATCATTTACCCTCCATGTCATAGGTTCTCCTCAATCCAGGGTTCCTCTGCCGGGCAGTTGATCTGGGAACCCCTGAAGGGAACATGTTCGCATCCACAGCACCTCTCCGATCCTGCTGACAGATGCATAAGATGTTAGACCACAAAGAAGGTCTGAAGAATATGAAGATATTGAGTTCTGCTGTCCTAAAGCAGTAGACTCACTTGTAGCAAAGGTGGCGAGAAGTTCCCTTTTGGGCTGCTGGCCTGATCAACACCTGCTAAATAGATTAGAAATTTCATCTTAGAGTGAAAATTCTCTCACATTTAAAACTCAAATATGTAATCGGTGTAGTGTGCAAGAGGTTTAGTGCTGTATAGGGCCCACAAAAACAACACAAATGAACATGACAAGACATGTTCCCCACAAAGGACAGTACTGAAGCTCTTGCACAGGGAGTGAAACACAAATCACATAGATCATTGTCTGTTCATTTAAGCTCAAAGGAAAATTCCAAGGCACAACACTATCTATCTATCTATCTATCTATCTATCTATCTATCTAATCTATCTATCTATCTATGTCTGTCTGTCTGTCTGTCTGTCTGTCTATCTATCTATCTATCTATCTATCTATCTGTCTGTCTATCTATCTATCTATCTATCATCTATCTATCTATGTCTGTCTGTCTGTCTGTCTGTCTGTCTATCTATCTACCTATCTATCTGTCTGTTTGTCTGTCTGTCTATCTATCATCTATCTACTTATCTATCTATCTATCTATCTATCTATCTATGTCTGTCTGTCTGTTTGTCTGTCCATCTATCAACACATGTTGAATTTAATAAATATTTGTTGCATACCTTTATCTAGAATTAGTGTCTTATTGGCCAGAGAGGTGACTGCTGTGTTCATACTTAATATCTGTCCGGTTCCACTCTGAAAATAGAGAACAGATGATAAAACATGTAAGCACATTACTGACATAATGGCTAAATCAAACAGATCATGTAATTTATTCAAGTATTTATTTCCCAGAATTTAATTAGAATTAACACAAATTATTAGGTTACTTAAAATTTGGAACATCTGAATAGTGCAATGTTAGAGTGAGGGCCATTGTGTTCACTAGGGGTGTGAAGGCTCTAAAGTACTGGCACTGCCCTACTTTTGCAGCTGCAGTTTAATAACTAGAGAAACAGGAAAATCTGTGAATGTCTCCTTGTATGTTTGTGGTCCATCAAAAAAGGTCAAACTATTAACTTTCAACAAAGAATGAAATGCTTGTTCCGGTCACTCTAGGCCTCCCTCTCACCATGGTGACAATGGCGTCCTGTGGCCTGAGGCGGTATTTGTTAAGCATTGCTGCAAGGGCATCCTGCAGCATCTTATTAGACTTCACCACAACGGCCACCGTCTTTCCTGTGAAGGCTACCTTCACTCTGTAGAAGAAACACAATACAGACTCATGTGCACATAACAGATTGTTTGCATTTAAAAGGTCTACCAAAAAAAGACAATTCTATCATCATTTACTTACCCTCATATGGTTCCAAACCTGTATGACTTTCTTTCTTTCTTTATGACTTTTTGGTAACTATAAAGCTTCTTTTCCCATTGACTTAAATTGCATGGACAAAAAATACAATGGAAGTCAACAGGAATCTGAAACGTTTTTGTTAAACCTTCTTTTGCATACAGCAGAAGTCCTCATACACCAACATGAGGGTGAGTAAATGATGAAATAATTTTCATTTTAACAGGTTTTTGTACAAAATTATATTTTTATTAAAAAATTGATTTAGTTTTTTTTTTTCTCTACCACTCACGCAAATGTGACCCTCAGTTCCAAAAACACCTGCTGGTCTTTCAGCACAGAGCTGTCCTGGTCCAGTGACAGTGGTTGCTATAAATAACACCAAAGTGAGATCACAATACAAAATAAATACATAAAATAAAATCGAACTTTTAGATTTGTAAAGAATTCATATATAGGCATATTTTTATACAAAGTTTTTCTACAAAAACATTACATAAAAAGGTTTTTAGGTTTATTAGAAGTAAAATTTAGCAAAATGTGTCCATATTCTGACTGGTAATGCACATGGAAATGTTTTACACTTCTTACTTTGTCTTTGCCATGTAGATAAATAATGATGTCTGATAGAGGAAGGCCTCTTTTTTCACACAAGCCGGTGAGCATGCTGCGAATGGTGACGCCAGGTCGGGCCGGGGTGAGAGATGCTGTACCATCAGGCAGGAAGACACAGCAGTACTTATCTACCCTTCCGTCTGCAGAGCGTGCTACTAATTTCTCAACCTGCAAAAACAGTACTGATATCAGCTGGTACTGGTATGACATGATAAAATACTAGTATTAGTAAATTTTATGGCAAGTTACCTCTGAACTCTTCACAAGTCCAGTCATGAAGCTGATAGGTGATTCTGAAAATTGCCAACAGAGAATAGATAATGTATTACACGGCCTAAATGCTTTTTCTTAGTTCAATTTGTCCCATATTGACATCATAAAATTACCTCCCCAGGACCCTCTTTTCTCTTTGCGCTTGTCTTTTCCCATCATGCCTTGCAGATTGACTTTCCTCCTCTCTACGACATCATCACCATCAGCTGTTCCTGGCTTCATCTTTAACTTCTGGGAAAAAAAAAACAAAAAAAAACGAACTCATGTGAATCACTTATTAAGATAAAACAATTATATTTTGCATTGAGATATCTAGTTCATACCTCCTTAGTTCTATCGAATTTGACCTGCTCTTTGGGTGAAGTGCTGCTGGTTTGTTTTGCTGGCATGAGGGGTCTGCCACGTGGGTCCAGCCCTGGCAGAGGCCTGCCCTCCACATTAGCTAGCATGCAGCTCTGATAGAGCTGTGAGCGCACGAAACGAGTATAGCTGTCAAACTTCATCAGTTTGAAGATCTGAAAGGAGGGAGAGAGAAAAGAGAGGATAGGATAGGTAAGGACACTTCTGTTCAAGAGGGAGTCAAAGGAGGGTGGGCTCTTGATTTGATTGCTTTTAGTAGCTCTGGATAATTGAGTCATGATTGTGGTCTGTTCTTAAACTAAAGTGGTTTGACTCACCCCATATGATACAACAAAAGTGTCTTTGTCACTTTTGATTGTAGAGGAGAAGAATATTTTCAATATGACACATTTCTTCTTAAGCCTTACAAAAGAGCAAAACTATCCACAAGTTTCCGGGGGGGTGCTACTGTAAAAAAGAACGTGGGTACAACTTCCGGTAAGGTGGCGGACAATGGTATTTTGTGTGCTAATTAGCAAAGAGGCTAAGTGTTTTTTAGACCATTGATTACTTTGTAAAGATGCACACCTTTATGAGAGATGCCATTACGTTCTTATGGACAACATATGCTTTTCGAATTTGTGTTATTAGCAAATTTGGATCGTTAAATCTTGATTTAGCTAGTGAAATGACATTTGAACCAAGACATCAGAGCTTGTGTTAAAGCGCATGCCAGATGAAGCCTCGATTTGAGGCTTGTTAACGTAGAAATCCCTTTCGTAGAAGCCTCACTTTCTGTCCAGTCACGTGCGTGATTCACTCACGTCGTAATGTTCAACCCACAGGTCTTACTTTGCGAGTATATTTTCATTAGGACCTATTTAATAATTACATTTTTAAATACCCAGTCATACAAGTAATATGAAGAATACAAATTATTTCAGAAAAATTAAGTATATGCCATATGCAATTAATATATGTGTACATTATTCTTATATTACATGATATTGATATTCGTCCTGGCATTTAATGGCACTATTCAATGGATAAATTAATTCATCAGAGTCAGAAATTCAACAAACAAACACACACACACACTGTTAGGCTTTTATTTGTGCCTATAACATGGACCGATCTATAGAAATTGTGGTGATTGCATCTTCCGACGGAGCCTAATCATTTGGCTGCTTTATTTTTTTACTAACCACCAGATCGCGCTGTTTTCGACACTCTCGAAACTTTGAATCTTTTCCCGAAACAGTCAGAGGAAAGTGTTAGTGCTTCACGAGGCTTCATTTGCCTGTCACTCTTGTCAACTGTTGAATTAATGAGTGTCACGTCCCGCTTGTTTACTTTGAACCGGAAGACGCTCCCACTGATCTATATATTATAGATCAGTGGACGCTCCCACTTTTGACGCAAGGCCTCATGGGGCGTAGGAAACTTGTGGATAATAGTATCCAGGGTAGTATAGGTTTTTCACAGGTTTTTGATCCTTTTTTACTTGAACAATGCAAAAATCTCTACTGTTTTGTTGACGAGGCTTAAAGCATTTGAAATTTATTGAAAAAGATACTTAAGATGGTGCCTGCTTGCAGTGAAGACAACTTTGTTGATTATAATGGGAATGCTCTAGTTTTTTGTGTTAGATGCTATTTACACTAAGTAAAAATAGCATATTTTCTTAGTGATAGATGCTATTTACATTAAGTGAAAATAGCAGTTAAATGCTTTTTACACTAAGTGCAAATAGCAATGGATTCTATTTACACTAAGTGCAAATAGCAAATAGCTATTTACACTAACTCCGCCCACCAACGTGTGATTGGACTAGTCAACACTACAAAAGACATCACTGAACAACAGCACCAGTGGTGCAGTTGGTAAAGCACATGCTGTACTCTTTTCAACACGATTGACCCAGGTTTGAATCTGCCTTTTGCCGATTTTCCTTTTTCAAATCTCATATCATATCAAAAAAGGCATTTAGGTTTAATAAAAATGAAGAAAATAGTCAAAACATTTCGGTTAGGGTAGGTGTAGGGAGGGCTTATTGTCCCAATAAGGCTGCGTCCATTTAATAATTTGAATTAAAACTATAAGTTACACTCAATACTTTATTTCTGCATACTGTTTAATAATGTACTACAATACTGAGGTTTGCAATAAGTATTATAAATAGCAGAAAATCCTATTTTAACAGTAGTGTAAATTAGTGTAAATAGAATCTATAGCTATTTACACTTAGTGTAAATAGACACCCCAATATTAAATATGAGATTTGTGAAAATAAACTGGGTAATTCTACTGGGTAGATCTATGCTGTAAAGAATATGTTTTTTTTCTTTTCTATTTCTTAACAACAATAATAGAACAATGGCCAAAACATCTATAATATGCATACTTATGTAATTAAACTATTTTGAGTATCTGATTGGTTCACTCAAGTCGACAGCTAAGTCAGTCAATGTCTCCTTCCTGTCTGCCTTATTTATTTGCATCCCTACCTAGTCCAGATCAGTACTGAATGCAATGAGAATATTCTTTACCCTCCTCCTCCCCAGCACCACCTGTCTAGATCTACAGCAGGGTTCTCCCTACTTTACCTTGCATGAGCGGCACCATGTATCCTATAATTCTGAGCAAGTTTCAGCAGTAAGCCTTCACTCATGCCAGATCTAGTTTATCAAGAGTAGTCTTACAAACATTCCATTCTCATCAATAAAATGCTACTAAAATCTATTTCAAGAATTGTCATGATTGAATGTTTTATCAAACAACATAAAACCTAGAGAAAGACAGCAGGCAAAAATTAAAAATTAAATACGTTCTTATTTTAAGATAAAAAAAAAAATTATGTTTTTATTCTTCATAAATTTTACCAGATGAATTTTGAATTCAATTTAGCATTCAAATTCTGTCTGGAAATAGTGGTTGGAAACCCCGCATTAGGGTATGATATCACATACCTGTTGTTGGGCTTTTTGAAAGATGTCAGGATGAGGATTTTGTACATCTTTCTCCTCGACTCGTACCCTGTCATCTATGTTGATGGGAGAAGTCGCGTTGCTGGACAGGAATTTGTTATAAATTGAGGATGCTTCTCTTTTAAGCTAGGGTAGGAAAATATTTGTAATATTTATGTTATTTCTTGGAATTAATAAGAAAAGAAACAATGATAAAAAATAATGGTTAGATATAAAATACTGAGATTTACCTGCTCAGCTTGATGGGCAGGTATCTTGCGAAACTTTTCACATGCCAGCCAGAATAAGATGTTCTCAGCACTGACCTCAGATTTCAGAAATGCCTGTGGTGAATACAGACAAAATTTTAATTTTGGGAAAACACCATTTCCAATAAGAATATGCCTCAATTGTAGATGAACTGCATGGGTTGTGGGCATATACACATCATAATTATCATCCCTGTATTATTATTAAAAACAAGGCAATTTAATTTCTGGTTCTGACTGGCAACTCTGTTGGCCACCAAATGAGAATTCAAAGAGGTTTATTTGAGCTCTCTCACCTAAATGCCTGAATGTTTCCTTTCCCCCACAAACTCTCTTCCAGCCCCCCCCCTTCTCCACACCTCCTCATTTCCCTATAATTACAGTGACTCATACCGTGGGCTGTTTTCCTCCTCACGTCATTTTTCTTCTGGTTTTACACATTTCACAATGAATTGGGGTTGAATTACTTGCTCTGCGTGGTCGGTAAACAAATGAGAGTGCTGAGCAACATGGCAGCAGCTTTCAGCGGCACTCTGTTTATTAAGAAGTGAGTAAGTACAGAATTATGACGTGTACACTTAGAAACTAGAAGCAAAGGCTTATTTCTAGGACGCCACTTCTGCTTTTGCCTGCTGAGTAAGATAGTCAGCTTATTATATATAACAGATCTTGGAAAACCACCAAGTAATGTTTTGAATTTTGATATTCTTTAAAATAAATTATTCATTTAATTTAAAATTATTAATCAAAATAATTTTCTAAGTTGCCTGTAGCAGCGGTTTAAAGTGGTATTTTTAATGTTGAATTGCTCCAGTTGCCTTTTATCGCTATTTTAATATTAAAAAATTAAAGCATAAAATAGAAAATATTAGATGTTATACATATTTAATTTCTGCAACCTTCCCGCCCAGTACACTCAAGTACTATTAGAAGAGCTATTTGTGAAATACACCTTCACAGTAAACAAATCAATATCTACCCCTGAAGTCCACTTATCGATAAATATTCACTCTCACTGCCGTGACTATACAAATAGTGGTTGTTTTACTCACTGTGAAGTATCGTACGCCTGTTGGGTCTTCCAGGAGCCTCTCAAAGCTGACAGCCCAGCTGGCCACCTGACCCACCCCTCTGCTCCCTTCACTGGGCACGGTGGGCAGACTGGTGTTACTGCTGGAGTTTTGCGATCCTGGCCAATCATCTGTTTCCAGTACATTTAGTTCTATCACCCATGATACAAAGGAGAATTTTTATGTATTGCGAGAGTCTTAAGAGTTTTAAGTACAGCAGACTTTAAGTACAGACTTTACCTTGACTTTACCTTATTAAACAGTCTAACTTTCAGGTAACGTGGGAGATTTTTACACCATTCTGGTGGTATATGATCACTCATTTTTATACTGTTGTGTGTGAATATGAACTACGCCATTCAGCAGTAAGAGTATGGATACCCTTATGAACAAAAAGTGCACATAATTGTACTGAATGTTCATACATATATAATGAAATTGCAGAAAATATCATTTTAAAATAAAGAGTTCATTTGCAAAAACATAACTCTAAAATTGTGTTTTTTCACTGTGCATTTCAATTAATCTCAATCAAACTGCAGTTGGGTTATTTTGATTAGGTAAAAATAACTACAAAAAATACAGTTAGCTAACACAATAAAACACAATAAAACCATGATAACATAATTAAAAAAAAAACATGATTTTTGAAAATTAAAAAAAACCAGAGCTATCTGTTTTTGCAAATAATCTCTTAAAATATTAATACAATAAAAATCTACTTAAGAGTACTTGAAGACCATACACTTTTATGACTCTTTAACACACCCTAAAGCGTACTTTGTAGTCATGTCAAATTAAAATTTAACTTTGAAGTACTATCAAATCATCATGTTTTAATGTTTTCATAAAATATTTTTTATGTGTTAAATATTACACTAAAGCACGTTATTCAATATTACATGTAAAGTTATTATATTTTAAATGTACTAAATTGCAACTGCATCATTAAGCCTGTATCTACTAAAAAACATTACATACAAGCTTTAAAAGAAACAACATTATATATATGTATACAAGTATATTTTAGTTTACCATAAATGTTAGGCAGTGCGTTTAAACCACATTTCAAAGACAATAGAATAAATTCTGAAATTACATATAAAGATATAGGATTACTTAAGTGGGTCAAAAAGCATTATTAACTATAACATAGTTTAACTATAATACTATTTTGTTTAACACATTACAATCAATTTACACTTAAGCATATTCTTTTTTCATAATATCCACACACTTAAAAGAGGCTAAATTGGACTCACAAGGGTATTTATCCATAAATGGTTTTTCATATTAAAAAAGATACAATAGCTGTCACTGGGGCAGTGCCTTTTCAAAAGGTACACCTTTGTACTGTATTTACACTTAAAATATGCATTTTAATACTTTAGTGTACATATTAGTACCAAAATGCTACGTATTAGTACCTTTTAAAAGAGTACCGCTCCAGTGACAGCTTTTGTATCTTTTTTCTAAAAATGTATAGCACATACTTATAAGGGTTGCTTGTGAGTTTCAGTTGTTTTTACATTGTTTCTAGAATAACCATTTTCGTCATTTACAGTCATTAGATGGAGGAATGATGGATCAGATGGACTACCAGCTGGTGGTTGACCTGATAGGCCTTGATCAAGCTGACACACAAGCCAGCTACAATCTTCCAAAAACGTAAAATCTTGATCTGCTGATATTTTAAATAGTTTATATATATATATATATATATATATATATACACTCTCAGAAAAAAAGGTACAGTACTGTCACTGGTGCGATACCCTAAGGTACAAATATGTATTTTAAACTACTAATATGTGCCTTTAAGGTACCAGTATACTTTCAAAGTACTAAAATGTACCTTTAAGGTACTAATATTTAGCATTTAGGGAAGGGTAAGGTACAAACATGTACCTTTTCACTTTTGTTCCTTAGGGTACCGCACCAGCGACAGAACTGTACCTTTTTTTTTTGACAGTGAAGAAAAAAAAATACATATATGCTATAAACTTGAAATCACAATTTTTTTTTGCTGTTGATCTGTGCCACTTTATCTGAAAAATTACATTACACCAAATTTTCTTTTGATATGTTCTTATTTAGGAGGGCTGTGAGTATGAAACTTTTATCAGTACTGGAAAATATGCCATTTTTTACTCTTACATTTTGCTCTAACAACTGATGTTTTCCATTTAAATGCAGTGTTAGATCAACAGCACTGCTCATAATACAGTGAAAATAAAAAACAATGTACAAACATGTCAGTCAGTGAATCTCAATCCT
This sequence comes from Labeo catla, assembly GCA_012976165.1. NCBI lineage: Eukaryota > Metazoa > Chordata > Actinopteri > Cypriniformes > Cyprinidae > Labeo > Labeo catla. Next base: position 216,664 of record VONZ01000136.1, on the reverse strand, counting down.
TTGTCAATTGACGCATGAGCTGATTTAGCACAGTTTTGTCTTTCTCGGGCTGTGGCAATGTGTGAGACATGCTAAACAATCAGCTCGTCAATCTGACACTTCTTTTTCATGTCTATGCATTGCTAAACTGTCTCACCGGGGTAAATGCAACCGAAAAAAAAACTGTTAATGACACTTTCTACAACTCTCTTCCTTTATTCCGGCACTTCACTCGTCACTTGTTTTTGTGGCACTGAAAGGCAGTAGAGGAATTTCCCAAGCATGATTTAGAGTCACACTGATGACTAGCATCAGGCGCCTGATGATAATACTTGGTGCTATCAATGATTGTCCTCACTTCCAGACAGTCACATGACTTTCTATACCTCTGTCTGTCTGTCTGTCCGCCTACCTGTTTTTTTATCTCCCAGTCTCATTATGACATTTGAACAGAGAGAGGAAACTGATGTGGTTACACCTGCCTCCCCCAAAACCGGATGTAAACAGGTCAGTGGTAAAGTGCTAAACCTAGATGTATGACTACATTAATGATGTTCATCAGCCACGTGGATAAAGTATGAAAACACAGTTCTCCTCTGATGCCTTTAAAAATACATAATAGAGGGGAACATGTCGTTCATCCTCCATCTTCTCTTAAAAACATTATTAATGCATAACTCACCTCCATCTGAAACAGCCAGGGTCTGTGGGAGACAATGAAATAATATTGATCAGATTTGTAATAAAGTACACTAATCAAAAATATATATGTTGGATCACGGCGTACAGTCATCCATGGTATTTGAGACTCAGTGGAAGCACATTTCTTTGGAAATGAATGTCGTTTGATTCAATGCCTGCAGGCGATAGAGACAGACTGAGGGAAAGAGCTCTCTGCTCGCAAACAACAACATGTGACACAAAACTGAAGGCTGACATAAAATGGCTGCTCTTTTTCCTCCCAAATTGCATATTAACTGGTATTATTGTTCTCTGATCTTCTCATTCGCTGAGGGTAATGTAGTAGAGCTTATATCTTTAGTGATCTGCAGGAAAGAATCAAGCAGAAGTGCCAAAAAACACTTTTTAAAACTATTATTTTTTTGGCCTAAATGAAAGAACGTAGTCGCAATTCTTCATTAGTTTGTTCAAGGCTACTTTCAGCCTTATAACTTGACCTGATAAGGTTAAAAAATACTCAACTCATTGTTACCAGGCGCATTTTCATTATCATATTCATATTTTGTGGCAGTTCTTTGTTTGCGTACACAAACCAACACACACCTTTACAGTCACACCCTCTGAACGTACCTTAAGTCCGTTGGATATCCCAATGTTGTTCCCTTTCAGAGACATATCCTTTGGTTCACATGTACTTTAGATTATTAATGAGTGCATGAGTGAGTTGTTTCTGATGTGCGTATGAGATGTGCTCTGAACACAATATAACTTCCTGCTTGAACAGGAAGTCTTACCATGGTAACATGCCACAAGAGGAAGTGTGGGCATGTTTCAGACAGAGCTCTTTTTTGAAAGTTTTTAGAGTGAAACCATGGTTGCAGTTCTTCCATCATTACATAATGAATGAAGTAATTATTTTAGAAGAATGTTAACTGAAAAGAAATGATTGTGTATTCGTGACATTTAACATTTATTGTATTGTTACTGATACTGTATGTTTTTGCACTACTCCTGTCAGATTCTCAAAGAGCACATTTGATTAGATAAAACATTATCGCTCAAGCAATCACGACCAAAATACCTCTGCACTTCTGTTGGTGAATGTCAATCAAGTTGCTTTCAAATACAATCTAATCTATCTAACCTAACCCAACTTTTAAAAGTCTTTACTGGAATTTCACCTAATGGCTAGCATAGCGGTTACTCCATGTGCTTTGCAACAGTAAAGAGATGAGGAAATGAGGGCTCTTCTGAAATTAGTCAAAGGTTTTACCTTGTTGAGCGTGTGTGGGTGACAGTCTGACAGGGTGTTGTGTCTCCCAAGAGTTCTTCGTAAAGAGTTGCGTCGACCGAGGTTTGAGAACCCTCTAGTGATTTCATTGAAGCTCAGGGTCCTCTGAATCAAAATACACACACACAAAATATCACCATATGAGGTGTATTCAGGTTAACTGGGACACTTTTTGACATTGAGATGTGATGTAAAATGATTATATAAATGCTTATACAAATATAATTATACAGGTATTAGATAAAAAAAGATATTATAATGTAGATATATATGCTAAATTTAAATATAATATATTATTTTACATCACAGTACTCTATCCATATCCTCACACAAAGAATAATTCATTTTTTCATGAATGTCTTCATGAAAAAGTAGATTTACCACCACTGAGACCAAGTCAAACATACAGTTTCATTAGGTCAACACACACTCAGTTATTTCAGTTTGGCCCACATCCAAATTCGGAATTAGCTACGGATATAGTTACGAAAAGCAAAAATCTAATTAAGATGAAAAAGAAACAAGTGAGCATTCACAGTTTTGAATAACTATACCCTAAACATAAAGAATGACAATATTATCGTATCATGACCCAGATGTTTTCACCCCACCAGTTGTATAACACAGGTCTAAATAGTGAAAGGGAAATTTGGTACCTTTTCCTTGGACTGAACAGATGGATTCTGTTGATGGTGAGGCAGAGAGATCTCCATGATGAAGCTGGTTGTGTGCTGGAGACCAGTGAGGTAATACAAAATCTGTGCTAGAACTTCTGGGCTCACAGAAACAACGTGTCACTGTGCAAACACCATAAAACACAATGCTGCTGGGTATAAAAGTCACTGAGAAGGAAAACACACTGACGCACATTCAGGCAACAATCATCGAGAGAAACCTGGGGATGACTGACGATCCGTCATTTGACAGACACAAATAAAATGAACAATTATCATTAAAAAAAAGTGTTTGTGTCACATGTTAGCATCTGAAACACACCTTCCAAGGGTGATTTGTTGAAATTCTGTCATCATCTTCTCATGCAATGTGAAGCTCAGTAATCCAGGACTTTTTGCCTGTAGATATTAAAATGTCAGTGGCAATGTACTATTACTTTTACTATTACTATTACTACTACTATTACTAAAAAATGTACTATTAGACTAGACATCACATATTACTGAAGCCATCCACAATGTAGATGAGTTTGTTTTATTTATTTTAGCATTATATCACTTTCTCATCAATGGATCCTCTCCAGTGAATGGGTGCCACCATCAAAATGAGACTCTAAACAACTGATAAAACAGTATAATAATAAGTAGTAATTAACATCTTGTGAAGTGAAAAGCTTTGTATTTGTACTAAACAAATCCATCAATACAAGTTTAACTTTAAACCATTGCTTTCAGCTAAAATATGAGTCCTTGCTTTCTTTAGTGAAAAGTCAACTTGTTTAAATCAGCAGAGAAAAATGAACAGATTAAGCACTGTTTACAAGCAAAAACAGTAAAAAAAAAAAAAAGAAAGAAAGAAAGAAAAAGAAAGAAAGAAAGAAAGAAAGAAAGAAAGAAAGAAAGAAAAGAAATAAAAGTGGTTAGTGGATTTTGTTGTGAGAGGACAACAGGGGATGGACTTTTTCACTGAAGAAAGCGCTATTATTTTGGCCAGAGGCGATGGTTTAATGCTAAAATGCTTTAATGATAGATTTGTTTTTCACAAACTCATAGCTTTTTGCTTCACGAGACTTTAACTGAATCAGCTGAAACCATGTGGATTAACCTGTGGATTATAGTGATGTTTTTATGATCCCTGATGGGCCCTTTATATGTACATTACCTCCTAAACAGAAAACAACTTCTTATATAACAATGCTAACACCAATTAGATCATGCTCAGTCTTACAGACATTTAAAGGTTTGTCAAATAGAGACTGTGATTTGTGTAGTGCTTTATGAAGAAGTTTTTTATCACCATAATGTCCAGCCAGTTGTCCAAACTGCCCAAAGCAGGTCCAGACCAGTAAACCATCCAGAACCAGTTCTGTTTTACGTCACCAAAGCTCCTTCTGTTCTGCGATGGCTAACACCTGTTCCTCTCAATTCATCAGTGCAGCAGTCCGTGCGGCCATAAGTTCTCCATCCCACTCTCCATCGCTCTCACAGCTGGAAAGATGAGCTCAGCCAGCAACAAAGGCATTTGTGTTCCTGTGTGTTTGAGGAGCAAATGTGGTAATTAATGACCCTTAGCAAAAACGAAAGAATGAGTTTGTCATGATGTTCACATTCAGAAACTTGGACTAAAAGACCTGGTTGTCACAACTCCTCATAGGAAATACTGAATAATGAGTATTATTATATGTGTATTGCTTTAGAATGACAGTGATGCGTCATGGAACAAAGGTGTGCTTAAATTAGATAAAGTCACATTATGAGCTTGGAAGAACTTAGTGGAAATCACAGTTATGTTTATATGAAGATTAACCATAGAGAAACGACAATAAAGGAAGAAATAAGAAAAATAGTTGACATACAAAATTGTAAAGATATAAAAATGTTGACAATATGATCTATTTAATTTGGTTAGAAATATTTTTTGCTATCTTGTTAGAAGAGTTTGCGAACTTTTTGAGGCCAAGGATCCAAGGAATAAATAGGCTTTTCATTAATGTATGGTTTGTTATGATAGGACAATTTGGCTGAGTTACAACTATTTGAAAATCTGGAATCTGAGGGCACAAACAATAAATAAATAAATAAATAAAAATTCAGAGAAAATCACGTTTAAAGTTGTCGAAATGAAGTTCTTAGCGATGCATATTACTAATCAGAAATTAAGTTTTATATTTATGGTAGGACATTTACAAAATATCTTCATATAACATGATCTTTACTTAATATTTACTTAATATTTATATTAAATATTTATAAGCTACCTTTCAAATGTTTGGGGTCAGTATACATTTTTAAATATTTTCTTATATATTTTAATATATTTTAAAATATAATTTCAGCATCATTACTCCACTAGTATCAAATGATCTTTCAAAATCATTCTAATATTCTGATTTGCATTTCTTAAAAACATATGTGCTGCTTAAAATTTTCGTAGAAAATAATAATACTATTTTTTTCCAGGATGCTTTGATGAATAGAAAGTTTAAAAGAACAGAGCTGATCTGAAACAAAAATATTTTCTAACATTATAAATGTCACTCTTGATCATTGCATGTCATTGCTGAATAACAGTATTTTTTTCCAAAAACAAAAAAAAAAGGCTTAAAAGCTTAAAAAAGTACAGTGTGTGACAATGTCAAAATCTCTTCTGAAGCTACCTTTTGCTTAGGAGAAAAATCTAAGGAGAGCAAACATCTATATTAGCTTTGACTCTAATCTCTATGCTGAGAGAAATTATATTAATGAAATCTCATTTGTGATTTTATATTTTCCTAAGGGATCAATTAATTTCAGTAAGTCAGCACATGTATGCGACTAGTAGGCTAATGTTATCATGGAGACTGAAATTAATGTAATTATTGCTAATGATGTTGCCACAATTAACATGCTAGGCTTTTGGAAATGTCAGAGACACTAACTATGATCACAGAATGAGTAATAACTCTCAAAGTTTCACTCATCCTAAAGATGATGGGCAGTAAAGGCAGCAACAAAAGACGCTGCTTCATGCTAGGTTAACATCTTTGGAGGAGTTAGTTGGTCATTCAGTAATTGGTTCCTGATCCTTCTGAATATTATGAAATCCTTACAAGAGCAAACAGTCAACAATGGAGTGCTGTATGTCTGCAGAGCAGTGATAAGGGCTCTTGGGATGCACCAGGGAACTTCTCCATTGTGAGTCTGGATTCTTACTGCTCTGTGGATAGAGATGCTCCCCATTGCTTTCATTAACAGGGAAAATGGAACATAATGGCTCTTTGGAGTAATACAAAGGGAAGGAAGGACTGTTTCTAATCCCCGGGAAGTGTTTCTGCAAGGAACAGATGAAGTCTTGATGTTGGCGTCTATTATACTGCTACCGAAACAGATCTGAAGCCTTATCTGCCTGCTTGTATCTACTGAGGTCTTATGCTGTAGGGGAAAGTAGCTTTAAAGAGTCAATATGAAGTGAAATCTTGGAATAAAGACTCTATTTCAAGCACTGTAATTGTTCTTGACACTGTAACTATAGTGGAAATAACGGTAACACTTTCTATCAAGCCCGTATATATAACACATTATAATGGTATTCCTAAGGCATTATAATGAATGCATAATGCAATCTAAAAATAAAACGTATAATATGTTGTATCATCTCATAAATAATCCTAACACTAATGAAAATACACTACAAAACTATTAAGAGTATTATGATTTATTACGTAATGAACGCCATGTTAATTCCACTTTACAATAAGTCTTATATCTCTTGTTTATTTAAGATCTGCATAGTAACTTACTACATCTTGTAAGCGGTTAGGAGTGGCTAAGTCTAATTTAAGTGTTTCCTGTGAGGTAATGTGAACTAATTTAAGCTTGGTTTTAATTAGGGCTGTCAGTTTAACGTCTTAACTTAATTAATTAGTTATGAAAAATAATGTGATTAAATTGTTTTAACGCAGTTAACGCACTGGCCTGCCCCCAGACCTGTACGTCATCTTACATTTCATACAGTTGACTGCTGATATAATGATCAATATGATGCAGGGCAACAACTCCACAAATGGACTTATGCTCTAAATTCAAGATATTGGTGCAAATAAATGCCCCTGTATGTGTTTTGTCTCATATTTATATCATGTATCACACGATATCACACGGGCAACAAGAGCGATATGACACGACAGTTCAGTAAATAAGAGGTTACTATTGTGTTATATTTTAAACACAATATTATGTGTTTTTGCTAAATTTTGCAGAGAACATGTTACTTTTGAAGTCATAACAAAACTGTTTTTGTTACCGATGACTTTCATTGTATGAACAAAAATACTGAGATGTTTCTCAAATTATCAAATATTATGTTGAATCAAAAACAGTATTTCTTTCTAAAGCTACTAAAGCTACAATTTGTATTGTAATATACTTTCTAATTTTGGGTGGGGGGGGATCTTTTGACTATAAGTCTGTTGACTATAACTAACCCTCATTAGAGTATTAGTAGACCGTTAGGTTAAGGTTAGGGTTAGGATTAGTAGAATATGTTGACATAGTTGCTTGTTACTTACAGTCAGTAGAATGTCCTTTAAAGGGGTGGTCATTCAGCTATTTTTGAAGGCTTGATTGTGTTTATGGGGTGCACTGTAACACGTGTTCATGCTTCATTTTTTAAAAATCACATTATTTTTCAAGTATTTTACCTTTATTCTACACCTCTGTTTCCGTTCTCCTAATAAACAGTCTGTTGACTTCCTGGTTCTATGAAGTCCTTTCCCTCAGAAGTACATAATGGCATCTGATTGGTTAGCTGGTCAAGTGTGTTGTGATTCGCTAACTGCCTAGTGGACATTGTCCAGAAACATCGTGCCCCTTGTCATTATGGGTAGTTGCGTGTTCCTGGAAGCGGGATTTATTTAAATTTTGAGGTTTGTGATGTCACAAACCCAGGAAGAAGCTTGTTGTAGTCCCTACAAGCCGTTTGTTGTAGGCCTTAAAACGAGAATTCTGTAATAGGTATCTCCTTTTGCATTGAACGTTGAGCGTTGTGACTTTGCAGATATTGTTTATGCTCAAACAGCAACATTACACACTAACTCAAGTTAAAAAAGTGAAATCATAATCAAGGACCCATTTTAAACAAAGTGTTAGCAGACAAACTACTAATACAAATCATCAAAATAATTATTACAATAAAAAATAGTTTAAGCAAATGTGTGATATTACACATTCATCTGATCTGATATCTGATCTTATGGCTGCTTGAGGAAAAAAGTATCACTTATCACTTTACTTATAATTACTATTATTATTTATAAGTAGTCTTAAAGTAACATTACTTAAAGCAGATAAAGACCACTTATAAATAATATGACCACACTGTGAACAAATTGTATTTGTCACCTTACAGTAAAAACACTACTAAGATGTACTAAGTTATTGTGCAGATCTTACACAATGGGAATATATGAGACTTACAAGACAATATTACTACAGGAAATATAATCCATTGTAATTTAAGTGGATGCATTATGTCATTGTGTGTTATAAATTATTCTTAAAAGCTATAACCATAAATAAGTAAGTATTATAATGCATTAAAAACTTGTTATGATTATTTATAAGATGATACAACATATTATAAGTTTTTATTTTTTATTATTATTATTATTATTTTAATATAATGCATTATTCATTTATTATAATGCCTTAAGAATATCCTCATAATGTATACTAAATACAGACTTCATAGAAAGTGTTACCAAAATAACTATAGTGGTTTGTTGGATCTTGTGTAAACCACAAACTTTATTTCAGAAATTTAACCAAACACCCATTCAAAAACTCTACTGACTTCAGGACGATAGAACCAGAAGTGCTTAAATTCTAACATGTTTCAGCCCACACAAATATGTCATCCCTGCAGCACTCTATTAGCCAACCGGAATCCTTTGATCCCCACCCTAACACTGCTACACTTACCTCACATTACACCCAGAAGAAATCTAATATCAAATATGAACACTACTGCCCTCTGCTGCTTGGGAGAAGTATTGTGAAGCTGCATAGGGAAAAACAAGAGGTACTGAAACTGACATGAGATCTTATCTCATATTATTTGCTTAGATTGTTTTTTCTTGTAACCTGCTGGTTCAGAAAACAACAACTTAGATGTGAAGGCCAACCAAGCTTGTAAATGTTGAGGAAGACAGCATGGCGAAGACTATTGAGAGAGCCTCAGAGGCCTGTTCTGAAGCAGGTGGTTGTTAAGGATAATCCAGGTAAGTCCTTAATGCTGGAGATGTGCTGGAGGAGACGAGTGGAGGGGAGGCGGGCGGAGAGATTGCTAATTGTGGCCTACTAATCCAGCCCCTCCCCCACTTTCACCCACCTCCACATCCTCCCCTATGTCACATATGAGGAAGGCCAGGCACATAGAGAAGGAAAGGTACTGCTCCCTGTGAAGTGAAGAACAAGTATTTTGAGGGAAGAGGTTCCAAGAAACAGTAGACGGATAAGAAAACCTAACACTTACCTGGATATATCCCACATAGAATGTAGCTGCGCCTTTTCATCTCTCTCCACATCCTCTTCCTACCACAAATTCACGGCACTATGGGAGAAGTCCAAAAGGTAAGTGTTTTGATCTGCTTGAAAGGCCTGTGTGGATCAAAAAATATATTTGCTAATGTTATACACATCGCTGTGAAGCATGAAACTTTTAACTTAAAATGAAACTTTAAAGAGATCTTTTAGGCACAAATGTTTGTTTTCAAGGGTTTGTTTTCAGTCATTGAGAAGCTAAAAGGCACTACAGAGCAAGAGCTGCGGATAGTCCTTCTCGGTCTCGATAATGCTGGAAAAACCACTTTGTTAAAACAACTGGCCTCTGAAGATGTGAACACCATCACTCCAACTCAGGTGAGAAGAGTAGCTGCGAGGGGGTTTCAAAGCACTCAATTTTTACAGTTTCTTAATATGCTTGTTTAAAAAAAGTGTTACACATGTGGTTATAAAAGAAGCACAGCCCTCTCCCATTCCAGAATGTACATTTACTCTTTAATGATGTGTTATGAATGGCAAAAAAATGTCTCATGAGTAATTCAGCCTAATTTGCTGAGACTGTTGAAAGGTGTGAAGTTATTAGCTGGTGTGAAATGTTAACACATTTCTTGTGCTGCTTTACTGTTTAACAAATTCAGTAGAAATATTCTCAAAGCCTTTGACAGTTACACTTCAGATACCGTACAGATTTAGAAATGATAGTGGTAAAGTCATTCTTTGGCATGAAACCAATGTGTATCTTTAGCTGCATCTTGGATAACACTAGTCTGTACAACCAAAATGGATGAATCAGGTTAATCAGTGATAAAGAGGGCAGACTGTGGATGAATAGTACAGTGAAAAAACCCTTAAAAAGTAACAAAATAATCACATCATTGTCTTTGGGGATTACCTTTTTGGGTTTTTGGGGGTCTGCCTAAGAGAAGGAGAATAAAAATTGTGACATAAAATTTAAATTATGAAATATATTAAATTATGAAATATGTATAATATAATATAATATAATATAATATAACATAATATAATATAGCATTTTTTTAAAGATGGAGAATATGAGAAATAAACTGACAACTATAAAAAATAAATTTGCAATTGCAAAATATAAAACACATAATGACATACAAAGTGAAATAGTGAAACTGTCACAATTATGAGTGGGTTACATGGACTAAGTTCATATACACAATTGTTATTGTGGTTATGAAAATTAAATATAAAATAAAATAAAATAAAATAAAATAAAATAAAATAAAATAAAAATACTATTAAAATATTAAAACAAACAAACAGATCAATCTATCAGTCAATTAATCCTCAGTCCCATCAATAATATTATAATACATTTTTTCACTTTACATGCAATTTGCAGAAAATGTATTTTGTCTGAACACAGCTTCTTTTTATATAATAGCCTTTGTTTTAGTCTGAGGTGAACACCACTTCCATTTAGAAATTATGTACAATTTTAACCTTTATAAGACTGACTAAATGTCAGTTGTTTCAGTTGTCATCAAAAGTCTTTGCAGTCAGCCTTGCCCTTTTACCCCCTAAAAATATTAAAATATTAATTTAATTGTATGTGTAACAATAGTGATCCACTTAATGTTGAGTTTCACCTACAACCCCTGAGACAAAAAAACAAATGCACCTATTGAATACAAACATTGCTAGGTAACCACCTGATTGACAGTCCTAGAAAAAACTACTATCCAAATAAATGGTATAAATAGACATGATAACATCTCAATCTTCCAAGAAAGTTAATAGGATCAAATGTAGTCAGTCTGGTTTACCGCTCCGTTTACTGTTGAGAGGTCAGGGATAGAGCATGCCATCACTGTGTGTATTAGTGCTAGCTATGAGCATGAAGTCAACTACAGAGATAACACATGTGACAAAAAATCTCTAATATCAATTTATAAAAGTCTGAGTGCATATATAATTGATTTAATGTAACTTCAGTTTGTGTCTGCAATTGGTGGCTGTTAACACAACATTTAGCATGGATTCTTTTGGACTCCGCTGTGCGCAGCTTGCTACTAGTTAAGATGTTGGTACACCGTTACTTGATTACTTAAAATATCCTGGGACCTAGATGTTATGTGAGACTATTTGCTGTTTAGCATGTGTTTCGTTAACAGACATTAAGTGCCACAGCCAGTTAAAGCTGTAAAGAGCTGAGGCCTGTGGGGAGAGAAGATCCTCTCCAAGAATAGCACCACAACAGTGTCTTTAATCCCACGGTTAAAGATTACTTAACCATAAAGTCTCAGTAGTTGGAGGCTGCTCAGGGGCAGGATAAATTTAGACTAGGAGAGTTTAAATACATTGTGCCTCTATGGTGTCAGAATTGTGACCTAATCAAGCCTTCATTACGGAAGCCTGTTTCTGCCTCATATTAAAAACTAATAAGGGAACAGTGATATAAAGTTTAAAATAAGAGTAAATTCACACTGTGAGATACATATAGTTTCAACTATGTGATATGAAGATGCATTATGCACTATTATGAGATATCATATTACAATTGTGAGTTTTTAAATTTCACATCTTAAAATGTGACCTTAAATCTCACAGTTGTGACCACATATCACAGCTGTGAAATTTAAACTCACAGTGTGAGATTTGAAGGCATAGGTGTAAATTAGCATGTCACAATTGTTAGATTTAAAGTCACAGGTGTGAAATAGCATTTCACAATTGTAAGATTTAAAGGCACAGATTTGAGATATTTCAATATAATATATTGATTATATATTGATATTTGAGAAGTTGAATATTAAAGATATGAGACACAAAGTCACTGTTACAAAATATCAAGTCACAATTGTGAGTTTTTAAATTATAGTCACAATTAATATATAGTCACATTTGTAAGATTTAAGTCACATTTTAAGGTATAAAGTGATAATTGCAACTGTGATATATAGTCACAATTGTGAGATTTAAAGTCACATTGGGAGGTTTAAGTTACAGTGCGAGATAAATACAAAATTGTGATATTGTAATATTTATATCTCCCATTATGATTTTAAAGTGATTATAAGATTTAAGTCACAATATAACATATATACAGTCACAACTATGAGACATGAAGTCATATTAACTTCGTAAATCACAGGGGAAAAAAGGGAAGAAATATCTAAAGCTTTATCATGTGCTAATATTGTTTTTTCAGGGTTTTAACATTAAAAGTGTGACCTGTGATGGCATGAAGCTGAATGTGTGGGACATTGGAGGACAGAGGAAGATTCGACCATTCTGGAAGAAGTACCTGGAGAACACAGATTTATTGGTATGACAGCAGTGTTCCGGAAAATTCTGAAGTTAACTTATTTGCATTGGCTATGTTGTAAGAGTATTTACAGTCACATATGTAATAACATTTCTGTTTTGTGTATCAGTCAAAAAGCTTTTTTCTCTTTAATAGTCTTTTTTTCTCTCTCCCTTTTATTAGATTTATGTGATTGACAGTGCAGACAAAAAGAGATTTGAGGAAACAGGGCTGGTAAGACTACACAAAATCAATCTTCTTTTTTTTCCTGAAAAACATTTTATCTGAAATATATACGTGTCAAGCAATCCACCTCTAATTTCTTTCACTTGTAATATGCACAGGCTGTATATCTTTTGTCTCAAGACTAAATTGAAACAGCTGTCAGCACAGATCAAAGGAGATCTCAATCTATGTATCTGTGCTGATTACTGTATTAGATTTTCAAAAGGAAAAGCAAAACAATCTTTCTAGTTTTAAAGGACACATTTTAATAGCTTTAAACTTTTTATTGTGTGTCATTAATTAGTTCCTCAGTCTGAAGAGCGTTGAAATGGCAGTTATTTGCCCGAGTTACATTATTTTGGACTTGTCCCCTAAGCAAATTTTTAACTTCCCCACTATAAAAATCAAAGTGTTACAGTCAGGGGAATTTTACTTGGCTATTGCTCCTGAGAAATTCAAAAGATATTTTTTAACAATTAATTTGGTATTCTTACGTGTAAACGGCAAGCTTTTTAGAGAATAACTCAGAAAACTGGTGGAAATGAGAAGTGAACACATTTTTATCAAGCCAACAAAATGAAGTTTGATGATACAATGATGATCAATGAGTTTGAAGATACAAAAAAGCATTAATCTTAAGATAAATTTATCAATGCACATTAAATACAGTTTGGAGAATTCCTATTTTTTAAAGAGTTTGTCTAAAAATTAAACTTCTGTCAACATTTACTCACCCTCAAGTTGTTCCAAACCTTTATAAATGTCTTTCTTCTGTTGAACACAAAAGAAGATATTTTTAAGAATATGGAAACAGTTGCTAGTACCCAATGACATTTTAAGGGCATCTTGGGCTTAATCTTTAGTATACATGCTATACATCCATAGTATAGGCCAAGGAGTACTTGAATGCCAACCTCTATATGGTGCTGATTACACTCTTTTTGACTCCTCTGTGTTAATCTTCTTCAACAGGAGCTCTCAGAGCTCATCGATGAGGAAAACCTCAAGGGTGTGCCATTGCTCATCTTTGCCAATAAACAGGACCTGGCCACAGCCTCTCCGGCCAGTGAGATTGCTGAGGGCCTCAACTTGCACACGTACCGGGACAGAGAGTGGCAGATTCAGGCCTGTTCTGCCGTATCTGGGGAGGGTGTACAGGTTTGTAAATATATAGGGAATTTATTTAAATTTTACACTTATAGGGATAGTTTAACACTTTTTTTTTCTTCTTCTTCTTTTAGGATGGCATGAACTGGATCAGCAACAATATTGTAAATAAGAAGAAATGAATCTGGTTATTCCAAGTGTTATTTTGTACAATTGCTCTGATTCTTCTGTTAATGTAAACCACATATAAAATATTTACTTCAGGAAAACTCTTTTTTAATCATATTAATGATATTAATGATCTTTCTTCCTGTTTGTAAAATTGGCTGCCAATTCCCTCTTTTTCTCTTCTGCTCTGACAGAGAGTTTATGTTGCTCTCTGACTAAACAAGCTTTCTTTAAAAACTGTAAATCATGCTTTTGCTGTCCGGTTTTTGAGAAATATGACATACCATGGCATAATTTCACACAAGCAGACTGCAGCCTAAATAAGGATGAGGCATCTGTGTATCTATCACAAATATATATAGTGTTCTTAAGCTGTTTTGATAGTTGTCATCCCAGAGAATTATCTCTAACAGAGCAAATCTCTTGTACTTTGTGTAAGATGATTTTTTTTTGTTGTTGTTGTTGTTTTTTGTTTTGTTTTGTTTTCTCAGTATGACTGGATTTAGTAGTTTCTATGAATATTCTGTGTGGACATCTTGTGTATGACTATGAGAATTGAAATTGTGACATTAAATTTTCTCTAGTTGTTTAAGATTGTCTTTGATTCTAATTTGAACAAAAATAAGTGAAAAGTGAAAAATAAATACACTAAAACGTATTTAAAATAAATTTTATTTCATGCTACGTACACTACAAATACATTTACATATTATGTACACCACTTAATAAAAATACCCTGCAATTGTAATTTTAATATTCTAAATTGGTATATTTAAAGTCTGCTAAATTGGAACAACTAATTTTGTACTTAATGCACTTTAATTGTGCGGAAGCAGTGCTGAAGTCCAACTAAAGATAAGTATATTTGATTGTGCTAAAGTGGAACAATTGCAAGTTTTCCTTAAGTACACTTTTGTTTTTGCCTCCATTTTTCATGAGCTGAACTTAAAGATATAAGACTTTTTCTATGTACACAAAAGGCCTATTTCTCTCAAATATTGTTCACAAATCTGTCTAAATCTGTGTTAGCACTTCTCCTTTGCCGAGATAATCCATCCGCCTCACAGGTGTATCAAGATGCTGATTTGACAGCATGATTATTGCACAGGTGTGCGTTAGGCTGGCCACAATAAAAGGCCACTCTAAAATGTGCAGTTTTTTCGGGGGGTCCGAAAACCAGTCAGTATCTGGTCTGACCACTATTTTCCTCACGCAGTGCAACACATCTCCTTCGCATAGAGTTGATCAGGTTGTTGATTATGGCCTGTGGAATGTTGGTCCACTCCTTTTCAATGGCTGTGTGAAGTTGCTGGATATTGGCAGGAACTGGAACACGCTGTTGTATACGCCGATCCAGAGCATCCCAAACATGCTCAACGGGTAACATGTCCAGTGAGTTTCCTGGCCATGCAAAAACTGGGATGTTTTCAGCTTCCAGGAATTGTGTACAGATCCTTGCAACATGGGGCCATGCAACATGCGGTGACAGTTGTGGCACAACAATGGGCTTCAGGATCTCGTTACGGTATCTCTGTGCATTCAAAATGCCATCAATAAAATGCACCTGTGTTTTTTGTCCATAACATACACCTGCCCATACCATAACCCCACCGCCACCATGTTCCACTCGATCCACAACGTTGACATCAGCAAACCGCTCACCCACACGACGCCATACACGCTGTCTGCCATCTGCCCTGTACAGTGAAAACTGGGATTCATCCGTGAAGAGAACACCTCTCCAAAGTGCCAGATGCCATTGAATGTGATTTGCCCACTCAAGTCGGTTACGATGACGAACTGCAGTCAGGTCGAGACCCCGATGAGTACGACAAGCATGCAGATGAGCTTCCCTGAGACGGTGCCAGCCTAAGGCACACCTGTGCAATAATCATGCTGTCTAATCAGCATCTTGATATGCCACACCTGTGAGGTGGATGGATTATCTCAGCAAAGGAGAAGTGCTCACTAACACAGATTTAGACAGATTTGTGGACAATATTTGAGAGAAACAGGCCTTTTGTGTACACAGAAAAAGTCTCAGATCTTTGAGTTCAGCTCATGTAAAAAAAAGGGGGAAAAAACAAAAGTGTTGCATTTATAATTTTGGTCAGTGTATTTTGCAGTATTTTTAAAGATCACAAAAAACTAAACTAAGCTCATAAACTAGGGTCATATGACCACCATTAAGCTTCTGTAAGTTTTGATTTAAAAAAATCCAATAAAGTTTGAAAATAAACACAATAAATTATAAACACAAAGAGACTGTGAAAGCATACTAGTAAGAAGATGAGTTTGCCTGTTCTGCATTGTGATGTTTAATGTCCCCAACAACCTCTGTAGTCCCATTTAGAAAGAGCTTTAAAACAATCACAAGGGGTGTATTACTGATGTATTTTATGATGCAAGAGTAAAAGGTGAAAATATTTTTTTCACTTATGTTAACCACAGACTTTATTTCAGGCATTTAACCAAAAACCCATTCTAAAAACCTTTGGGCCAAACCATAAGTGACAAAATGCTTATTTTCAGGTTTGGCCTACAAAAAATGTCCTCCCTGCACCACTCTATTTAGCCAAACACTAAAAAGAAAACCTCTGGCATGCCTTCAGTAAAAGGTATTGAACCTCAGAGGCAGACATAATTGGAAATGACTCAGAGTCTTGCCTTCCTCCCCGGTCACCAGTCTGCGCACTTAGTATTATGGCCAGTGGATCAAATTTTCATTAGTGTGGATGCTGAAACACCACTGTGCTAATCCAAGCCCATTAGATACACACCACTCTTGCTATAATAAGACAGTGATCTAACCAGGGCAAAAAAGAAGGTTCACAGTGTGTCTGATGTGGGCTCACATAAGCATTTCTACCTCGGAACGGGATACATCATCTAAGCTTGCATAAAGACGAACACGGGATTTTAAATTGGTAAGTTTTGCTGTAATCAAAGGATTGGTTTGTTCTGTGATCTATGCGGCTCAGTTTGAACAAGAGTTTTCAGGCCTGATTTGAGATCAAAGGAGGAATACATATGTATCTATCACAAAGAAAGGGTCAAATCAGATGCATTTAGTGGGAAAAAAATAAATTATTAATCTTACTGGACTGGTTTTATTGAAGGCTGGACACTATTAATATCATCATGCCTGTGCCATACACTGACGTACACAAGAAAGAGCAACAGGAGCTGTGCTTAGACACAGATGGAGGTAAGACAGGTTTTTTCAAACAGCATGCCATCTCAATGGATAAGACTAATTCAGTGAATTCATCTGAAAGCAACAGGACTGTGACATGTGAGGGGGAAAAAAAGCAAAACAGTCTGTAAAGAGCCAAATTTTCACTTTCTGCTCTGGCATGTCTCAACTGCTTTGACTCAGCTCCCAAACAGTAAGGGTATTTGTAATGTAATATGACAGCAGGAGACTAAATGCTTTACTCCAGGAGATCATGACTCATCCAAGCCTGATCGGGAAAGATCTGAACCCTCTTAAACATTACTGAACAAACAGCATGCTGAGGTTACACCCAGATGCCTGTGTCAAATTTAATGATTTAATCACAGTCATACATATTGTGCTCATGACTGGAGAGCCAAAGATGATGACAGAGAATGTTAGACATGCTTTTGATGACATTAATTATGAATGATCATACAGTATTAAAGAAAACCTTAAAGTGTTTATAAAAAGAATAGTTTTTCATGAACTTTCTGAATAATGACTTGTAATTACTAGTTTATAGTGGTGTAATTACTAGTTTATAACACTGTAATACATGTTATAAAAGATAGATGTTCTGTGATTAATATCAATGCATCGCAACATATCTGTAAAGGTAAATCAGCATGTTTTAACCTGGGAAAGAAGATCAGTGTTCCTCAGGATCTGATGATGGAGGAGCTCAATCTGCTGTCCAACAGAGGATCTATAATGTTTCACGAGAGACTCAAAAGAGTGGAGAGGTTCACCTTGGAGAATATAGCACAGAGACAACTCAGTGTAAGACATCTTATTGTGTTCACAAGGTTAATGTCAACGTGGATTTAGAATTGACCCAGTTTACTTCCGGGTTCAATAAAATTAATGTTTATGAATTTGGCCCCAATGTTAAACAGTAGCCAAATAGCTGGGCAAGACAATTTCTCTGCAGATTAACTTTAATATTGTGGGAATAATAACAAAGAAAAAAAAAATGTCTGAAAAAAAGTTTACCTTTGAGATATGCTGAAATTGTCTTGAGGGGGAATTTGCTCTTCTGCCTCTATGTCAGAAAGCTTCTTCACAACTGAAAGTTTCACAATCGACTGCAAACTCACATTCAGATCCCACTCTATTCTGGAACACCCACTTTTTATGATCCAATCAATCCCTGATGGATAAAATCAAGTCCCGCCCTATTTTGTTCTTATATAATATCCTGTTTCACTTAGAGTTGTAAGACCTTTACTTTACAGAAGTAAAATGGGTTGTGAAAGCTGTTTGAATGTGAAACCAGAGATGTCTATTCCTTCTCCTAGAGGGCCAACTTCCTGAAGAGTTTAGCTCCAACCAGCTGCCTAGATGTTTCTAATCACCCTGATGAGTTTGATTAGCTAGTTAGGCGTGTTTAATTACTGTTGAGGCTGAACTCTGCCAGAAGGCCCTTTAGAAGCAGGATTGGACATCTCTAAGCAAAACTAAAGATGTTAAGTGAGCAAATCTACTAGTAATTCAGGGGTATCCATCCTATACATGGAGGACCACCTTCCAGCAGAGTTTCTTGAACTAATTAAAAACACCCGAACCAGCTAATCAAGGTCTTCATAATCACTAAAAGCTTCCAGCCAGCTGGTTTGGAGCTAAACCCTGCAGGCCCAGGCTCCAGAAGCAGGATTGGACACCCCTGAAGTAATTAACTCCACTGGTTCTGGTTCAGTATGGTTCCATGAAGAACCTTAAACATTCATAGCACCTGTACATTTTACAAAAGGTCCTTCAGATTATTAAAATGTTCTTCATACTAAGAAAAAATAATTAAGAACTGCTCACTGAAAGATTCTTTGGAGAATCTTTTATTTTTAAGCATGTAGGTTTAGTAATAATGGATGATGTTTTAACACTGTCCAGCCCTTAGAGGAAACACTTCAAGGCCAGAATGCCACACAAGGAGAGAAAGGAAGTGATTGCTTCACCTCTGAAGTTTACATCAACCAGCCTGGAAAGAACAGCTTAGTCACCACACTAAAGCACACGGTTGCTAAGAAAGGAAACCCATGTGTGCTTGCACCTGGTAAATACAGCACAATGTTTATCTTTAATTCTGCATGAGTACATTAAGGTTTCTGTTGTTCTCAAAGTCAAAGGAAAATCTTTCCCACACAGGTTATGGGGGGCCTCTGAAAGAGGTTCCTCCTGAGAAGTTCAATGTCACTGTGATCCCCAAGTCTTACCAATCACCCTGGGAGGAAAAACCCATTGACAATGAGATGCTGTTGGCTAACATCAGTACCTATCTGCCTGAGCCACCTTTCAAACTCACCCCAGCCAACTACAAATGCTTCAACAGGTACAGATGAAACACAACATAATGATACTTTCACCCTCATTAGTAAACTCAGCATGAAGTAAATATTTAATTAAAATTTGAAACCAAGATTAATTCCATTTACTTTCTAGAGCAGAGGTTCTCAAATCTGTCCCTCAAGCTCCACTTTCCTGCAGAGTTTAGCTCCAACCCTAATCAAACACACCTGAACAAGCTAAACATGGTCTTCAGTATTGCTAGAAAGCAAAGCCAATAAAAGGCAAGCCTAAAAAAGTGTAACGGCTAATGCTTCTGGTTTGGGAAAGGAGACCAAACACAGTTTTTTTCTAATGGATATCAATGGAGGAAAGCCTTCACTACACTGAAAAAAAACAGCTTTTTAGAGAAACTAGCTTATCATTTAGTGAATCAACAGCCTATCGGCTAATTTTCAACGTGTTTTATACTAAACAATACTTTTGGCTTGAACCATTTTTAGAGTTTACACCAAATATAAACTTGTTGCATCTTTCCCAAAAAGACTCATGGCTGTATTGGATCAAAAGGGTGCTTCTACTAAATACTGAGCAAAGGGTCTGAATACTTAGGACCATGTGATATTTGTGTTTTTCTTTTTTAATAAATCTGCAAAAATGTCAACAATTCTGTGTTTTTCTGTCAATATGGGGTGCTGTGTGTACATTAATGAGGAAAAAAAAATGAACTTAAATGATTTTAGCAAATGGCTCCAATATAACAAAGATTGAAAAATGTAAGGGGATCTGAATACTTTCCGTACCCACTGTATATATATATATATATATATATATAGAATTAAGTTAAGTCATGGATTTTTTGCAACAGGTGGGATTCAGCTTATGGCACTGCTCATTCATTTCTATGGTATTCGTAAATGGAGATTGAGTGTCGCACAACTCTGACTGAAATTCAATGAGGTTTAGGCTGTAATGTGATTGTTTATCAAGGCACACATGATCCAAATTGACCGTTTTCTCCAATAGTAATACAGACCCTCTCATCTCCCAATAGTAAAATAATCTCTGTAGAAAGTTATAGGCAGATGAGTTTGATCATCAGGAGAGTGGACCTTTAGGGCCAGAGTTGAGAACCTCCGTTCTAAACACACATTCCTTTTCTAATTGTGAATTATTCGTCAATGTATGCAGCAACTCTGCTTTTCTACTGATCTACTAATAGCCACACAAGCTATTAAATAATGCTGGCAAATTATTTTCTCATTGAAAATCCTGCTTAAAATCATCAGACATAATTCAGATTATGGAAATAACCTACATTTGGTTTGAAGTAAAAAAGCATTTGAAATTTGGACTAAAAAATCAAAGGAACAAGAATTTGCTTAAAAGAACTACAATCCTTTGAAGCACTGCAAATGAAAAACAAATAAAAAAATGAAGAAAGATATTTTTAATGTTTATTATGCATTTAGAAACAATATGAGCTTTTTTACGATTTCTTTTTCATTTAGATAGAACAGTTGGAAAGAGGACAGAAAGCAAAGTGGGAGAGGGGATTGGGAAGGACCACAAGCTTTCGGCTTACATATAACACACATACACGCACACACACACACACACACACACACACAAATATTTCAGTTTGAGAGCATAGGGGTTGATTACATCACTTGCAGTGCTTCACGGAAGCAAATGGGACATTAACGTGTTCTTTTGGTGCAATTTCTCTGATTGGTCCCTGATTTTGGAAACATGGGTAAAGTAGTTTTTCCCCAGGAATCACTCCCAATTCTACTTCTCGATCACATTAATAAGTACAGTAGCAAGTAGCAAAGGTCCCTAAAAATGGTGATTGAATTAAAAAAAGAACATCAGCCACTACTAGTAACAGTATACATAAAAGACTTCCTAGCATGTCCGGCGTGGGAAGGCTGCCTGCCAAAAAATTGTTGGTTTTAAGGTCAAGCCTTAAAACGGAATTTGTGTCTTGAAACCTTATGCTGGTCCTGGCTCATGTATCAGTATGTGGGCGAAAAAGACAAGGCTTGTTCCACTCAGCTGTTAGGGAAAGTCAGACTATTTTTAGCAATAAAAAAGCGACATGAACAACAATAATTGTCATTCTTCACAGAGCTCCTACACCGTTTGGTGGGACGGCAGGTACTGTGAGGACTCTGCCGCTACCTGGCTTTGAGATGCTGCAGGCTCACACAGAGCCACACCTGACCTGGGACACGATGTGCCATCGGCCCAATTTCAACCGTACTCCACGGGGCTGGGGCACCCAGTACGGTGCAGAGTCTTCTGATCTGTGAAGCTGGCATACTCAACGATTTTGGCAAACTACAACTGAAGGCTGAATTTATGACAGATGCCTAAACTGCTACTGTGAATTGTGAGCTGAGCTGAGCCATTTTGAGCCATCAAATACCAATTAAAAGTTTACATACATTGTCTATTAACATGCTATAATAATGTTTACATAATTGTTCACACAATATTTAAAAATGTGAAGCTTTAATGTAACCACAAACCAGACAGCTGTACACTTAAAGAAAAGTCTTAAAAACAATTCAGGACAACATTTCATTCTTTACAGAAAAGAGAGAAGAGATGAACACTAGCACAAAATGTAATATGAATCCTGGAATATTCTAGCGGTGTAGGACAATAGGACAAAGTGTCACAAACAAAGACTTCAGGTGCATGAAATAGTCAATAGTGCCCCCACTTGGTAACTGTTGGTCACTGCAACCAATTCTTTGTCATTTGGCCATAAAAAAGCCATGGTATCTGTTTCATATCACTACATACAACATAAAACTGACAAGGTAGCAGAAACTATGAAGGGTTATTATAAATCAATTGCTTAAAAAAAAAAAAAGTCTGTCATGGTTTAAATTCAAAAATGCTGGTATTTTTCCAATGTTTTCCTTCCTCATTATGCACTCCATCCTACACTCTTATTCACTGGCTGTGAAAATGATTGACAGATATAAACACTTAAAAATGAGGGCAGAGGTGACATCACTCTGGGTTCAGTTTTTCAGCAGTCATTGCTGAACAGTGAGGTAGCTGTATAATTATCTAAGGGCCTCCATGGCGACTTGCATGGGCACCCATCCGCTGAGGATCCTGGGATGGGTAGTGGACCTGTCCTGGGGGCCTCATCGCCATTGGAGGGGGCATTGGCGGGGCCATTGGATCCATGGTGTGGAACATAGGAGGACCAAAACCTGGAGAGAGCAGATATGGTTAATGGTTTCTCAGAGTACAAAAAAAAAGGAGGAAGGTGGAAGTGAGTGGGATGAAACTCACCAGGTGGTGGGGGCATGGCAACCCCAGGTGGAGGAGGAAGTCCAAGGTTCATAACAGCAGGGGAGCTGGTGGGAGCCAGGTTGAAGTAGTTGGTGGAGGCATCTTCATCAGACACAGGGGGTGGGGGCAGAGCTGTTTAAAAATAATATGAGAAAATGGAAGATTCACACACTGCTCTACCTTATATAATATTGTAGTGGAATCCAATCAATTAATTTTGGAATAACAGTAAAAACAAAACAAAAAATAAATAAATACATAAATAAAAAATGAAAAAATAAAATAATATAAAAAAATAAATAAATAAATAATATATATAAATAAAAAAAAAAATAGATGCATTTTATTTATTTCTTAAAAGAGAACTCCACTTCCAGAACAACAACTCACAAATAATTTACTCACCCCCTTGTCATCCAAGATGTTCATGTCTTTCTGTCTTCAGTCGTGAAGAAATTATGGTTTTTGAGGAAAACATTTTAGGATTTTTTCTCCATATAATGGACTTGACTGGTGCCCTGATTTTGAACATCCAAAATGTAGTTTAAATGCAGCTTCAAAGGGCTCTAAACAATCCCAGCTGAGGAAGAAAGATCTTATCTAGTGAAACGATTGGTCATTATTTTTTTGGAAAAATAAAAAATTTTTATACTTCAAGCACAAAAGCTCATGTAGCACAGGCTCTGGGATGCGCATTCACGATGCTACCTACTTTTGAATCAAGCCGAAAGGTCATGCGGAATGTAGGCGGAACTACAGTAAGAAAGTGCAAGTAAGTTTGTAAATGCTGTTTACGAACAAAAAGGTACAACAATGTCCTCCTCTCAAGTTGTAGGAGAAAATAAGATGGAGTTTTTCACCATACTCAGTACACAGACGATGAACTTACACGATTCGTAGTAGTGATGGGAAGTTTGGATCATTTTACCAACTCGGATCTTTGAGTCTCGTTCAGCAAAATGAACTAATCTTTTTGCGAGTCATTTAATTCATTTTAGCAAAATATTATTAAAATATTACGTGTTACTTCCCTAACACATCTACTGCTTACACAAATGTTGATCACATTACAAACAAGACAAAACTATAATGCTGTAAGAAACAGAAAAGATTAATTCATTGTTTACCTGGGTCTTTAGTCTATGACTAGCTCACCTCACTTTTTATCTGACAAGCTTTCGGATTTGAGTCGTTCGTTCATCACGTGACAGCCCCGAAACAGCTGAACTAATTCCAGTACAAAACCTAATAGGATGATGCACATGTGCACCAGGGGCACCAATGAAGTCAATTATATGGAGAAAAATCCTGAAATGCTTTCCTCAAAAACCATAATTTCTTTACGACTGAAGACAGAAAGACATGAACATCTTGGGTGACAAGGGGGTGAATAAATTATTTGTAAATTGTTGTTCTGGAAGTGGAGTTCTCCTTTAATATAATAATTTTTTTTTTTTTATTATTATAGCAGTAGTTCATTTTTACCTTAAATGATAACCAAACTATTATCCTAAAAATGTATTTTACTTATTAGTGTTACAGACCAAGGTCCAAAAATAAATAAATAAAATAAATAAATCGTGTCAAGCTAAAAAAAAATAAATAAATAAATAAAATAAAATAAATAAATCCAATCCATACTATTAAAAAATTAAAATAAAAAAAATTGACAAAAAATAAAACATAAGCTAATGATGAAATGCACTGCGTATGTATTATCAAAATCACTGTAAATTTATTTATTTTACCAGTATGGTGGATCAAGTTTTAAATTAATGAATGAATAATTACATATTTTTACAAACTATTCATACAATTCATAAGCAGCATATATGTGACCCTGGACCACAAAACCAATCATTAGTACCGGTAGCAGTCTAGATTTTTAAATAGTTGTATCTCAGCCTCAACCCTTATGACTGGTTTTGTGGTCCAGGGTCACATATTTAAGTACAAGCGCAATCCATACAACTCACATTCATATTATGTACTCTATAAAACATGCCAATGTGTGAAAGACTTTAATCACATACCACCAGGGAGGCCGGGCACTGGCTCCAGCCTGATTCCACTCTCTGTCACCCCATCCTTCTCTCTCTCTTTTCCTCGAGCCGCCTGTGACCTGAACGACACAAAAAAAAACATTCAGGACTTCCACTACATAAATGTTACTGTTTGAATGTTAGATTTTACTTGCACGATTAAACACCGACCTGCCCCATTTAACATTAAGCCGGCGTCCGTTAATGATGAGTTTATTAAAGGACTTCTCTGCAGCCGTCTCTGCGGCCTGCCGTGTGGCGAACTGAATGAAAGCACACTGTTGCCTTTGAACGATGGTGATGGTACGAATCTCTCCAAATTGATAGAAGTGATTCCTTTGTGGAAAAAGTACAAAAATCAGGAATTGACACATAAAAAGGATAAACAACTTTTGCAATAATATAACAAAGTAATTCTCTTTACCAATGTAAATGCCATTTTGCTATTTTTTAATAGTTTATATCAACTGAGTGACTACATGTATGTACTTTTGAACCAGTTAAACAATGTGGCCAAAATAATTAAAGACTTGTATGGTGTTTTATTAGTTTTTGTACTTTTAAAATAATACTATTTTGGTTTAATTTATTATTTCAGTTTTGTCATTACTTATTTCTAGCCAGTAATTTTACTCATTGCACCAAGGCAATATTTCAGCTAACAAAGATTTTTTTTAATAGTTTTAGCTTTATGAATTCTGAAGTGAATTTACCTGAGCTCAGAGTCTGTTACATCTTCTCCCAGCCCTCCGATATAGAGTGTGGTGATGGACTTGTCCTCTGGTGTGTCCAATCTGGGCATGGTAGAGGCCCGCTTCAGGAGTTTATCAGCCACAGGATCATTAATGCCGTAGAAACGATCCTTAATATTCTGATCAGCCAATGGGTCATCTGGATCTGTGGGCTTTTCATGCCTGTGATATTAAAGCAATACATTTGTGTCAAAAATGTAATCAAAATTCCTAATCCCTCATACATAATTCACACCTTAAGCATATTTCATTAAAAAAAGTTACTTCATAAAAATGCATAAGGTTTATTAAACAAGCTACCTGACGCAAGACAAGCAGCAAAATGAATCATGACAACCAACTCAGGGTGAAATTGAGAATCACAGCTCATAATTTTATACCCATAAAAGATTCTTGAGGTTTTGCTCACCTGTATGGACACTCTTCCCCTCTTTTGCACTCCCCCTTCACCCAGAAGGAACAGATGTGTGGTCTGTTCCTCTTGTAATATGGAGTGGTACGAGCTAGTTTCAGCAGCATATCACTGCTGCTCGGTGCCTTCCCAAGCAGCCCCACAGGTCTGGTGCCATCAGAGTTAGCGATCTACAGGTTAAAACAAAGTATGTGACCCACAGATACACTTAATATATATCACTTAAGAATGTTTAGTATTTGCATTTACTATGCTATGTTATCATGTGGAAATCATAATAACATAATAAAACAGGAGTCAATGTGTAGTGTACAGACAAATTACCTCTCTCTCCATATTCTGAGTGTAATACTCCTTATTCACATCTGATCTCGGTACTTCATCTTTAACGGACAGCCCAGTGTCACGAACCTGAATGGGCAAACCTGTACGAAGACCAAAAAAATACCATTTAGTAATTTTTACAACAACACAGCATGAACCCATTTAAAAAAAACAAAAAACAAAAACAAAAACAACAAAAAAAAACAAGTATCTGAATTATCCCATTAAAATGTCAGAATTAGGATTGTGTCAGTTTCCTAAAATGTACAATCTCCTTTCTGGAAAGAACAAAAATTTCACTTTGTGCATTCACGTGAAGTTAATACCACAAATATGTCCACACTACTAATATAGCAATGTCAGCAAGTGTTGTCAAAAAATATATTTTTTTTTAATACACAAATCACTTCAATGTTTCAGTGCTCACAAAACAAGCTGAGACAAACACATACTGCAGCTTGCATTTTAATTAAATAAGCATTTAGTCTATCGCACTGCACCCAAATGCATCCCAAAGAAGCTCAATCTCCATATACGCTGTGACTTTAATGTGCATTTGAAAATGCAAAATGCGCCAGTGATGCTTGAATGGGCCCTTAATGTTTCAAAGCATTGTGTCAAAATAAAAATTCACGTATCCTGACAATCTAATGTCAACATAATTTTACAAACACATATTTAGAGTATGGCCACAAATTACATCATTACCATATTCCAGATCCAGAAGGCAGGTTTGACAGACGTTCTTCATTTTACTACAGGTCTGACACACTTCTGTCTTCTTAAAGCGCATCCTGACCCCAGGACACCAGCGGAACACCGTGAAGGGACGTGCACAGATCTAGAGGATAGCAAATATCAAGAACAAAATAACATGCTGCACCTCCAAAATAAAAAAAAAAAATAAAAAAGGGACAGAATTTTTCAAGACAGCCTTCCCACACTTTTTGTCCAGTGTATTTCCAAGACTTCATCACACATGACAGGTACCAACCTTATTTGTATTTAATTGAATTTATATATTAGGCATAAAAGTCTGAAATGACTGTGGGAACCCTGTCAGGACAACATTTAGCTTTTTTTGAGTGGGTGAACACAGCAGTACCTTGCACTCCTTGCCAAATTTCTCTTTGGTCTGTGAAAAACAAATACATGTACAAAGTGAAAATGTGTTTAAATACAAAAAAATAAAAATACAAAAAATACAACTTCAATTGAATTTAGCTATAATTAACGATAAAACTATTAAGTAAAACTACACTAACTCAACTTACCATCCGGATGTAAGGGTTTTCTCCCAAGCATGTTTGACAGAGAATGGGAAAATCCTGTTGAAAACCGAAAAGGTCAGTGCTACGCATGCATTTGATCATTAATAAATAAATGTACTCTATACGTATATAACGATTACTTAATATGAATTAAAAGCAGTCTATACATATCAAATGTTATTAATGTCACGAATACGGTTTTGTTAATAGGACATTCGATCACATTTTAATGTATCTCAATGGAATGTTTATTTGTCTGAACAATAACGATCAATTTAAACACAGCGACTGGGCAGAGGATCTTCATGCTTTTATGTTTGTACATGTCGATGCCTGTTTATACAGTATATTTATATAACAACATTTATGACTATTGACAAAAAGAATTTAGATGCTGCAAGGGTTTACGTTAGCCATGAGCTAAGCCACTACAGAATTAGGAAATGTGTTGATTTGGCGTGCTCAAACAAAGAACATAAACACGCCAGTCGCGAAAAGTAATACTACTTTACATATTCCTGAGTAAAAATATTTTTGTACTCACCGAATCTTCCCAGTTTTGCCTGTTGTAAGTGTTAGATCCTAAAGAAGTCGCCATTGCTACAGGCTAGCGCGAACAAAACCTTTACCTACCTACAATGCTTTGCGTCAATAGGGCAGGAAAATAATCACAGCGCATCCTACTGTTATGGAGGAATATACACTTTTCGCCTCAAGCACGATAGAAAAAGTCTGCACTAATGATTTAAGAATTTAATTTAATTCAACTTAATTTAATATTCTGAAACCTTCCTTGAAACAATACCTCACTTACTTTGGTCTTGCCAGCTCAATCAATGTCTTCACTGATTATCAGGTACAAAACCACTCTTTGCCTTGTAAGCACAGACAGATAAATATTGTTGAATGTTTTATTGTAAATTTAATTCCTTTAAATCTAACATCCACAAATGCTAAGATATGAAAATTTAATCTGTAATACTGCAGTAATATCACATTTATTTTTAATAGAAAAAAATGACACATTACACAGTATATATATTTAATATTAACAATATTAATCAAAACATTTGAAATGTGCTTTAACTTCAACATTTTTACGATTTAAACTGTTTGCTAGGGTGTTATTGTTTTAATATTCTTTAATAAACAAATGTTATCTTTCTTTAAGTGTTAAAGTTTATGAATTGTGAATTATTATTGTACTCTATTGTATCACTTTTAACATTTAGTATCAAATATAACTGAAAGTTATATTGTGGCAATTTATTTTATCGCTATATCTGAAATGGACTGTGGTAATGTTATTGCAATTCAAAGATTCACTTTCTGTAGTTTGTGTAATTCACTAAAACTGATTTTACTGCACTGTGGAGGGAGTCAACATATGTCACATGACCTAGTATGTACAAAGGAATGTAGGATGAGCAATAGCATAATAACCACTCAAAATATCATTACAGTCCCCTAGCCCATTAGTGTCAAAGCACTGAAGGCCATGTGATTTGAGACTGCAGCTTCTAAATAAAGAGTGACAGATTGTGTAGACTGACTCTCCACTACAGCTGATAAATGCACAATGACAAGGTCTATCAGGCTTATACTTTTGATGTTAAAAGGCATTAATATTTGAGATAAATCTCAGTTTGGAGGGCATGTGTGTGATTCTGTCACTATAAGAGTTAGGAGAAGCTTTCTCTAAGCAACAAGAAATCACTCTATAGTTCCACAGATAATGCCTTTATACAGTAAGCATAATGCAGTTACAAAACTACATTGTTTTATTAATTAAGTTAATTTTAATTGGCTTCACTGGACTAAAATCATTTAACAATCATTCAACACATTTTAAAAAATCATCTATATTTATCTATCTATCTATCTATCTATCTATCTATCTATCTATCTATCGATTTGTTGATCAGTCTATCTATCCGGCTGATGTCTATCTGTCTGTCTGTCCGTCCGTCTGTCCATCCATCCATCTATCTATCTATCTATCGATTTGTTGATTAGTCTATCTGTCTGGCTGATGTTTATCTATCTATCTATCTATCTATCAATTTGTTGATTAGTCTATCTGTCTGGCTGATGTCTATCTATCTATCTATCTATCTATCTGTCTGGTTATCTATCTATCTATCTATCGATTTGTTGATTAGTCTATCTGTCTGGCTGATGTTTATCTATCTATCTATCTATCTATCTATCTATCTGTCTGTCTGTCCGTCTGTCTATCTAGTGATCTAGCGATTGGTTGATCAGTCTATCTGTCTATTAATTTATCAGTCTATCTATCTTGAAACTTCATTTTTGTTGGTTTGTATAAAATAAGTCTTTACATAAAATACACACATTAATTTTACATTAATTATCCATCAGTGCTTACGACACTGATTACTGCTAATATCCATCAAAGAGTTTATGGCTGATTATATGCCGCTACGTTGCTGTCCACTAGCGGCGAATTCGTGCGTTGCAGCCTCTGAGTGAGCTCCAGCCTGTGGAGAAGAGGGAGTCCAGTTTGTGAGCGAGAGGGACAGTCAGGCTCGAGTTCTGTTGGGTTCTGCCCAGCAGAGACGCGCTGTTTACTCTGTACTCGGACCGGGACGCTCGATTCTCCCTAAAGCAGAAGGCTTACAATATCAGGCTGAAAACCCCCCCATGCTACATTCTTATTTCAGGATTGAAGACTGCCTCACTGCAGCTGCCGCTGGCTGATATTAACTTGGTGAGTGGGTCTTTGAATTCTGGACCAGCTAACTTGCTAATATGTAAACTAAACGAATTTTGTGTAAAAGCGTAAATACTCCTAGATTTTGTCAAGGCTGGCACACGCCCTGGAGGTATCCGAATTATTATAACCGCGCAGAGATAATGGCTATAGTGTTAGTAGGAATGGGTAGCAGGCTAGGTTCTATGTGTCCGTCTTTAGCATAACAGCAGCCTCAAAGGCTGTTTCAAAACACAGTGAGCCGTCTATGCAGACAGCTTATTTGGGCGTGTTCGAGCGATTCCCAAAAAAGCTGTCTAGGTAGGCAGCTCACTAGGTTTTGAAACACAGCTCTAAGTCTCTGTGGATCATGAACCTCATTTACCTTCTCCACTGTTTAGCCTAGCTTAGCCAGTCTGCTACTGCTCTGGAGCTGTTTTGTGTTATATAAACATCTACATTGCCCCAATAATTTCTAAAAGCGCTTGTAAACGCAAAACAGCGCTGGAAATGGGGTTTTATGTGACAGTTTTACCCGTCCACCCCAACACAACTCGACATTAGCCGCCGCACTGAATCTAAACGGGTCGACTAGCTGTTAGCAAGCTAACAAGCCAGAGAAGATAAAGAAGTTTGGATTGTATTAAGTTCATTTACTCCTGGGTTCGAATTGGATTATTTGGGAAGTTGCGTGGTTCTTTTAACGATTACAGGTCAGTATCTGTTTCTCTCCAGAGTTGTGGTTAATATTGAGTTATTATTACGAATGTGTTTGTAAATGCATTTATGTTATTTGAAAGAGATGTGTGGGTACATTGAGTAAATTTGCCTGTTTTCCTTTGCCAAAGATGTATCTTTTAAATGCACAGTTTGCAACTGTAAAGAGAGCAACCTGGTATTGACTCAAATCTGAAGGTTATGTTTTTGTAAAGCATATTAGTGAAACTAAAATGTCATTATTCACTGTATGTGCAACCCAAATCAGTGCTTATGTACAAGAAACAACACTGTGTCAGTTTTTAAATTGTCAAATGTCCTGATGAGTAGATACTGTGGTATGATTTCAAATTACTATACAGTGTTTGTTTGGTAGGGTTGTGAAAAGAATGTGCATGTTAGTTTCTAATTAGATTTGGGGCTTTATTTAAGCCTATAATGTATTAGGGAGCTCACAAATACGTTATAGTGCTGATGTAGTAATTGGAGTCTTAAGGTTTCTCATTGAGATTTAGATTAACCTTCTTGTGTCGTGAAATTTAGCCAATCTGGTCAAAGCGAGTTGCAAACCCACCAGATAAACAAATAATGTGCGTGAGACTGGTCAGCATTGGTCAAATATTTTGGCCCATGCTTATTTACCTGTGGTACACTGACTTTCTGTCTGAACAGGGTTTTGGGGAAATATTGGCTGTAGGCGCTGAAAAACAGCTTTGTGGGAAATCAGTGCAGTGGTTGCGAATGGAATATCTGTTAGTGCACAGCAAAACATGTTGGGGCAGCATAAGGCGTTCAGAGTGGTTTGTCTCTGGGATTAGAGCGAGAGTCTCTTGTTTTGCTGTTCGAAAAGCTGCATCTGAGTGGAAAGGTTAGAAGATTCAATAATGAGAAATGACGGGCATTCTAAACCTCCTCACTGAATAGGCAGAGATGTTGAATGTCTGTGCTCATGCAGGTATTTATCTCTGGTTTGAATGGGAATGACGGAGTCAGATGGAAACCGGGGGCATGGAAATAGGTGGCTCACAATTTGTGTGGCTCTGTGTGCAGCAAGATAAATATCAAATAGAGTTTTTCATTAAAGAATGGAAAGAGACCTTGCCGGCAATGCAGAGAGAACCCGAGTGTGACCTCGAGTCAATAAAGGAAGATTTCAGACCGCCTCTGGCTAGCGGCAAAGAGCTGAGAGTGGTGAACTTTGAGTCAGCTAGTTGTGTGGCTCTCTCAACATCAGGTCTGGTGTTTGCCTTCGATTCATTGTGTCCTTAAAAGAATATTTAAAGATTCAATACAAGTTACGCTCACTTTTCAGCATTTGTCTGCACCTAACGATTATTTTGATAATCTGCCGTTTGTCATGAAATAATTGGATTAAAACATTCAAATTTTTAAAAAACAAGAAAAGGTATTACATTCTTCCCGGTGTTCTCCAAACAGTGTGCAAAATCAAGAATATATGTAGGCTCTCATTTAAAAAAAAAAAGCTCTCATAAGGGGGGGCGGGATCCTGTAACATCCAACGAAATGTATATTCAACAAACAAAGTCAGAATTATTGCACTTCGTCTGTTTGATGCGCACTTGGGCGTTTGGTCAGTGAAGTCTGTAAAGTTTAATGGAGACTCATTTTTTTTGTCAGGACGAGCTGATGCAAAATGGACAATATTTGTGACTTTTGAAAGGTTACAAGTAAGGATATAACCATCAAATCGAAGTTATGCGCTAGGGAAAACATGTATTAAATGCTTTGGCAGAGACACTTTTCCTGCAGCATCTCACTCTGTGTTCTCTGTAATATTTCAGAGTCATTTTGTCCATAGGAATACATTATTCACTACTGTAAAGTGATGTGGCTGGTGGATGTATTGATTGTTATAGATTTTTATCGATGTACTTGATGCCGTACATTTGTGCTATAACGTTGCTTGCTACCAAAATAATTTTGACTCATCCTCGCGCTTCCTTTTAAGTGCCATTTTTATTATAATTTTGTAAAATACTAATTTTTTTCTGTTAAAATATGTGTATTATTTAAGCGAAGTTGTAAAATTGGATATAACTTTACACAGAAATCATGTTAATACGCTTATTGTTTACGTTCTGGCTTTCAGTGAGTGTTTAAACATTCTAAATCGGCCCCATTCACTTCCATTATAAATGCCTCACTCTAATTCAGATTTTTGCGTTTGGAAGGTTGGAAGACATTTTTATTGTAATTTTTGTGGTCAACTTGGACCTGTTTTTTTTTTAAATAGTTGTGTTTTTGTATTGATGATTATCTTGTAACCCAGGGCTAAATGTTTATGCGGAATGAGGCTAGCAGCAGATGATTTTCATATGAGGTTGGTATATTTGTTCAAACAGCTATAACGCCTGCAGCATTCCAAGTGCAGATAATCTGACCCTTTCCCCTAAGGTTAAAACCCCCTTTACTAGCGGATTGGTCCCGGGTGAGACTGCAGTCTGTAGCGCATCTAATGCTCCTGAGCTCTCGCTGTGCAGTGCCATGGGTTCACCTCTCATGACTGGATAGAGCCAGGGGGGTAGTCTGCCAGGAGCAATCAGGCAAATTAAGCAGGATAGTGGGAAGCAGAGTGCGCTTAGAGCTCGATTTTACTCCTGCAGCACATCAATACCTTAGCTTTCTTCTCTCTTTCTCTGAATAGCAGTGTTTTTGATATATGAAATATTAGGACAAGTGCATTTACGTAACTGATGAAGGAAATTGTTTTGAATCCCTGTAGTGGCCATGTGCTGACATTACAACAAAGCTTTCAAATTACAAGTGATTGGGGTCTTTGCGTAATGCTATCACATGTTTGGTTTTGAAAGAATTATGAATTACAGCAATATCCAAAATTGCATGGGAGCATTTGATTTGATCAAAATACCCTTGTGATTATTTGGCTTTCAAATGGTATGATTTTAAAGGCATAGTCTGACCCAAAATTTAATTTAGCCTATTCCCCCATATGTTGTTTCAAACCTGTATAACTTATCTATTTCCCAGCTGTTGTTCTCCATACTATGGAAGCAGTGGCTTTCAAGATTTAAAGGGGTCATCGGATGCAAAGTTCACTTTTACATGTTGTTTGAACATTGTGTATTGGCAGTGTATGTACAAATCTACGGTATAATGATAAAAATCCATGCAGTGGTTTTTAATTAATGTGTAAAAATAATATCCCCTTTTACAAATCGAGCCATTCTCAGATGCCTGTCGGTGTGGCGTCACGACAAAGGCCGCTCCCACGGTAGTTGATTGACATGAGCGTCTTGCCTCAGATCAGCTGTCACAGTCAGTCCTCTATTGTTTCGATGCCGGAGCAGGGATGTAGGGTAGACAAGAATATCTCAGATTGAGCGATTGAGGTGTTGTGTTGCTGGATGTAATAATGAACATAGTGGTTGTCATTTACTCCTGACATCTGAGCCGCTGAAGATGCAGCAGATTACGTTTGTTTGTGAAGGGAATGCGGCTCCCAATCTACATATATCTGTCTATGTTCGCGCAAATCATTCATGATCCAGCTTCACTGGGAGTATAAGGGATTTTTAATGAATCTCTGCGATCGCCTTTCCTAATAACATGCTAGTTAGCAAGTTTAGCGGCTAAACGTGGCTAAATGCGGCTAAAGTCACTCCACAGAGAGGAGAGAGGGGCGGGGCGAGCAGAGCTCAATTGCATTTGAAAGGACAATCCATCAGAATGGGATGGTTTTTGCAGAGCTCATTTTGACAAGGTAAAAAGGGTGTTGTTTTACAAAAACTTTTAACCAAAGTATATTATAGACTTTTCATTAAGACCCTAAAGAATCATATCAACTTATGTAAAATGGGCATCCGATGACCCTTTTAAGATAGAAAAAATACCACAAAGTTGTTCATATGTCTTCTCATGATTAGCAATGCACAATATGCACCACAACCACATTTGTCACTATTGTCTAATATATGCAACTTTTTAGTGTTAGTAAGCCAATATATATTTAATTTGATTAAATAATAGCTAAATGTTCATGTTCATTTTTTCTAGTTTGTTAAACACAAATAAAATAAAGTCCAACAATTTTCTCTAGAGTTTGTCCATGGCATTTTGCCAGTAGATTGGTTACTACAGAATTTTTGGTTGTTTCATCAGACAAATGTTTAAGATTGATTGCGTAAAATTTAAACTGTTTTTACTGATATTCCCACCACCACAGATTGATTGCACATGGTGAAATAATTTGTTTTTTGTCCAAGTTTGACAGCCTGTGGTCAGTGTATGCTTTCTCTGTTTTCCTAGAGAACTCTTTTTAAGCATTCATACTGATGTGAGTCATTTTGGCTGTTCTGTTATCGTAGGTGTAGTTTTAGTACTACACCTACTAGTTTAAAAGTTTCTGAATCCTGTAATTTGGTATTCCTTTAAATCTTGGTACATGTCAACTTGTGCTCGAGATGAGATTTCAGGTCAGGGTAATAAATGACTGTATGTCCATTAATTTTGTCAAAACACTTTAATGAAGAAGCGGCATGAGTTAAAATGGGACGTGCTTTACATAATAGCTGTGTACTTAGATGATCAGGAATTTGGTAACGCTTCATCATTTACATGTTAATTTACTTCATGTCTTCCACCACTGGATATTGACCTCTGGATGAGGTCAAGTGTTTGTTGTTTCAGGAAGTTGATGTAATAAAGATAAAATTCATAAAATCATCAAAAAGACCTGCAAATAAAGCTTAATATCTTTCTTAATTAAAGACGGCCTGATATGCTGTGTTATGGAATTGACTTTACTTCTTTAGAACTATCAAAAATTCAGATCATGTTTTTATTTACAATGTGATTACATATCTAGTAAACAAAAATGTTTTGGATTTTCTAATGATAAAATGGGGGGCTTACTTAAAGGCCAGCAAGACAGCATCATGGAGACAACTTCAGCCACTCACCTTTTCTTGAGGAAATTTAAAGGTTGAGTTATTTGTAAGCTCTCGCTCGTTTCCTGAATGATGGAGGCCAGGGATATTGAAATACATCTCATTTGTTGCATAACATAAGAGCCTGTGCTCCCCCCGCCCCATGTTTGATTAATGCACAAACGTCTCATGGTTGATTAGTTGACATGAAGTGCACACGTGAATTAGCCTAATTGCTCTTCAGTAATTAAAGGCAACATTGTATGAAGAGCGACTCCTTGCCAAGACTCAGCCAGCGAAGCTTGAAGTTTGAGCTGGTGACAGATAATGTATTGAACAAGCTCTGGAGTACTTCCTTTATCACTTCTCTTCTTTTTATACTTGTTGACAAGTGACCGAAGATAGTGGTGGTTTCTGTTCTTGTGAAGTGTAAGTGCACTTCAGGTCATTGACGGAAAGTTGGTCAAGTTTCTGCTGAGTGCAAAAGCAAAAGTTTTAATGACCATGGTTATCTAAATGCTCAACTGCTGCCCTTGAACTGCCTGTTTTGTTTCATTTGCTGTGACAGGCCTGCTTGTTATCACCCTTTTTGAGATGTTCTGTTCATTTAACTTATCAGGAATATTGTGAAATTGCGCTGACTGAAAAACATCAAATATTTTAGATGTTACTTTATGCCCGAAAATAAATTAGTTTCGTGTGACTTTAGTTTAGGCCCTATGAAATCTGTTAACTTTTTTCTTTTCAAATTCTGTTTTATTTTTTATTCAAAAAACATTTTTTCATTTTAGTTTTTTTTTTTTTTCTTTTCCGTTTTTCTTGTGCAATTTAACAACAATTTATAACAAGTTAAACGGAAATTAAATTTTTAGGAACCTGTGAAACCATTTTTCCCCCCAAATTCTGTTTTATGTTTGTTTTAATGGTTTAATAAAAAACATGTTCAATCAATTTAATTCATAATTTGAATAATTTATAGTTAAAATAAATATAGTTTAACAAGAATACATTTATATATATATTTTGCTTTCTTCAGTGTTGTCTGTTTTAATTTTTCCACAAAATCAATCAATTAGATTAGAAGTCCTGGTTGCTATAGAAACAGCGTTCTGAGACGTGCACTTAGTACTGCGCATGCGCACTGGCTGATCTTCAAATCATTCAAACAATCAAATCATTTACATGATTAATTTTATCCTGTTTGTAACCCTGTCTCTGAAATCCAGGCTAAAGTCTCAAAAGACATAAGCATAAAAGTTTTTTTAACCACTAATTTCACTATGATTTCAATATTTGATATGGATTTACTCTGTCAATATTAAAGATGTCAAGGTTATAATTTTACAGAATGTTCTTTACCTTATGAAGAATGATTTGACTGTCTGGGTTTTCACAGCCAGGATCACATTTATCAGGTGATTTCAGGTCTTTGCCACCCCTTCCAGCCAAAATAAAATTTAATTCAGATAAAGCTCCGTCAGGTCAACTGAGGAGTTTGCATGAAGTCTTTTCAGTACAATTGAGCCAGTAACTAACAGATTATTAGGTTGCATGTGAACAGCTATTGGGAACCGCAAAGAATTCCTTTATATAATATTCATTTTCCACTCTTTTGCACTGCAGGAAGTCTGTACTGTAATGCCATTCGCTACACTGAGCGTCACCGTCGTGCAGCATTACGACAGCACTGGCAGCCAGCAGCCGGGAAGCTCGCCGGTGGTTCTGTAACGCAATCACTCTTAATGGCATTGAAACGTCTGGGATTCTCTCTAAATCTAATGCTGATACGTTTCAAATGCATGTTATACAAGCAATTAACTCTATTGCTCTGCTACGCCGGTATTATCAAAATAATGGACACTTAGCAGAAACTCAACCAGCTGTTTTTCCACTGCTAATCTTTTAATGTTGAAGGGAGTTGAGGTAAAGGCATTTATTTTGCCTCTGAGTCCCAGAATTATCATTCATTTTCTTTTCATAAGCCCTCTTATCATTAAAAGGTCCTACAATCTTTCAGTATCCATTAAATGTGAGCGTAATTGTGGGGTCGGACTAATCTTTCGAGTCTAATCTGTAATATATCACAGAGAGGATGGCTTTTCATTGGTTAAGCCAGATCCAATCAGAGAGAAAGTAATGCGCAATATCAGTCAGGTCCCGTATTTTATGTGCTGATGTTGCCTCATTCAACCCTAGTGACACTGGGGTGGTGAAACTTGCAAAATGAGATGTGAAAAACACCAATCAGAGCCCAAGTGATTTGTGGAGGCCCCAAAAGAGCACTCGAGTGTGATCAAATCCTGGCTTGGCTTTCAAAAAACCTCATTATCTGTACTCCCACAAACACAAATTATCACTCCACCCTGAAATGAATTCTCGCATACACCCTTAAATCACGCTTTCCTCCCTCACTGTAGCTACTATTTAGCATTTCACCAGCTCTAGTGCTATAGTATCCCACATGCTTGTTTATACATCCAGGGACATGGTTGGATTTCATGTTCCTTGTCATTCTGTTCAAGGAGTTAAGGGGACGGTCCCACAGAGTGCTTTCCACCTGTGTCGTCCTCTGCCCTCACCGCCAGCCCCCACGTCCCCTCCGCTGGTGATTCTGTTGGACTTGCAGGGAAGAGTAATTAATCTCCAGAAGGAGTGTGCCAGATCGGGGCACTGCATAACAATTTGTCTTCTTCGCCGGGGCGTTGGCAAAATTTTTGCCTGGCCCGATCTCCCCCTGCTCTCTTCCTGCTGGAACGTAACACCAAGCAAGCTGTCGCTTCGCTTCTCCGTCAACACGCCAGTGTTTGTGTTTGCTTCTCCCCAGTATCAGCTTCTCGTCATCTGAGCAGGGGTACATCAGCAGCTGGCTTCTTATCTTTTGGCACTTCTGAGACACTCCACTTCATTAATAGGTGCCAGTGTTGCCATGATGGTGCCTGGAGGTCAGATCCATGTGCAGTCCACAGTGCTCTAAGATGGAATCAAACAAACTTGAGTCAAGATCTAATCTAACAAATGTGGTATGTCACTTTTTTTGTCTTTTTTCAGTTTTAGTTTAAATCGATAGTTCAGCCAAAAATGAAAATTCTGTTAAGGAAAGGACGTGATGTGTGGCCAAGTATGGTGACCCATACTCGGAATTTGTGCTCCGCATTTAACCCATCCAAGTGCACACACACAGTAGTGAGTAGCGAACAAACACGCACACACACGCCGTGAACACGCACCCGGAGCAGTGGGCAGCCATATTGCTATCGCTGCGGTGCCCGGGGAGCAGTTGGGGGTTCGGTGCCTTGCTCAAGGGATTCACCTCAGTTGTGGTATTGAGGGTGGAGAGATTGTTATTCACTCTCCCCACCTTCAATTTCCCATCTTATTTATTACTCATCCTCTTGTTGTTCAAACCTGTAAGACCCATGTTCATCTTCGGGAACACAAATTAATATATTTTTAAAGGGGTCCTATTATGCTTTTTCACTT
The DNA here is from genome assembly GCA_012976165.1 of Labeo catla. NCBI lineage: Eukaryota > Metazoa > Chordata > Actinopteri > Cypriniformes > Cyprinidae > Labeo > Labeo catla. The sequence continues at coordinate 177,289 of VONZ01000136.1, read as the reverse complement.
TTTAATTTTAGTCAGTGTGTGGTGTGTGTGTTTGGGCATAAAAAAGATCTACAAATTTATAAATCTCAAAGTCCCCTCCAAAGGGAGATATTTCGTTTTTAAAAAATCCCTTTCTAAGAACTACAACGAACGGCTCCTCTGGACTACAGCAATTGTTTTCCACATGTTATGATGTCATTACGTGTCCCATTAGAATATCAACGGTACTACCACTTTCAAGGCTCAGAAAGGTAGGAAGGACATTGATAAAATATTTAATGTGACATCAGTGTTTTTTTTTTTTGTTTTTTTTTGTTTATGAAACTATTAGAATACTTTTTGTGCACAAAAGTAACTTTATTTAACAATTTCTTTTCTTCCCTGTCAGTCTTTGACATGCATTCATGACAGCAACATGCATGAGTGTTAGGGTTGGGTACCGAACTCGGTACTTTTAAGCGTACAGACCGAATTGCGTTGGTGCTACAAAGTACAGATTTACATTAAATCAATCAGTGCCAAATTTCGGTACCTGAGAATGCATCTGGTCGTGTACGTTACACACACAGAGAGAGAGAGAGACCCTGTGACGTGATGTCACCCCTGAAACTCGTTCAAACACAACACACAGAGCAAACTGAAATGTTATGAAGAGTGGTTACATCTCTAGGGCCATATGGTTTCCGTAAAAAAGTGGACAAGATCGCGGAGTTCATTCATAAAACGGAATCCGTTGAATCCAGGTACATGGTTGGATTTCATGTACCTTGTCATCCTGTTCAAGGAGTTAAGGGGACGGTCCCACAGAGTGCTCCTGCTGGTGTCGTCCTGATTCCTTTATGAATGAACTCTGCGATCCCTTCCACGTTTTCACGGAAACCATATGGCCCTAGAAATTTAACAACCATTCATAAAATCAGAATTACTCTATAGTGTGGAATACCATGGAATTTGTACATGTTTGGATGAATAAATCAAAAGTAGGTTTCTCACTTAATTTGTATCGCGATATAGACTAGTGTCCTTGAATATTAAAATGCAAAAAAGATGGTTTAAATATGAATCCTGCATGGTTCCACTTGCCTCTGTATATGAATAGCGGAGGAACATCACAGAACACCAGCAGGAGTCTGATTTGCTTTATTAAGAGAGGAGAGCATTGAGTTGAGCTGACTGATACGACGAGTGAGGTGAGAAAGACAAGACGATGACAGAAGAATGAAATATTTGGCAGTATTTTAGATTTTATCTAAAGTGATTTTGGGCGTTGTTTTTTTAAACTTCATTTCTTGTTTATTTGATTGTTTGGTTCCACAGTGCTTGCTACTTTTTACTTTATTTAAATGTTGTGTATTTGATTGATTTATTTATTTATTCTTTTTTTTTAATTTCATAAACATGTAGGCTATGCCGTGCCTCCAAGCTTTCTTATTCATTTTGCTAATAAATGTTTGATGAGTTTGACATTGTATTTTACTGTTGCTTGAATTGAAACAAAGACGAATTGGCGCTAATTTGAAAGTGAAAGTAAAATGCCAACAGCTCTTTTACAAGCTATTTAAAAGTGAAAGAAAGTAGGAAAAGAGAGAAAACTCAAACAAACAATTGCTTGACACTGAATTGCCGCTGATTTGGAAGTGAAAGTAAATTGTGCACACCGCATAAGCTATTTAAAAGCGAGGAGAAGAGGGAAACCTCAAACAAGCAGTTGCTTGACACCAAATTGCAGCTAATTTGAAAGTGAAAGTAAAATGTGCACACCGCTTTTAAAAGCTGTTTAAAAGAGGGAAAACTCAAACGAACTAACCTGTTTTGGGATTGTTTTTTCACTGAAATAAATGCTTTTGTTATTTCATAGAGAGTACAATATGGAAAAAAAGGTGCCATTGAGTACCGGCACCGAATTTCAGGTACTGATACTGCACCGGTTAAAAATGTTAATGGTACCCAAACCCTAAGTGTGGTGCTGCTGACACAGGAGCCGGATGTGCTGCCTTGTTTGCAAGCAGAGGAATGTATATGCATGTGTCATGGCACTCTCGTGAACACACGACAGAGACTGTAATGGAAGAGAATAAATGGTTAAATAAAGTTGTTATTTTTGTTTTCTTTGCGTACAAAAAGTATTCTCATAACTTCATAAAATTAATGTTGAACCACTGATGTCACGTGGGCTATTTCAAGAATGTCTTTACTATCTTTGTAAGCCTTGATCGTGGTGGTTTGGTTGCTGTCTATGTAGGGTCAAAAGGCTCTCAGATTTCATTAAAAAACAAAATAAGATAAAAAAAAAAATCTTTTTCATCAAAGATGATGTTATGGGTTTGGAGCGGCATGAGGGTGAGTGATTAATGACAGCATTTTCATTTGTGGGTGAACTGTTTCTTTTGAGCAATTTCTTTAACACTTCAATGCATGTTAATTATTTTTTATTTTTGTCTTTATTTTATGAAATTAATTTTTTTCATTTTTCCAGTTTGATTAGGTTCCTAAAACAGCAGCGTTAATATATATATATATATATATATATATATATATAATATATAAAGATTGAGTCCACTTTAGAGTTCAAAAAGCAAAATATAATGCTTATTAATGCTTACTTACTAAATGCTTACTAATGCTATTTTATCTGTTTACTTGCGTCTCATTTCAGCATCAGCTATCAACAGAGAACCATGAACATACAAATTCTTTCTTCTGCAGAATACAAAGGAAGGTATTTTAAAAGATGTTTCAGTGTTTTTGTTTTCTCTCATACAAAGAAAGTCAATGGCTTTAATTGTTGTATTGACCTCATTGACTTTCAGTGATCAAAAACAACTGAAACGTTCAAAATATCTTCTTTTGTGTCTCATAGAAGAAAGGAAGTCATACAGGTTTGGAATGACGTGAGGAGAGTAGATGATGATGTTGTTGCTGTTTCTTGATGAAATTGCTTAAACCCACTTTCATGTCTGAGATGTATTAACTTTTCCATATAAGTTCCTCTTAAATTGTGCCATCTGGTCAAGTTTTTTCCTTCCCCACTCAAACAAGCTTGCAGATTGAGTTCATTTGGAGAGATCAGACAAGATTTTTAGTAACCAGCCCATGCTGGGTTAAATTTGTCTTAAGAAGGCCTGCACATTTCCTGACAGATGGACAGCATTTGGAAAGGAAAACAACTGCTCTTGCTCTGCATTTTTAAGCTGCTGGTTGTAGGCTGGGGTCTGGTAAAATGGCCACGACGGTTGTCTGAAATTTTAAGGATCTTTACAGACTGCTGCATCTTGACCCTGTTTCCATCAAAGGAAACAAACCAAAACAAACCTGCAAGTTAATGCGATTTTTGTCTTTCTTGCTGATGAGCTGACACCTGTATTGTGAGGCGCGTGAGCATGTAGTTGTATTGGCATCTGTTTGCGTTCTCTGATCCGGTCACACTTGTCTTTGGCGGTGCTCCAGGAAGGCTTTGCTCCTCTGGCAGCGGCGGTAACGCTTGGATGCCGGTGCGTCTTTGTTTCAAGCCTGTAAACAGCAACACGCAGAGAAGAATATAGTATCAAATGCACTGAGCTGAGAAAGCTGCAACGTTTCCAGCACACCTGCCTGCTCGCGGTTTCTCAGCGCAGTCCAATTGCGAAAATGCGCTGGAGCCACGAATGCTTTAATCTGTGCGTGATCCTGTAATCCAGCAGGCGTGAACTGTGCAGCGGTGCCGCTGCAGGTGGGCTCTGCTGACAGCAGTGCTATTGCCTCAGCATCTGTAATCACCACTGATACCAGCTAAACAATCTCAGCTGTGTTTAACATCCGACCTGATAAATGAATGAACCTCATTCACCAGAGCCAGGTATAACAATGACTCATTAGTGCTGTTTGCTACAGTGCTATTGCTCATACATGGGATTATGGTTTTTCAAAACCTTTAACTCTTAATATTTAATGATGGCACATAACTTATCCTGCACCATTTGTGCTACAGACATGAATGAGGTCTTGCATTTCTAAGTGTTCAGTGAAATCCAGAACAGCAACCGAGAGGGTAAGCAATAACATTTGTTTAATTATATTTACGTCTATGAACAGATCATCATAGAGTATGCACATAGCAGACTAAAACTCATGCGAGCGTATGCTTTTTTTTTTTTTTTAATGCACTTTGTATTTGTATCTTGCTGTTTGACCTTGGATTGCATTGCTATATTTGTAATATTAGCATAAAATTATGTAACGATACACTGATACTACAATTTTACTCAAAAAGCGAAATAAATAATCCACTAACATCAGTTGTTTTAAATGGTATAAGTGAACTGTAATGTTGTTACCTCAGTTTTACCGAGCAGGTTCTATAGGTAGTTTTTTACAGTGTGTACATTTATTTTGAGATTTTCTCAATTTAACATTAACGTTTTTAAAATATTAGTTTACTGTAAGCTCAACATTTTTAGAATGCAAAAGACGCGAGATGCAGATCTAACAAATATGCGCTTTTTTTCTCATATATTTATTTATTTATTTATTTATTTATTTATTTATTCCCCCTTCGTTTTTCTGTAGTGGAGCAAACAGTGGAGCATGGCGCTAGCAATGCCAAGGACATGGGTTTAATTTTCTGGGACAGCAAGAACTGATAAACTGTAAATATGTACCATTAATGCAATATAAATCTAAATGTGTCCGTTTAACATACAAAAACAATACAAAGCAGTGCAGTGGCTATAAGGCCCATTCACACAAAGAACAATAACTATTAGCATCTACAACATCACACAATAACATTCTATTTATATTATATGTGCATGTTGCAGTTATGCCATCTGCCGCTTTAAATGCTCTTTAAAATCGGGTGGATTCTGATTGGCTGTCAGTGTTCTTAATGGTTATCAGCTGGAATAAAATCATTGTGCAAGTGATTCCAACAATATGGTTATTCTGTGTTGTTGTAGTTGTAGTGTGGATTCCGATTCCTATTCTCATGGAAGTAAAACGATTATTAAAACTTTATAGTTATTATTATCACAAGGGTTATCTAAACGGTTTCCTATATTTATAACAGTAAAGCATCTGCATAGCAGTGCCCTGGAGACCACACGCACCTTCCTAGGAGTTTGTTGCATTGTGTTTCATCTTGTGCAGTTTTTATTTGGAGTTCAGCACTCTTGTCAAAATTGACAGGTAAACAGACTCAGGTTTTTAAATATCAGGACACAGGGCTGGGCTTTCACTCTACACTTACAGTATTGTAAGGCTACTATTTGTCTCTCTCTTGTCTGAACTTGTTTTTGTGTATGTGAAAAGGTATTAAAAATGTAATGCATCAGTCTTTGTAAATGGAAGACTGATGAAATGTCATTAGGTCATGCTTTGGCGGAGCTGCAGTGTTGTTTTGCTTTACCTTCAGGCAGCTGCTTTACGTTTGCTTGACTGTATTTAGGCATCAGTGTAGATTTTTTCAGTCCGTTTGTTTTCATCAGGCCTCAGGTGTGGTGGGAGACGGGTTATTCACCGTTGTACGTGCCAGTGAAGAGAGCACTCAAAGGTGTAGAATGTGTGCTGCGACTGATCTTCACACTGTTAAATGGGCCTTCAACCAACGTTTTTACATTACCTAATAATGAGTGATTAAATCCCCTAATGAATCCATTGGTGTTAGAAGAACATCGGCTGCTTTATTTGTGTTTATAGCTGATGTCAGCATGTTTGTTTTAATTGCATAACTTACGTATTCATCATGTGCTTTGAGATCACACCTTACAGTTTGAAAGTTTGGGGTGAATAAGATTTAATTAATACTTTTTTAGCAAGGATGCATTAAATGGATCAAAAGTGACTGAAGACATTTATAGGTTACAAAATTAGCATCATATTAGAATAATTTCTGAAGGATCATTTGACACTGAAGACTGGAGTAATGGCTGCTGAAAATGTAACTTTGCCATCATAGGAATAAGTTCCATAAAATATTAAAATAAAAAACAATTTAAAATTGTAATAATATTTTTGTTTTATTAACTTTGCTTATAAGTATAGTGCGTTTGTTAAAATGTATATTTTATATAAAATTTTATGTATTTTGATGAGTAATTTTATAAAATATTCTAGAATAAATATTATATTTATTTATTTATTTATTTATTTATTTATTTTTGCTGTGCAAATAGATGTCCCCCCCAAGAGATTTTATATTGAAGGAAGGAATGCAGCCATATCTTGGGATCAAAACATCTGAAAGACTTGCAGAGTATTTATTTATTTATTTATTTACCTATTTATCTGGCCTAAGCGTGCAGTTATAACCCATCTAGCAATGCCACAGCAAATCAGAATAGCGTAGCAACCGCATAACAATGCCCTGGCAACAACAGGATCTTGCATTGCCACATATTCTAATTATATTTGCTCCATGAAGTTGCATCATTGTTTACACATCTCTGAGACTGTGAAGAATTAAATTATCTTGAGCATGTCTGGAAAGGTCAGCAACAAAAGTGCACATTCGTAATCTCAATCAAATGTAAGAGCGTCTGAGCTTCTTTCCTCTGCAGAAATACTTTATTCGTAAGACATGAATTATATGCATCACAACCCGTGAGAAGTTCACAGAGCAGCCTGCTGCTTTCGGGCATTGCGGCTGCGTTGTTTTTCTTAGCATTTGCTCGCTTGTATCAGCTGAGTTTCGGGGGGACCGTTACACCCTTCTGGCATGGAGGCAGTTTTGATTACTTTTGCGGAGGAGAGGAATTGAGTTCAGATGTCAAGAGCAGTGGCAAAATGACTGCCTTGTTTTTCTCCCCCATCCACGTTGTTGTCGTGGAGAGCCGACAAAAGGCCGCTTTGTCACGGAGAACGGCATTGAAACACGGAGCAGAGACAAGGGAATGGCAGAGGTTCAAGTCCAGCAGCCCCTGAGCTCTAGCAACTCTTCCTTATTTCAGGATAAAACCCAGCAGCCTTGGTGTCAGACCTTTGTGCTTCTTAGGGTTTACAAAGTGATCCACACGATCCTAAAAGCCTTTAGGACAGATCTACTCTACCAGTTTGAAAAAAGTATGAAATAATTATAATTTTTAATGTTTTGGGAAGAAGTCTCTTCTTTGTAACAAGGCTGCATTTATTTGATCAAAAATATAATAAAAACCATAAATCAGGGCTCCACAGTGCGACCATTTCAGTCGCATTTGGGACTGAAAACTACTGCGCGTGACTATGAAAAAATATTTAGGATCACCAGTGCGACTGACCCAATCAGCATATTTTTGTTGCGCTCAGGGGAGCACTGAATGTTTCAACGTGCGTGTTTTTGTAGCGTTGACATATCTGTTGATTCCTTTAACACAATATTAATCAGAATTCATTCACTAATGAAAAATCCGCTGTTTTGTTCAGTGCCGAGTTCTGCAAGCGAACTAATCCTCTCATTATAACAAAATGGAACTTTGTGAGATTGCAATGAACTAAAGAGAGTGACCGTTTTTACTGATAATTAATGGAGTTTGTAAATGTGATACTGATTTAATATGACACTTCAATAAACAAGAAGTTAATATTAAGTGACTTATATTCTCTATATCACTGTTGTCTGATTTTGCTCTATTTCATCGAAAATAGTTTCAAACAGTCACAGCTGAGCAGCTGCCCATCTCTAGAAGCAAACACAGCAGTGTTTCGTTTATGAATAAACGTGCGTTTTTAAACTAATCTAGTGAGTCAGTGATTCATGATTACCAATTTATAAAGACAGTCACTTGGTTAATTCTTGAATGAATCAGCCGCTTGAACGAATCAACTGAATGAATGATTTAGTTGATAAAATGAAGTGACTTGCCGCCACCTACTGGCAGTTTTAGTTTCAAACAAACAAAAAAAAAATCTCTCTAAATCACTTTAAGGAGTCAAATATCACCTCATAATGGGAAGGTTAATTTTTGATTATTGTTTAGAAGTGTTGCTGAATCTTTTGACTGTGGTTCTAAATTTTTAAATTAGGAGCACAAGTGAAAAGCTTAGAGCCCCGACCTGTAATAAAGTGAAATATGATTACAGTTTAAACGGTTATTTGTCTTAATATATTTTAAAATGTAATTTATTTTTTAGCAGCCATTACTCTAGTCTTTAGTCTCACATGATCCTTTAGAAAGCACTCTAATATGCTGTAATAAGCATTCTAATATGCTGTAATATTTTCTATTACTGTCATCAGTGATGAAAAACTTTTTTAAATGATGAAAAGCAATATACTAGTAGTGGTATACTATCATTCAAAATTGAGTAAGTAAAAAATAATTATAAGTAGAAGAAGAATTAATACTTTTGTTCAGCACAGATAAATCAAATTGGTTAAGTGACAGTAAAATTTGTTTCAGATAAAAGTTTTCTCTTTCAAATAAATTGTTCTTTTGAACTTTAAAAAAGAACCTTCAAAGAATCCTTTGAAGAAAATGAATGGTTTCCACAAAAATATTGTACTGTTTTTGACACTAACAATGTTACAATAATAATAATGTTACTTGAGCAACACATAATCAGTCACACTAAAGACTGGAGTAATTGCTACTAAAAATGTAGCTGTGCCAACCACAGGAATAAATTACATTTTCAAAATATATTCAAATAGAAATCCGTTTTATTTTAAAACTTATATTCGCAGTATTACTGTTTTTACTGTAAGTTAATGCAGATTGACTGGTAATGTACATTAATTACTGAACTGTCATAGAATGTATTGAGCAGCTGTTGTTTTTTTTTTTTTTTAAGCAAAGCCCTTAACCTCAGATTGCTTCAAGAGATTTCTGAGGTTGTATCATCATTGTGTCTCGTCCTCTGATCTCTTCATTAGCTCTATATAATTATCACTAGGGGCATCTCTTGAGACCTCATGTTTATGCATATTCCAGATTGATTAGCGCTCATTTAAGTCCCCTGTTCCAAACACGTTTCCATTCATGCGATTCTGCTTCCTATAGAACACCTTTATTGCCAAGGTGGCTGCGCTTTAACAATGAAATTATTCTGAATAGCCATGTGTGATTTTTACCGCAATCTTCCCCATACCTACTTATGCTTCCGAATTGCTGACGTACGGGCTGCTTTCATTTCCCCATCTGAATTTTTTACGTGCTCACCTTTGTTGTTCCAATTTTTACTGCCTGGAACCCAGAGGCAAATCCGATACGTAGCATCAAACTCGCGTGGGTAATTTTTCCTTTCCTCTGCTGTCTGTATTTGTTAGGATAAATGTAGGCCGAGAGGAAGGGAACAAGCCCGTGTGTCTCTTTGTAGACGTCTCTGTTAGCTCGCGAAGATGACAAGCAGCATTTCTCATGATATCTTTTACTCTGTCAAGCGCTCACTGTCCTGGGCACAGATGGTGCTGGGAAAGCAGATGGGTCAGTCATTTTGCTCCCTGTTGAAAGATTGGTTTTATATAAATGAGGACTACAGGGTTTGATATGAATAAGATTGGATAAGATTAAATTTGTGTTGTTGTAACTGTATCATCAATATAAAATTATATAGAAAGCACAAATGTCTTTTATTTATTTTTTTTTTCTATTCTATTTGCTAAATTGCCATAGGTCAGAGGTGATCACCTGATAAACCAGATCGCTGGAGTGGATAATGCAGGCTCCTTTGGAAGATCGAGATGAGATGACCTGCTTTTGGTCATCAGCAAGCCAGTTCCCATAATTCCTCTATGAGGCACAGCCATTAGCTAATAGAAATGGAGGATAGTTTGTCAAGAAGGCTGTTCAATCCAGCATGGAGTTCTCATTTAGTAGCCCTATTCGGATGGTAATTGTTTCTCATGGGGACGTCTGTAAAAATAAATTTGCATGGCTTCTCAGTGATGAAACGTATGCATTTTATTCATGTCAGAGGAGTTTTGGGATCTTGTGAATCTGAAAATGTACTTCTCATGTGGTCAATCATATGTTTGACATTTACTTAAATGTACAATTAAATTCTTTCCCCGCTAGTCAGCATTTTTTTTTTTTTCGTTGCCAGCTACCACCAGCAATTTTGATCATTTCGATTATTTTGCTGTATGAATATTTTTTAGCAACACTTTAATGTGAGTATTTTTAGTTTTAGAATGACGATCAAAACATAGATGGAATAGATTGCTTCCATCAACACTCCCAAATCTTGCGCAGTCCTATACCACTTTCTGCATAGACATTTCATTCAGTAATGTTAGGCAGATTTGATTTATGTACAGTTTAATGCTTGATTGTGTTATTTTACATCTGTATGTGCTTGCATATGTGATCGCTTGTTTCTGCTGCTTCTTTGCTGCATTTTGATCCTGACATTCGTCTTCCTTTTATCCTCTTTTTATTTATATTTGTAAAAAGATCTTTAGTTAGGAGGACAAACGTTCTAGAAGCTCATAATTCATGTACAGTTCTAAGGTCTGAAGAGACTCACATGAAATCATACAGGAGAGAAGCCAGTCAGTTGAGTTTGTAATGTATGTAAATGCAGGAAATGAGATTCAGATCGAAAATATTTTACCCCATTTTGTGTCTCCCCACTTCTCAAACCAAAGTTACGCCCTTGCTTCATATAACAGTGAAAACAGAGAAAGACAGAAAATTCTATCACTGGCGGGTAAGGACTTAGAAAGAGTAATCGGAAAAGTGATATGCTATGGTTTAAATGGTTTTCTATCTTGTATTTTATTTCCCCAAATAATGGATATTGATTTAAAAAATGTGAAAATTAGCGGAAATAGATGAATGCATCCTCTTTACACAAGGAAAATGTTTGACCCGGCTACTTGGGCGACTGGTAAAATGTTTAGTTGTGTAATCTGTAATTTCTGTTACAGTTACAAAAATGTTCATGTTACGGCTGATGTTTAAATTTGACACTATTTTGTCTAAAGTAAAACACTTAGACCTAAAATCAATTAAATGCTACAAGTGAATTTAGGCATTACAGTATTATAATGTACAGTATGACAAATAAAGATAAAGATTGTTAAAGATTACTTTTAAGTAGGGTGCAATGGTATTATCAATATCTCGATATCATCGTGGTCACATGATAATGATAGTTGATAGTTGATAGAAATGATAGTTCTTCTAGGCAAAAAGTGTAGTTTTTAAAGTATATTTAAACTACTTATTCTAACATGAAACATCTTTAAAATTGTGCTTTGGGCCATTATGCTTTGGCACAGTATCTGTCAAGCAAAGTAAAACTGAAAGCACAATATGGCTTAATCCCTTCATCAAGTCTTTCAAAGCAAAGCGAGCACGTGGTTCAGGCAATCAGCTCGTGATCCGGTGTTTTCCGCGCCTCAGAGTGGCTCAGTTCACAGTGAATGCAGTGAAATTCATTACTGCATGTGCTGTGAGTTTAGCACGAATTTGGGAATGCAGTGGCCACCAGTTACGCTTTATTTTCACATTCACGTAATTCCCAACATTTTAATGGGCAGATGATTACAGCGTTTCACTAGATTTGTTGTGAGAGGTGTTTTTGTAAGACTGTTATCATTGAAGCTGGAGTTTTCCATCAAAATAAAAGCTCTACTGTCATTTCCGTCAAAATAAAAGCTTAAAAGTGCAGTATGAATTGCTGACAGTTAGCGGTTTAAATGGGTAACGTAACTGCAGTCCAAATTAGAGCTGGGCAATATTTTATCGTTTGCAATATACTGGTAAAAATTTTCCCCACTATAAGAATTAGTCTTCGTGCAATAATGATAAATTCCACAGTAGCATGTGTGCAATATAGTTTTGCATGTGTACAAACCTGTTAACACATCTGTTGTCCATCAAAGATATCATTTATTGACCTGCTTTTTCTCATAACATAATTGAGTGTTTGAAATAACCTTTTGCAATCAGACATGGCTTCATATCACAGAATGATACTATTTTATAGTATTATAAAAGCTATGTCGATTAGCATTGCATTTTAAATATACTTTATCCTTATAAAAAAAAAAAAAAAACAAGATTGCTTGAAGAACACAGGCAAACCATATATTGTAGCAATCGTATGTTTATTGTCAAATTTCCTCAGTTTTCTCTAAAGAAACAGGATTCCCTGAATTATTGTCATTGATATCATTATCGCAAAAATACCAGAAATTATCGTGGTAACATTTTAAGCCCATCCCTAGCCAAAATTCTATATATGTCTTTCAAGTGTAGAAATTAGGAAAGAAGTATTGTAATTTACCTTACTGTGGTGTAAAGCAAAAATAATATACTTATGAAATGTTTGTTTTCATTTATTTTACAGTGCAGTTGTTTTACAATATATGGCTATTACTGTCATAGGAATAACAATAATATAAAATTGTTGTTACTATTATTATTATGCTGTAATTTTTTTTTTGTCTGCCTATTAAGCATAGATTTTGATATTGTTACATCCATACCTTTAAGTGAGCTTTAAATGATGACAAAAGTAATCTAAATGAAAACAAATAGAGGAGATGGACACATCACAACTGCATATCCAATATCAACCAATACTGATCAATTAAAAAAGCCTCTTATATCACCTGATGATGGATATGACATGGCTGGGTGATATTAGAAAAAAATTCTCACAATAATTTTTTTTCATATCAGTTGATATCGATTATCACAATAAATGTCAAATCTTTATTTCTTTCAAGTTTAAAGTCAGATTTTTGCTCCAAAATGAAAGTTTTAGAAACCAGACCATTAATTTGCCTTTTTTCCTTTTTTTCCTAATTTTTGTCTCTTAGAAATGCACATTTGATAGTAGCTTGAGAATGCATTTTTGTTCATTATCAAAACAGTATATTAAAAACGGTAGTCTAAAAACATTCAGTATAAATGCACAAATGCTATAGCTTAATCACAAATACATACATACTATAATTATATACCATTACTCCTGTAATAAAATTCAATGTGAATATCCCACATTTCTGCCACAATATCATGGTGCAGTGAGTGTTACTACACTAAATCCATGATAAATGATGGCGATGTATAGATTGAAAAGCCTTCTGACTGTCTCGTTGCACACAGATTTAAACTAGTTTGAATGACATAGTTATTTGTGTTCATCGCTGAATTCAGGTGCTTCACACTGGATCTCACAGTGCTGTTTAGTGCTCACGTGACAGAGTAAATGCATCTTCTGTAGTGAGCAGTTTGAACAGCGGGGCAGTTTGAACTTTGATCCGAGGGAATAAACGGTCGGTGTGCCGTGATTCAAATGAGTCACGCTGTTTTGTTCCGCTTTTGGCACATAAAAATTAGATTGAACATTTATCGAACTCTTCATATCATTTTATCAAGGAAAATTATATAGTGATAATAATTGTTAATGAAATATCACCCAGCCTTAATATGACATTGATATATCATGCATCCCTTGACTGTACTGTGCAAAGGCATGTGTGCTGCTTAATTATGTATGTATGCATATATGCATGTTTCTGAAATCCTGCTGGAGCTCATGCTCTTCAAATATGCTTTGAAATGCTGTGGTTTGAAGTTCATGCCATCGCTGGGCAGCTATACATTACTGTCTGTTGAGCAATTGATTAAAATCCATCTGACTGTTATCATCACAGCACTTAGGATGCATGAGGGATCGTAACACAGCCAAGCTTGTACTGTTCTAGCTTTATTTTTTACCACCCACTAGTCAGGTGCCTGCTGTTTGTGAACGCCAGCAACGATGGGCGATTCTTGAGAGCTTTAGCCAAAGTACTTGTGCAAGAAAGACTTGTGATTCTCAAAAGCCTTTGTGGTTAAAAAAAAAAAAAAAAGTCCAAATTGAGGGGCGATCTGCAAAAGAATTAAAAAGCGAGCACTGGCGTACCCCTTTTAGTCTGGGGAGGTTTTATTCATGGCAGTCTGGAGGTGGTTCTTCAGTTGAATTCCTCTCCAGAGATGTGCACCTACCTACACAAAACCCTCCTACTGTGAAGCCGTTATTGGGTGATGGTAATCAGTACGCATATTTAGCCTTGATTCTGTGTGGCTGCCAACAGTGAGTCCTGCTTGTCTGTTATGGGAAACTCTTCAAGGTTACTAGTTCGTTTAGATGGTCTTGATCTCCCGCTTCCGCTTTTGAACATTAGATATTAAAGGAATACTTCAGAGAAATTAAAATTCACATCTTTCCCCAATCACATTCTCCTCTCTTTTCTCTTATTTTATGTTCTCTCATCTATACCTATCAAAGGTGGAAAAATAAAATGAAATCAGTTTGTTTCTTAGCTTGTTTCTCTGCCTTTGATCTCTAATTAATTCAAATTCATCTGCATGTTGTAATTCAATCTCATTGATGTAATTGCTAAGTGTAGCTTTGTGTTTGTGCAATAATCTAATTACTTAAGAATTTTCCAGATGTGTTAAACAGAAAATCCACTTAATTTGATTTGTGGTACATGACAAGGAAAAATTAGGGAATGTCAAGTAGTTTATGTGAACTTATTTCAAGTTTAGATTTGTGTGAGAAACAGAACAAAAATGTTATTATTCCTAAGGTAAACTACCATTCAAAAGTCACCAAGCCTGCATTTTTTGATCCAAAGTACAGGAAAAACAGTACAATTTTGAAATACTTTTACTATTTAAAATGACTGTTTTCTGTTTTAATATATTTTGAAATGTAGTTTCTTCCTGTGATTTCAAAGCTGAATTTTTAGCATCATTACTCTAGTCACATGATCAAAAACTGCTCAAAAACTATTATAAATGTCTTTATCACGACTTTTGATCAATTTAAAGCACCCTTGCTAAGTAAAAGTATTAATTTCTATCATCTCAAAAAAAAAAAATTATACTGACTCCAAGCTTTTGAATAGTATAGTGTATAATGTTACAAAAGCTTTTTATTTCAGATAAATGCTGATCTTTGGATGTTTCTATTCATCAAAGAATTCTGAAAAAATGTACGTAACTTTTAAATAATAATAATAATAATAATAATACACGTTTCTTTAACAGCAAGTCAGCATATTAGAATGATTTCTGAAGAATCATGTGACACTGAAGATTGGCGTAATGATGCTGAAAATGTAGCTTTGATCACAGGAATAAATTAAGTTTTAAAAAATTTCAAATAGAAAGCAGTTATTTTAAATAGTAAAACTATTTCATAATATTACTTTTTTCGCTATATTTTAAATCAAATAAATGCAGGCCTGGTGAGCAGTAGAGAATGCTTTGAAAAACATTAAAAATCTAAAACAAAAAACAAAAAAAAACTTTAGGTAGTGTATACTGGTAGTGTATAAAAAAGTTGCTACAATTTAAACGGTCACATGATAGAAGAACCAAAGGCATTCGGGATTGTTGGTGTCACATGTCACGTCATATTTAAATACACAGAAAACTGAGATTATCAATGAATAATGGCTTGCATTTCAGTGTGTTACTCACACAAAGCTTTCAGAAGGCTTGTATCACACAAATCGCTTTGAATATGGATTTTAATAATTATGAAATTGTTTATAATACCTTGTTTGCCTGGTTGATTAGAACTGCTTATTTAACCTCGTAACTGTCACCCGTCCCCTCAGTGGGACGCCTAAGTTTAGTTCACCATATTACAAATAAATCCTAATCTAATCATGACAAACTATATATTATTGGAAAGCTCTAAGACTCCTAAATAGATATTTTACCATATTTCTGTGTTGCAAATTATGTAGGAAAATTAATAGATTAATATATGTCAAGAGTCATAACAGGAGTTCTGACCTTTGTCACAAAAGACTTTATTCGCTGCCTTTTTCCCTATCACGCTTTAGAAATCATAAGAAATTATATATCAGTCGGAAACTTAAAATCTCAAAATTCATCCTTTGACAGCCATTTTAAAATCAGACATTGCATTTTTATGGGAAATGTACATCAAAATCATATTACAAAATGTTTTCATTTATGAATTATAAAAATGTAAGTTTGGATAGTGCATTTTTACGTCTGTGTCTAAAAAGTGTGTCAGTTTAAGGTTTAACCCATGTTTAAAAATTTAGTAATGCATTTTTTAGTAAATGCATTTTAAATGTATATTTATTTTTTGAAATGCTATTTTTTTTAATCAGAGTGTTGTGTTTTTATTTCTTGCTTTTCTCTTTTGCCAAATGATTTACCATTTTGTAAAAAACGGTTATTTTGTTACATTTAAATATGAATAAGAAAACAGTTTTAACTTTTTATTTATTTATTTTATTTTTTTTGAAAAGCTTGTCTATCCTTGTACTTGGGTTTAATTAATTTAAGTTTTTAATTTTGTTAATAATAACAGTTTATATAAAAAAATTGATTCCTTTTAAGTGGTACTTCTAGTCCTCCATACTGGTCCTTGTATGTTTGCATTGTATGGAACAGCTTGGATGTCACAAATGTAATTTTTGGGTGTAAGGATGTCTTATTTGCTCGGAGCCAGTGTGAGAGAGTTACGGGTTAGCTGACAGAAGCCTCTTAAACACAGATTCTGGAAAATACAGAGATAATGTGTCCTATGATTTGTCCCGGAATCGTTTGATTTTGTTTCATTCATACTGCC
Organism: Labeo catla; assembly: GCA_012976165.1. Lineage (NCBI taxonomy): Eukaryota > Metazoa > Chordata > Actinopteri > Cypriniformes > Cyprinidae > Labeo > Labeo catla. The sequence goes on along the minus strand of VONZ01000136.1, from coordinate 160,798 downwards.
AGTGATTTTTCTGGAATATGTGCATGTGTTCACGTGACATTAGAATGTGATGTGTAATGTGACTCGTACTGTTCCACTAAGCTGGCGAATGATCTCAGCTTCAGCACGGAGGAGTGCCCTGATCTGTTGTTTATTCCAGTTTGCAAAAATTTTTTCATAGTGAACGTTGATCTGCCTTCAAAACACCCTGTAAAAGTTGCATGATAACGTGTGTCATCACTACGACACACCCTTTACGGTACTGGTCCTGCCTTTCGTTCTGGGACTGATCTCGGCCATGTTACTAGGTCCCCATCCCGGGAACGTTCTCGGGACGTGTTTGCGTTTAAACAGAAGGCACTCTGGCAGTTTTACGGGATCAGCGCTCTGTGTGAAAGGGGCTAGACTGTCTTTTGGCTCATTGGGACACTGTTGCATCTTGCGTTCACTGATCATGCACATGTGTTCTTTTGCCTTGCCAACTTAAACATTTGGTTTTCTGTGATGTACTGAACATTATTGTTGTGAACTCCGTTAACATTATCTGGCTGGCTGACATAGACGAGGTCTGGTGAAGTTGCAAGAATGACTTGTGATAGTCTTGAATGAAATGAGAATAGATGGGCCATAATTTTTTTAGGGTGGGTTTCTTTACTCCAGTGTTATGTTCAGGAAGGGTGCTGCGTCTCAGTGCGTTCATAAGCCACCACCTGGGTTTGGGAAAGGACCTGGAATCATGCCAGGGTCCGTCGTGGAGAAGGCCAAGCCAGCGACGCATGGATCCAGAGCTGTCAGGGCTCCAGCTACTCCTGCTCTGTCAGCCTCTTCAGCTGCTGATCCAGCCAGACAGCTGTGAGCTGCATTCCATCCCGGATTTGGGGGGTGAAAACCATTACTTCTCCACTGATATCCAAGATGGGTATCTTGCACTGGGAATGATTGGACCAGCTCTGTGCAGTGACCCAAGACGTAATGTTTACTAAACGTATTAATTCCGTCTGTTCACATTCCTATGGGCTGCTATGAACGTGAAGCGGTTATTACCACACATTGCCGAGTGAGAGATACCTCATGAAATTGAAGTTTTGTGGCTTTTAGTCAGTCTGCTCACTCTTGAGGTACTATAACAAAAGTTCACAAAATAATTTTACACATTTACACATTTTAAAGTGCCTAGTTTTTCCAAAAATATTTAAGTAGTCATCTTGTTCTTTCAATTTACGGGATCTTTAAAGCGAACATGTTGTTTAGTTCGTTTTGTTTTGTATTTATTTTTGTTTTGTTTTTGTTTTGGGGCACTAAAAAAAGCATTAAACAAAAAAACACAAACAAACAAACCAATAAATAAATATTTATTTATTTGTGCTTTTGTTTAGTGCTGTTTTAGTTTTGTTTTATTTTTATTTTGTTTGTTATTTATTTCCACTTTTCCTATTTTGTCACAGTTTCTTGCACCAAACACTGTAATTTAGCTTTGTAACAATTTTCCAATTGGGATCTTTTTGTATGTTTATTTGCTTTGTATTTATTTTTGTTTTTGTTGTTTGTTTACTTTGTGTGTGTCTGTTTTTTGTTTTTGGTCTTGTCTTTCTTTTTTGTGCTTTTTTTTTTTGTGTGTGTGTGTTTAGTGTTTTGTTTTAATCTTGCTTAAGTTTATTTAATTCCACTTTGCCTCTTATGTCACAGTTTCTTGCGCCAAATCCTGTGATTTAACTTTGTCACAGTTTTCCAATTGGGATTTTTTTTTTAAGCGAACATATTGTACTTTTTGTTTGTTTGTTTTGTTTTGTATTTGTTTTTGTTGTTTTCTGTTTATTTTGGTTTTTGTTATTTACTTATTTGATTTTTGTGGGGTTTTTTTTGCTTGTTTTGGTCTTGTTTTAATTTTATTTATTTATTTATTTTTGCTTAAATTTTGTTTAAGTTTAGTTCCACTTTGCCTATTGTCACAGTTTCTTGCACCAAACCCTTTAATTTAGCTTTGTCACAGTTTTCCGATTGGGTTTTTTTTAAGCGAACATATTGTACTTTTTGTTTGTTTGTTTTGTTTTGTATTTGTTTTTGTTGTTTATTTTTATTTTTTGTCCTTTTTTGTTAGTGCTTTATTTTTTTTTTGTTTTGTTTTGTTTTAATTTTAAGTTTATTTAATTCCACTTTGCCTATTATATGTCAGTTTCTTGCACCAAACACTGTAATTTAGCTTGATGTCACAATCTCTTTCTGACCTTTATAGGTAAACAGGGTGTTTTTGCTTTGTGAATCACTCTCTTATGATTGGCTAACCTCTGCATGTTAAATTTGGTATAGCTACATAACTCAAGGGTTTTTTGGAAACGCAAACCTTTTTAAATGCAAAACATTGAATGGTATAGGAACTCAGTGCCTTGAGTTCCTGTCAACTGTCCCCTGGTCACAGAATAATGAAGCAAATGGAAATCTTGCCGTGCTGTTGATGGAATATTGAAGTCGTAGCCTAGGGACAATGTTTGTGACATTTTGGCAGTTTTTAAATGATTTTCTGTCTGATGCAGAAAAGCATAAACGCCTTTTTCTAAAGGTAATACTTCACTGTTGTCATTGTAAAGAAAAAGCTCTAGATAACACAACCTCTCCAAAAGTTTTGAGCAGCTGTTTAGTGAATGCTTTTTCTGTTACGTCTTGGCATTTGTGCACGGGGGGAGCAGGGGAAATAGCTATATTGTGTGGTATGTGGTTCTGTAGTGATATCCTGGCTTCAGGGATATGAACTGTGATAAAGAGCAAAGCAACTTCTGTTTTGGCAAGAGGCACAGGAAAAGAGATGACAGGCCGAAAGGCATGAATTTGATAAATTTACTTTAAATGTGCAGCCATTTTAGGACGGTTTTGTCCTCCTCTCCCTCTCTTAAACTCTGTTCTGTCTAAACTATCTTATGACAACAAATCACATTTGGACAATGGGGAGATCTTCGGCATTTTGACACACAATTTGTGAGGAATTTGATGCTGCTGGGTCAGTGACAAACAAGTGTGTTAAAGATACATTTTCGTATTTTAATTCCTGTCAGCCTTTTTATATAATTCTCAGCAAAATTGTCTCTGAATGATTGCGAAAATATAATGTAGTTTAACCATGAAGTAATCATGTTTATGAATTAATAACTATTTTTTAAACCTTTTAGAAAATAATGGTTAAGTTGCACACAGTCGCATATAATAACAGTATACATGGAAAATGTTATTTTTCATTTTCCTCACACCTTGAATACATGTGAATACTACACATCTTAATCATTAAAAGAAAAATCTAATTTAATCATTAAATTAAAAAACAACAACAACAAAAAAAAAAAAATATATCGTTTTTGGATCATAATGTGTTTTTTTTTTTCTCCTACTGATTTGGCAAACAAAAGTTAGTCAAATTATTTAATTTTTAACAAAACTGATTTATTTCTCCCCCTAGTGATATTAAGTGATTATACTGTGCTACCTATGGTTTTCTTCTCAACAAAGTCATACTTGTAATAAGGCTTTTTTCTGCATAATATGTTCTCAGTCATTACCGCATTGTTGAGGTAAGATCTCTTCAGATGGTGTAGCTTAATGTAAACTTTTTTTCTAATTCTGAACTAGGATTTTGCATGTTTGTTTTCAGTGATTTTGCCTGTAACAAATCCTTCATGAAGTTTCTTGTTCAGTCTGTGAGGACTCAGGAACTCGTGAGCATCCTTAATAACCCACGGATTTGCATTTGTCCAGAAAGCGCGCTTGCAGCAGTTGTGTGAGCTGGTGAGGAATAGCCTCAGCTGTTCAGACAGGCACCAGTGAAGTGTGAAGTTGTTATTTTTGGCTCCATTCCTTGTGCTCACCTACACTGTTTTGATGCTCTTTTAAAGTGGCTCTTGCCAGCCAGATATATAAGGGGTCTTGGCCCCAAACAGCTGCAAGAACCATTCTTTCTGTCTGTGCTCTCGCCTGTCACTCCTCAGGACCGATGAGGCCACCCGGTGCTGATTTTGTGCACCTCTGATTGTACTCTGCCACTCAAGACCTCTCCACGCGAGGCTCTTGATTAGGGAGCGGTCATTAGGGCAGAGAACGATACCTTCCGTTTAGGGCTGCTCCGATTGATCGGCTACCGATCACTATCAGCTGATAATCGCTTTGGGATGTTTGATCAGCGGTCTCTAAAAAGGCAGATCTCAAAAACCGATCTACAGCTGATGACGCGCCTGCCAAGAGAAGTTTGGCACGACATGCAGCAGCACCGTCTCACTCTGTTCAGCGCAAGTAAAACAATTATAGGTGAGGTTCAATTCATATTTCTTCATTAAATAACTTAAAGTAATGTGAAAACCTAATGTGAGACAGAATTTCACAAACAGCGTGAGTGAATGACTGCACACTCTCTCTCTTTCTCTCTCTTTCTCTCTCAAAAGTGCGCAAATAGCTTCCAATCACCTCATTGCGTCTGACTATAAGTGAGCTGCACAGTTAACACAGGGATTGTTACTTGCACAATAAAATCAGTGTCGCGTCGTCGCTAACACCCCATTCACACGGGGCGTCAGCGTTAACGCTTCACGGAGGGCATGTCTGAAGCTTTGCGCTGATTGGCCAGCGTCTGCACTGAACGGGATTGGCTAGCGTCTGCACTAGTATATTTGCACAAGGCGATCTGATTGGCTGATGCATGCGTTGGCGCTTGAAAAGTTGAAGTCCCCCTGTATTCATTTTTTTTTTATCCCCTAAAACTGATCTTTGATCATCAAAATTACATATTTAAATGTTTTTTCTTGTGAAAATAATTTTCCCATGCCTTAAATCAGTTTGAATGTAACTCTGCCCCCCTTGCCTCATTTACTATATGCGGATCTATGAATATGCAAATTAGTCCTGCCCCCACGCAGTCACACCAGCCAGAGCCCCGTGATCCACTAACTGAACTGTAGTAAACGCGATATAATGGCGAAACACGGATAATGACTGATAAAACTAATGTTTTTTACTAGCGGACAACTACAGTAGATACTGTAACATTTTTTTAAAGTTACTTACTTGACGATGTTGTGCCCTCAAAATCCCTTGAAGGCTCGATTGCAGCCTAGTTTGTGATTCCAGTTCGCGCCCGTGAGCATATGCGAGTGAAGTGCAGACGGCAATGCGGGAGAAGTGCGTCTGACTCCGGGCTACTTTTACATTTATGCCGCGGGTTATTTTTCAAGTTAGCGGTTAACGCCTAGCGGTTGTGCTCTATTTAATGCTCTATATGCTCTACTAAATGCTCTGTTTAATGTTTGGTTTTGTGCTGAAAATCCTATTGATATATTTTGCATGTTAATGATAGGAATCTATCCTTTGACGTGATTGGTTACTTATTTTGTGACGTAGCAAAAAAAGGGCTGTTTCAAACCGCATTTCTGGGACAGCCTTTGGGAAACTACAATTTTAAGGAGAAAATACTCAGCAATGGTGTTGATTAATGGACTGGGAGATGGTTTGTCTAAAAGCATATTAAAAACACCACATAGACATAAACAACATAAAAATCTTGATTTTCACTATAGGGGGACTTTAACTTCTGTCGTGCGCAACGCCAGTGACGCGACAGAAAGGACCCATAATTCAGTTCAACAACGCTTGACATCACTCCATTCAAAGTAAATGAGAAGCGTTAGCGCTGACGCCCTTTGTGAATGGGGCGTAATGTTTATAAATTGCTTTTTTTTTAATTCTTTGCACTCCGTTTGCAGTGCGTATTTTTTCTGCGCTAAAGTTAACGGATTGAAGCGTTCAAGCTACACATGGTTGCGGTCTATTAAAGCAGTGATCACTGAGTCTGTGCGGCACACGCAGAAGTAAAGTGACAGGGTGTTGTTTGCGGTAAATATGAACAAGAATTGTCATAATGTCATAATGACACCATAAATACATATAATTAAAGTCTACTGTGTTTCACAGTCAACACTAGCTTTTTTGGCTATAGATTTAAAGGAAAATAGCACTTTTAGATAAAGGCAATAATAGATGTTACTTGTGAAGGTAGGAAAACAAAGTTCTTTATTAATAGCAGAATTGCCTGTACCAAAGATTTAAATGCAAAAGAAAAGGCAGTGGAACTGACTGTTTCTATCAATGGTAAGGTTTTAATTTAGAATACTTGTGATAATGTAAGAAAAGTAGTTTAAATGTTTTACCACTTGCTTGAGCAACTTAATATATTAATCTAGAAGTAAATGCAAAAGTAAAAAGCATTTAATAATGTGTTGCTTATAGTTATTGCGTTTAAACACATCTATGAAAGATTACTGTACTGTATTTCTGTACTGTGTAAAAAAAGAATCACAATGCAGAAAAAGCATATCAATTACAATGTTTGGATTTGAAATCAAAATAATGGATAAATGTGTTTGTGGAAATCAGGCTTGTGCTACACAAGCTATTGTGTAGTAATTGCACAATTCTGAAAACAAAAATGCACTACATTATCAAACATTTAGGTGAGATAAATATTTTTGAAAAATGTCTAAAAAATGCTCCCCTCCACCCCTCAAATAATAAAACAAACAAACAAAAAAAAAACTCCCCTCTCAGAAGAGCCAACTAAGAGGTGAATTCCCCCATTTAAAAATAAATAAATAAATAAATCGGGCTCTGAATAAGTGTCTAAAAATCCTGATTGGAGTATCACTATAAATAATTCTACATGCTAAAAAGAAGGCTTTAAAAAGATTGGTATCGGTGATCGGATCGTCAGATACTGCTTCCTGTGACCGGCGATCTGCCTTTAAAAATCCTGATCGGAGCACCCCCACTTCCACTTGAGTGCCTGTGTGTCAGCGTTTGCGGCCATCTGCTGGATATCTTGCATCTTGGTCAGACAGATCAGCATTATGTTAACCCTTTTGGAATATAGCTGGGAAAGCATGTTCGTTCTCTTGCTTCTTTGCCAGGATGACAGACTGCAAGATATGACTTTTTTTGGAGAAACCAGTTGGCAGGAATCCAGAGCTGCCACTGTGTCATTGCCAATCCCTTGGTGGCTCCAGTCCAACTGCTCGGATTCAGCACTTTTCCCCTCCCACTGCTGTAATGTGGCCTTGCTAAGATAATGTATCTTTTTCGAGATAAAGCACACGTCTCAGCACTGATATTGATGTGAAGTTTACTCCATTTGCAAGAGCTCCTTGTTCGTGTTTTCTCCCGTCAGGGGCTACAATGCGTACTGTAGCTCATGCATGAAAGCTCAATTTAAAGAGTTTTTGCAGGCCGTGAGTTCCCTGACTGCTCTGGTAGGAACCGGATAAATTGACCTGTGGTTGCCGGAGCCGTGGAGCATCAAAACAGGGCAACTTTTGCTTGAATTATTCATATAATATATCTCGAAGCACACTGACTTGCTTTTTGGGGGCAGTAACTGGATTTAGATACTCTAAATGATCTCTTAATGCACTCTGCGGCTTCAGTCAGTGAACAGCAGTGACTCACCCATGCTGTTATTTAGTTAGTTAAGCTTCTTATGAAGTGGCATGGTTATTTAAAGGGATGGTTTACCCAAAAATTTTCATCATTTACTCACCCTCATGTGCCATTCCAAAACTGTTATGATGACTTTTGTGGAAGATTTTAAAGAATGTTGGTTAATCAAACAGTATTTGTTTACCATTGACTTTGTATGGACCAAAAAAAAAAAAAAAAACTCTTTATTTTTCAAAATATCATTAAGTTCCACACAAGATGAAGCCATAGAGGTTTGAAACAACATGAAAGTAAGTAATGACAATTCAAAGTTTCAGGTGATCTTCAGATGAAAGACATGGGGTTTTTTTTTTTTTCTTTTTTTGGAAGAAACTGTATACATATTAAAACTGATTTTTTTTTTTTGGTACGGCAAGAGACTGAACGACTAAACACTTGCATACTGAACAAATGTTGTTTTAATGATATGGCAAAAATCTTTTTTTTTTTGTTAGTTTTTAAGTTACTGAGCAGTACAGTAGGCATAATGGTAACTAATATAAAAGAAAAAAATGCCATTTAAAGGGATAATTCACCCAAAAATGAAATTTCTGTCATTAATTACTCACCCTCATTTCGTTCCAATCCCGTAAGACCTTTGTTCATCTTCGGATGACAAATGAAGATATTTTTGATAAAATCCGAGAGCTTTCTGACTCTACCACGTTCAAGGTCCAGAAAGATACCAAGAACATTTACAAAATAGTCCATGAGACATCAGTGGTTTAAGGATAAGAATTGTTGAATAAAGTTGTTATTTTATTTTATTTTTTTTGTTTTGTTTTGTTTTGTTTGCACACACAAGAAGTATTCTCATAGCGTTATAAAATTACGGTTGAACCACAGATGTCACATGGACTATTTTGTTGATTTTTCTTGGTACCTTTCTGGACCTTGAATGTGGTAGAACCCTTGCTACGTTAAGTGTCTACTTTATAATAGTTTTCTATGGAAGAGAAAAACACAAATACTTTTTTCTTTTTTTTTTTTTTAAGCCACATCAACATCTGCACACCATGCTAAAGCAGCTCAAAAAAAGGCATAAAGAAATAACAAACACCCTGTTTTATTTATGCAAAGATATGATGCCCACAAATATTGTTAATAAAGCTGCAGCTACTTCTGATATGTAGTCAAGCAGAACATCAGAGCCTTAGTTAAGTTTTACAGTGCACTTTATAATTAATGGCTTCGAAATTAAAAGTCATTGCTTGTAAATGGCGTTCTGGTTTTTCGTCATTTAAGAGACTTTTGAGCCTGGGTTGTTGTTTTTTAATTGTTCTGATGGTTTTATTGTTCATTTTTGTTGTGCCTTTTGTCTGTTCTAGTGACATGATTTGACATTTTTACTTTATTTTACCTAATGTCTTAGTGACAAGTTGTTACAGCTTTTTGATAATTGGGTTCCTTTTTAAAAATCTATTTCAAATTCATAAACAATGAAATGAATTTCTGAATGTAAACAGTGTGTGTGTGTGTGTGTGTGTGTGTGTGTAAGAAAACATTGAATCAAAATTGGGATTAAACAAAACAGAATTTGAAACTCCGTTTTTACCCCTTGGATGGAGCAGTATCATTTCTATCAGTATAATTTGATGTTGCAAATGTCAAATAATGAAGGAAACCAAGTGAGCTGCTGTGGGAGAAGTGCATGATCCAAGTTGTTCTAAACATGAGATGTGCCTTTTTTTGAACGGTTCAAATGAATCCATAAACTGTAAAGTTTAAAGTGACTGGCCCTCCTGCCTGTGTTGTTTAATGCATTTAAGACCAGTTTTCTTCAGCATGTAAATTACATCTTAGGGTTGTAACCTTATCTGTAAATGTCAGCGACTATTTCTATTTGGCATAAAATCTCATTCTGGCATCAATGAGTCTCTATTAAACTTTAAACAGTCAGAGCACAATAGAATGAAAGTGCAATAATTCTGACTAAAGTATAAATTTTTCTAAACAGTTTTGCATCCAAAAGTGGAAGCGCTTCAAATCTCTTCCCCCATAAACTCCAGTAAGAAGTGTGTCGCGGCAGTATTGACAGAGCCACTGTTTAGTAGTAAACTACTGCTTAATAAAAAAAGGAATTTAATGTTGGTTTTTTATCCCAGCTGTACCGGAAACATACTGATCTGTAATTTCAAAACTGAGGTATTCTGTATACAGAAATGTCATTTTTTTTTTTTATCTTTACATCTCTATTTAATATATTTTAAATCCGTCCTTCCACTTTAATTGAATGAATCTAAGCAAGGCCTGTTGTTCTCCAGAAAACCAGGGTGGTAATCTGTCTGAAACCCACCAGCGTGTCGCTTATATTCTCCCCTGCTTGCTCCTGTTATTGCTTTGTTAATCGATGTGCTCTGATTCGTTTCGCAGGAATGCCTGAAGCGTCTCGGAAGACTCACCTGCAGATCCCGAGCTCAGGCGAGCAGAGCCACTTTTGATGAGATTCTGGGAGGACCACACTGTCAACCAGAGGTAGGATGGGAGCCGGTCAGGGTTTATTGCTTTACCAGTTGGAACGTTGTTGTGTGGTCTTGCTGTTTCTTGTAATGTACTTGCACCAGCTGCATGTCTGTCAAAGGACAGAAGACTGAGTAAACAAATTTTACAAAGTCCTCAAATGTTCACATGGTTACTGTAGTCACATGTAGTCATAGAATTGACTTTTGACTTAATAGTATTAACACTCTCATTAATATTTTTTCATGCCAATTTGCATCTTATAGGAGCAGTGCGTAATTTCTAATTCTCCCAAAAGTGAAAATTCACTCATTATGTTGTTCCAAACTTGTATGACTTTCTTTCTTGTAGGAAACACAGAAAATATTTCTAAAACACAAATATTTCTCTCTCTCTCTCTCTCTAAAAATGAAAGTCAGTGGCATTAAAACAACATTTGAATTCAGTTTTGATAAAGCTTCCCATCCCATCTATTTACCAACCGGTGCAACCTTTTTTGGGAAATTTGCCTTGGTGAGCTGCTTCAAACTACCGAAACAAACTCTAAATGGACTTCATTTTGGCCAGATTTTGTTTTAAATGATGGTACACCAGTCCGTTCTTCAATTTCACTGGAAATATATCAGAGCTTGCAGGTAGTTTGCAGGTATGATTTCCTGGCCATGCTTCATTATTCTATTAATAAAAGATGGCAAATTGCCACATTCTGACTGGTTGTTGGTAGGTCTGTAAGGTGACGTCTATAGAGGCCTGTATCAAAGTTCATCTTTGGAACTGAGATTTGACAGGGTTTAAATGGTTTAAATCATATATGAAGCATTTCCCTTCTGTATTCAAAAAGAGACAAAAAGGCACATGAGTCACACTGATGGCAGGTACCAGTGTTTCTGATCAGCCAAAGATTTGGAGAAGAGCCTGACTGTATCCCTCACACGGTTCACATTCCTGCCTGTGGGAATGCATGAGAAATGAAACCCTGGATTCCTTAACAAATTGAAATTCTGCCAATCTGTTGTTTTGCTGTGAGCTGTATTTGATCATTTAGGTTAAAATGCCTCATACAGACACTCAAAAACATTTTCAGATGTTTACCATGTTGTAACATACCTGCACATACGTGTCTCATACAGCTGTATACTTGGGGCCTGACGGTGATGTGATGCTCAGGGGCATCACTGATCTTTACATCCTCTTTTGTTTTTCACCTTATGGCAGTGAAGGTGGAAGATGAATTATAAACTTTCATAAATAATTGAGAGCCATCGGCAGAAGTGAATTATTAATAGGTGAAAAAGGCATCGCTGTAGATGCGTAGAGATGGGCTAACATGAGCTTGTCTTAGTTTCATGAAACGGACGTGTTATTTCCTCTCATTAAAAAAAAAAAGTGTGATTTTGCTAAATAGAGCAACTGGAGTACTTGTGATTATTTTTGCACTTGTACCCTGTATTTTTTTTTTAAAGTATGATTTTAAAAAAATAGACTAATGTGGTGCTTTCAACACTGTGATGTGAAGTGTGAACAAAGAGGTTTCCTGCAGAGATGTAGTACTTACCATTTGAAAAATTGTAACTTGGATCACGTGAGGCATCTCAGTCAAGTCATACAGTGGCCTTTGCTCTCCTTTTCTGCGTACCACCAAAGCAGCATTAACCGTTGCGCTGTTTTTGAAGCAATTGACTGTTTGTAGAGAGAGATGCACATCAGACAGGCAACACACACACAACTGTCATCTCTCTCTTTCTCTTTCTCTCTCTCTCTCTCCCTCTGTTTCTCTTGATCAGTCGATAATTAATTGAAATAAATGCTATAATTCATCCTAATAAATGTGATCTTACTGCACTATTTCATCTCTGTGTTTGATTTGAAGTGGGCAGAATGCTAGAGATAATGTGCCATAACTGACGAAAATAACCGTCATTATTGCGCTGCAAAGAGCAATACTAGTTTTAACTTGTCCATAACTTTGCCAATTACCATGAAATAAGTGGGATAATCAACAGCTTGCCGTGCATTACAGGATTTTAAATGTACTTTGCACCGGGCCATTCTTTGTCTCCACGTTGTGCATTTAAAATCATTTAATGCACAGCAAACCGTTGATTATCCCTTACAAAATAAAATAAAATAATTTGCATGTAAGAATTCCCATGCGTCTACTAACCTTACCTGAGTGCTCATTGATGATTTAGCTTCACTGCTATCTTATCTAATGTGTAAGAGGAAAAATAAATCTAAATTTTGAGATGTAGGTCAGGTGAGCAGATTTTAGATTTAAAATTTGAAAAACAAATGCTGTTTTGACCCATTCATCAGAATCTAGGCTGTTTCCCAAAAGCATCGTAAGCCTCAGTAGATCGTAGAAACCGCTGGCACCAATGGTTTCTATGATCTACTTAGGCTTACAACACATTTGGGAATCACAGCCTTGGTTTATGCCAGGTACCAAGTAGTGGCTTGACTTTGACTCAGTGTGATATGACTCTGGAATGGCTTGGCAAGGTCTGGAGATTTTACTCCTTTTGTGGAATTTCATTTTACGTAATGAAGACTTATTCATGAATCAGTTCAGATTTTTTTTTTGACCTGTGACTGAGCACTTGATTCTTAGCAGGAGCTCGACTTGCTTGACGTGAAACGCTGGCTTCATTTGTGTCTGCTTTCTGTGCACTATTACACACTTGTTTGGCAATAATGAAAAAATAATATTTGCATTTACATTTGCATTTTTTTTTCATTTAGTAGACGTTTTTATACAAAGCAACTTACAAATGCGGAATACAACAAGTGATTGTTTTGAAGGGGGTTGTATCTAAATTGTTCAGAAGAGTACAGGCTAGAATAGAGCTGACAGTAAGAAATATAGAGGACAGCTTTTATAGAATTAGTGCATAGTATATTGAAAGTGTATAGAAATATGCACTACCAGTTTTTGAACAATAAGGTTTTTAAAGTCTCTTCTGCTCACCAAGCCTGCATTTATTTGATCCAAAGTACAGCAAAAACAGTCAAATTATGTGTATATATATATATATATATATATATATATATATATATATATATATATATATATATATATATATAATGTATATATTATGTATATATATGTTTCGAATGCGATTCATCTGTGATTGAGTGCGATTTTTGTATAGCTTGTCAGTGATTTACGGCTCTGTGTATTAATTGCCGCTCCAGCTGAACACACGTGATTTGCTGCCTGTATGTATGTGTATATACATACATGCACATATAGGCAGCAAATCAGAATTTTAGAATGATTTCTGAAGGATCATGTGTGTATATATAATAAAGAAAGTTTAGAAGAACATCTGATTCTGAAATTTTGTGCAACATTTTAAATGTTGCATTTAAAAAAAAAAAAAATATATATATATATATATATATATATATATATATATATATATATATATATATATATATATATATATATATATATATATATATATATATAATATAATGTTACATATAAAAATATATTTCTATTCTATGCTAAGTCCAAGCTTTTGAATGGTATAGTGTGTAAAACCTTTTTATTACAGATAAGTGCTGATCTTTGGATCTTTCTAGCCATGAAAGAATCCTGGAAAAAAAAATTACTCCGCTGTTTTAAATATTGATAATAGTAATAAAAAAAAAAGCAAATCAGCATATTAGAGTGATTTCTGAAGAATCACGTGACACTGAAGACCGGAGTAATGATGCTGAAAATTTAGCTTTGATCACAGGAATAAATTATATTTTAAAATATATTAAAATCTGTTTAAGACTGTTTAAGAAAACAGTTATTTAAACAGTAAAAATATTTCAACATTTTACTGTTTTTGTTGTACTTTTGATAAATGCAGCCTTGGTGAGCAGAAGGGACTTCTTAAAAAAAAAAAAAATTTCTTTGTTTTAAAATCTTATTGTTCAAAAACGTTTGACTGGTAGTGTACACACACTACTATTCAAATGTCATTATTTTTATTTATTTATTTATTTATTTATTTATATATAATATAATATAATATTATAATAAAATATATATATATATGTATGTGTGTATATATATATATATATATATATATATATATATATATATATATATATATGCGTGTATGTGTATATATATGTGTATGTATTTATATGTGTGTATGCATATATGTGTATTTATATGTGTGTATGTATATATGTGTATATATATGTGTATGTATTTATATGTATGTATTAGTATTAGTGCATTAATGAGATGTAGTTAAGTGCTTATGAAAATGATGACTCTTCGGATGTTTCTTGATAATTGTTCAAGTAGGTTTGTATACAGAAGTGGAAGGAGGAAGAAAATTAGATTAATCATAATTATATACCCGCAGTGTCTTTGCAAACAAACAGTGGGCATAGTGCAAAGAATCTGCACTAACACATGGAATCCACACTGCGCCAGTTGTGGTTTCAACAACAATTTTAGTCGATAAGCCTCTAAACAACCAGGAAAAGTTCTTTTAACACTCGTTCTTTTGCACTCATGTAAATACGGTTAATTATGCGCCCAAGATCATTTGCTCTAGACAATGGCAGTGCCAAGAGCACTAGACTTGTGCCGTCCTCGTCTTTTGTGCGAGTGTTTTTAAATGTAAATGCAAACCTACAACTGTTGCGGAGGGCGCCTGGATCATGTCCATGAATACCAATGAACAGCCTTTTGAGCAAATTCACCGTGATGCTTAAACAGTACTGGTTTACTCTGTTTTTTGTTCTCTCTGTCCTGATTTATCATTCTGTTTAGTGATCGTCTCAGCAGTGGTCAAGGTGAGGTTTGTGTCTGTTCCCATTTTCAGAATGATTCTCTGTGGATGTAACACTGTCTGGTCCCAGTATATGGCCTGTGCTGCTTTGTCAAAGGAAATGAAGGTGAGATTTCAAACAGCTGACAGCTGCATATTGTCCGGGACCTTTGACGACTGTACCCGACACACTCCAGAGTCGTCCTGCCCTGCCAAATCATCACAATTCCACACTTGAAAGAGATTTTTCTGACAAAGCAGCGTCCACACACAGTTCAGGTGGTCACTGCGCTTAGTTGAGTTGCGGAGTGCAGGAACCGGTGGAATCGCTCACGCCGGCTGCTCGGCATCTGGCATTAACATTCACTCTGAGACATACGGAAAAGGGAGATAACCTACCATGCTTTTGTTGTCCTTTATCTGTGCATAGCATTAATTGCGCACAAACTTGATTACTAAAAAGACTCTACTTACAGAAATGTGTATTAAACCAGTGCCTGTTTATGTTTTCAAAAAGTGCAGAGTGAAAGCAGAATATGGCTTAGCGTAAACATTTATGTGTATGCAATACTGAATTTAGGAATATAAAACTTTATAAGGTTGTTTCGAAGGGCTGCCACTGGAACTGTGTGCTCACTTTGGATATTTGCTATTCATTCATTACAGAGGTAAGAAGTTGATGATGCTTATCAGTAATAATAATAATAATAATAATAATAATAATAATAATAAATGTATTATTTATTTATTGTTATTATATGATTTTATATATTGTTATTAGAACTTTTTATCAAATCATTTTTAAATCAACACCTTTTTAAAATATTTATTTTTTATTTTTTCATTTTTAATCTTTACTGTTATTATTGTTATTATTATTATTATTATTATTATTATTATTATTATTATTAAGTACCACATAAAATCAAAGTCATAATTATAATAATAGTACAGATTAAAAATGAAAAAATAAAAATTTAATAACACATACATGAAGTATAATAACAATAAATAAATAATACTTCTTCTTCTTCTTACTAGTAGTAGTATTGATAAGCATTATCATCTTCCTAACTCTGAATGAATTGCAAATAACCAAAGTGAGCACACAGTGCTCAATACTAGTAATAATAATATTATTATTAATAATAATAATATAGGTATCACAAAATCAAATAACCATAAGATAGCGACGCTAAACATAAATGCATTAATTTAAAAAATCTTATTACATTAACAAAAACAATAACAAAACATTTATTATTAGTATTATTATTAGCAACACCTAATAATTTATATTTATAAAATATTTATAAAAATAATAATCATCGAATAATCATAAGATAAACTACAAAAATAATGATGCTAATATAATAATAATAATAATAATAATAATAATAATAATAGTAGTAGTAGTAGTAGTAGTAGTAGTAGTAGTAGTAGTAGTAGTAGTAGTAGTAGTAGTAATAGTAATAGTAATAGTAATAATAATAATATATGTATAACAAAAAATTAAATAGCCATAAGATAGCGACGCTAAAAATAAATGCATTAATTATTATTATTATTTATTATCACTATTATTGTTATTATTATTATTATTATTATTATTATTATTATTAGCAACACCTAATAAGTGAGACCCGCAATAGAAAAGAGTAAAATATTTATTTATTTATTTATTTATAATAATAATAATAATAATAATAATAATATCAAATAACCATCAAATAAAATCAAATAACCATAAGATAAACTACAAAAATAACAACGCTAAAATAAATGCATTAATTAAACAAATTCTTATTATATTAACAATAACAAAACATTTATTTATTTGTTTGTTTGTTTGTTTGTTTTATTATTATTATTATTATTATTATTATTATTATTATTATTATTATTATTATTAGCAACACCTAATAATAAGTGAGACCCACAATGGAAAATATTAAGATGATGATTATTATTATTATTATTATTATTATTATTATTATTTAAATTAATAATTATCATCATTTCAATACTGTCTATTGTGGGTCTCACTTATTATTAGGTGTTGCTTTGCTTAACTTGGTTACAAATTCTTTGCATCATGCATTGTAGAATATTTAGGATGTTTTTGGTTATTTGACATCAAACTGATTATTATTATTTTATTTTATTTTTATTTTTTTTTTTTGATGAAGAGCCATGGAGCTTAAAATGTCACCAAGATGGGATTATTATTATTATTATTAATTAATTAATTAATTAATTATTTTAATATATACAAGGATTTTTGCTTAGTTTTTTAGGTCTGTGTGTGCGTGTTTCTCTTTGACACTTCAGGACTTCTGTGTGCAAATGAACTCTTACAATATGTTCCTGTTGTGGCCATCATTCTCTGCATCCTTCTTCAGTTGACAGCCAACTGCCAGCTGGTGATTTTATGTGTGTATATGTGTACACATGCCTCAGTCTGTGTCCTCGCTCAGTCCTGTTCCCGACACGCCCCTCTTGTGTCTTGCACCACTGGCCTCTGACTGCTGATTGATCGAATCCGCCTGGAGACCAACACCCTTCTTTCATTTCTCAGCACCTTGGGAGACAAGAAGCAGGTTGCCTGCCAGCTTCGCACAGCCTCCTTTGACCCACCGAGTCGGTAAGGATGCAGCACAGCAACAGGAGTGGTACTTCGACCCACTTTAGCAGACACAGAGGTGCTTTAACTTTAGCTCATGTCCTTTTTGGGCGGCTTAAATGGAACAAGCACCTGGTATCGATCAGTCTCTCTCATGGGCTCCACATGCTTGCACTTCGTTGCTCGGTGCAGTCGTAATGCTACTAGCGTTCTCAGACATACGCACTCATTCACAATTAAACATCCCCCTGTTTTCCTGGCAGCCCCTCATGTTCCTTTCGCAGTCCCAGAACAGTAAGCCGTCTTAACAATCTGAGCTCGCTCTTTTCACAATCCAGGGCAATCATCAGCAGGCCACATGTGCTAGCATGCTTCAAGTGGTCGAATGTTCTCCAAGTAGGGTGGAGACTGAGAAAAGAGCTAGGATGCTGGGTGGAACTGTATCCCCAATAACGTTCAGCAGAGATGCTACCGCTGCTCTCTTGCTCTTTTCCTCCCCAGCTGCTGTTCAACTCAATTATCTGATTCGCTGAGTAGTCTGTTCCGCTCTCATAATATGCGGTACTATTAGGAATTCTCTGCATGCTGTGGGGGGAATGAGGCCTACAGGCCTTGCCCCCGGGAGCCATCCTTCAACCCAGAGAGCTCGGCGCTGACGCAAAACAAAAAGAATCCCTGCTTTTTCCACTTAATCCTCTATATTTTCTTCCATCGATTCACTCTACACATCATTTCTTTCAGAGAATTATTGTTATGAGTGATAATCTTTAGGATATCGCACTATAACCTTTTGAATTGGGTTCACTTTTCTTGCTTCTTTGTGCTTCATCCAGAGCACCTCAGCTTAAATTTATTGTGTTTGTCTAAAGATCTAAAAACAAAAATGTCTAAAACCTCTTTGTTTTTAGAAAACTGTAAGAATTGGATCAGTGTGATGCTCTTATTTTCTTTTTTCTTTTTAGTTTTTGTCCTACCTGTTGATTTATTTAAAAATACAGTAAAATTAATTTCATAAAGGGATCTGTGATGAAATTTAGTAGCTTTATTTTTTTAAGTGCTGAATTAATCTTCATTTGGATATTTTATAAATGTATATTAAAAAAAGGTCAGTATATACATACATGTATATCATGTATACATGTATATGAATGTATGAATTAATTTTAACAAAATAAGATAGACCATACAAATTGCATGTTATTTTTTTTATTTAGTACTGTCCTGAGTAAGATATTTTACATAAAAGATGTTTACCTATAGTCCACAAAACAAAACAACAAAAAAAAAATAGCTGAAATTATTAAAATAATTACCTTGATTTGATGATCAAGGTAAATTGTACTTAATTTGTCTCCTGGGAAACATGCAAGTATCTTCTGTTGCTTCCGAAGGACAGTACAAAATAGAAAAAATGGTATTTCAACAAAATAAGAAAAAAATTTGACATCTTCATCAAAGTTTTCACCCCCCGGCTCCTAATGCATCGTATTTCCTTCTAGAGCATCAGTGAATGTTTGAACCTTTTTTAATAGTTGTGTTTGAGTCCCTCAATTGTCCTCAGAGTGAAAAGATGGATATCAAAATCATACAGAAACTGCTGGAAAGGGTTCAAATATGCAAAAGATGCTGGAAAACTGAAGAATCTGCAGAACGTGGAGGATTTTTCTGAAGAACAGTGCTCAGCTTAACTGTTCAGAACAAACAAGGGACTCATGAACAGCTATCACAAAACAAAAAAACAGTCATAGATCATCCAGGTTACCACACACAGTATTAAGAACAAAAGGTTCCCAAACTTTTGAAGGGGGTTATTTTAGATGTTTACATATAGTCCACAAGTAAAAATAAAATTGCTGAAATTATCAGTTTTTTTTTTTTTTTAACCTGTGGGCTATATGTAAACATCTTTTATGTAAAATATCTTTCTCAGGACAGTACTAAATAAAAAATAACGTGTTTTGTATGATCTCTCTTATTTTGTCAAAATAACAAAAATAATAATTATAAAAATAATAATATTTTTTCATTACATTTTTCACCCTTATTATTATGACTCTCTAAAAACTTAATATGAAAAATTATATTTATGAATTTATTCGTGACATTTGTACAAATTCTTTTTACTTTTTTAAAAATCTGTTTTAGGCAGTCGTGGCCTAATGGTTAGAGAGTCGGGCTTGTTACCCAAAGGTCGCCGGTTCGATTTGAGCAAGGCACCGAACCCCCAATTGCTCCCTGGGCGCTGGAGCAATGGCTACCCACTGCTCCAGGTGTGTATTCACAGTGTGTGTTTGTTCACTTCTCACTGCTATGTGTGTGCACTTGTGATCGGTTAAATGCAGAGCACCAATTTTGAGTGTGGGTCACCGTGCTTGACAATTTTAATAATGACTAATAATGCATATGTATGGATCAGTTAGGTATAAATGTTATTACTTTTTACTTGATGGTTCTTGAAACCTTGAAAATTGTGTTAACGTTATATTAAACCAGCACGAATATAAAGAGTACATTTTGGAGAGCTTGACGCTATAAACTATATAAAAAAAAAAACTGTGGACATCCTTATATCCAGAATGTGGTCATCTTCTCCATCGCTTCTTCCAGAAGAGAGAAGGGTTATCGCTCACCTTCCTTCCCTACCTCCCTGTTTTCTAAGGGTGTGGAAATGGCCCTCAGCTGGAACCGCATCCAATAAGTGTCCATCATCTCTTCCTCCCCATCACATGTGACTTGGTCTGGTACATTTAGACCATTCCCAACCTGACTTCTCATGGGGTGATGACTCCATTTAAGCATGCTGTGCCGATGAAAGTGACAGAGACAGCTCCTGTGTGTATAGATTCCCCCTCACAGAGAGAACGTTTCCTCCACAGTAGCCTGAAAGCTGGACTCGACTTAGCACCCTGACGATGGAACCACTTAGTGGATTTTAGCCTCAAATGTCAGACCGGTACCCCAGGGATGCGCTGCAGTGCGTTGCACTGATGTGATTTTATAAATAACATTATTCAGCACTTTATTCTGCAGTGAAGTAGCATCATCTACTCTGCTGAAGAAATGATAATATGTGATCTCAGCGATGTCCGGAATTTGATGAATGTTGTTGACTGACCTTTCGCTCGAACTGTAGAGCTTATTATCGATTGGCACTCCACATGCTTGACTGTCAACATGAGTGAGATTTTCTGCAAATTCCCGCAGTGAACCTTGAGCCAAGTCTCCCTGATGACTCACTGCGTCACTGTGATTAAAGCTAGCTGGACTTGAAGTCCTGCAGTGCAAAAAGGCTATGGCAATTCCAAAGTGGCTTTTGCTGATTTTTCAGCAAAGAACTTTTTAAAAAAGTAATGTTTGGTCTATTTGTGCGCCTTTCCAATGATGTTGACATTTTAAGATGCTCATCTCTGCAAGAGTCGTTCCCTGTGTCTGACAAATAGCGCTGCCAATTCCAGAAGAGATGCCAGCCAGAATTCCCCACTGAGAGCTTGGACACACACACTGATGATCAAGGCAGTGCAAATGCTACACCTCGCCTTCAAATGGCACCCGGCGCTCTGGCAGTTGGGAAGACGAGCAAGAGAATAAAGCAGGATGGTTTCAGGGTGTTTTAGGTGGGTGGATGTGGATTGACGTGCGTCTTTGTTCTGACTCTAGTTATTCCAGCATGAGTCAATGCTCTGGCAGTCAAAATGGATATCTTAGGGGCTGACCATAAAAAGGTAGCTACAGTGTATTAAAAAAAATAATGTTTGCAGCTCTAAAAATGTCTGTTTTAGATTGTGTTGTACTGATCAAAAGTCTGAAATATTTGCTTAATGTTTCTAATATTTATTTCAAGTAATGTTCTTTATTTTTTATTTTAAAATGGGATTTATTTCTGTGGAAAAGCTGCATTTTCATAAGCCATTATTACTTTACTGTCATTAACCTTCAGAAAACATTGTAATAATCAATCAATTATTATGAATTATTAGTAATACTAAATATACATTTTTAAATAAATTATAAAACATTATTTAATATTTTAAAATGTATTTTATGTATACGTTTTATATATAAATTAAATGCATACATATTGAATAGAATTGTTAAATGTTAACCTTTTTTAATAATATTTCACAGTATTTTTGTTTTTATTGTTTTTATTTTTGGTTAAATAAATGCACCATTGCCGGTCTTAATCATTCCAAACTTTTGACCGGTAGGGTTAAAAAAAAAGAATTGGTTCAAAGTCAGAGTTGAAAACGTCTTGGAAAAAAAATCCTCAAATTTTGTATGTATGCAAATTGTATAATATCCAAGGTGCACATTTGTAGTAATTGTGCAGTTAATTCTCATTGTATTTTCAGAACGTTTTGGAATATTTCTCTCCCCAAATTTGTCACTACCGAAACACACTAATATATATATAATTTAATAAGAAGGGTTAAATTGACCTGTTAAGATTTTGCTTACATCTTCCATGTAAATATTTTTTCTGTTTTAGTAAAAAGTTGTCAGAGGTAAATCAATAATAAATACAATTTTAACAATATTTCAAGTGTGATTTATGTGATTTATAACCCACATACTAAAACACTACAAAAACATACAAAAATACTAAACAATTGTGTAACTTATGTGTTCCCTTTTGTCACTACCAAAACATTGATTACATGTCCCGTTCATGACTGTTAATAACTCCCAAAAAAAAAGTGTTTAATTATAGAAAAATGGTGTTTGGTAATTACATTCTACAAAGTTACACAAATATTTTTCATAATTTTGAGCATATTTACCTCAAAATTATGGGGTATATCTACTCACCATGTAGCTATGAGAGAGAGTGACATAAATATTTCCTGATCATAAATAAATAGGTGTGTAGTTAAAATCAGTCTCAGCCAATGGACTAAAACATACACTTTCAGTAACTTTCGGTTTCGGTAGTGACCTGAAAATGTGGGATACTTAAAATTTCAGATTTTACAAAGAAAATAGAATGGAATACAATACAATACAAAAACAATGGAATGGAAACAATGGAAACGCGAAAATTATTTCAGTATTTTCATAAGTTATTTAGGGGTTAGTGTTCGGGGCAGCCACCTCCCAATTGCAAGTACCCACTAAATGATTTTATATATTAAGCTTACTGATATTTTAAAGGGATCATCAGGTGTCCATTTTCCACAAGTTGATATGATTCTTTAGGGTATTAATAAAAAGTCTATAATATACTTTGGTTAAAAATTCTCAATGGTTGTGTAAAAAAACACCCTTTTTACCTTGTCAAAATGAGCTCTGCAAAAATCATCCCATTTTGAGGGATTGTTTCTTTAAATGCAAATGAGCTCTGCTCGCCCCACCCCTCTCTTCTCTCTGTGGAGTGACGAGCCTGTTTACTTTAGCCAGTTTTTGCGCCGTTTAGCTGCGAAACTTGCCAACTAGCATGTAATTAGGAAAGGTGATTGCAGAGATTCAAAAAACCCTTATACTCACTTCTGCTGTAGGTGAAGCTGGATCACAAATGATTTGTGCGAACATAGACGCATTTATGTAGATCGGGAGGCGCATTCCCTTCACAAACAAATGTGATTCACTGTATCTTCAGCGGCTCAGATGTCGGGAGTAAATGACAACCACTATATTCATTATTACATCTAGCAACAAAACACCTCAATCGCAGATATTCTTGTCTAATTTACATCCCTGCCTCGGCATCGAAACAATAGAGGTCGGACTGTTACAGCTATTGTAGGTCGGGCCTGAGGTAAGACGCTCATGTCATTCAACTATCGTGGAGCGGCCTCTGCCGGTGTGATGCCAAACTGACAGGCATCTGAGAATGGCTTGATTTGAAAAAGGGGATATTATTTTTACAGATTAATTAAAAACCACTGCATGGATTTTTTTTTTCATAATAGGGTAGATTTGTACATACACTGCCAACACAGATTAATGTTCAAACAACATGTAAAAGTGAACTTTGCATCCGATGACCCCTTTAAATATTATTGGGTTTCAATAGGTAATAAAAGAACATCAGTAAACATTTAAGATTTAAAGACTTAAATGCTTTTTAAATTTGCTTTTTGTTTGTGGGACAGCAGTTTGGACCAATTCTGTAGAATGGCCCATATAATTCCCACTTTCCATCAGTTTGCATCAGTTCTCTGTGCATGAAATCAAGTCGCATTATGCTTTCATTTTTCTAATTAAATATCCTGTTTCACATGGAAATGAGTTACAAACAAAATTTCACATTGACTTTGATATGTTATTCTCCATCTCATAACGTAGCAACAGCGTTCTTTCCAAATACGCTGTGTTGTTAAATGTGACAGCTGTATATAGTTTTTACTGCTCTGTATCTAGTGAAGCAAAGATGCATATATTAGCACTCATCATTAGCACTATCCCACATTGTACACACACAAAGCTTACCCTGTGGCCTGGCTTATACCTGTGACTTTCACCACCTGGCTTACTTAGCAGGATTTGGCGTCAGAAACAGGATGCAGAGGTGCCAACGGAGTTGTGTGCGGTGCTGCCCTGCGAACTTAACACTGCACCTGCGGTGAAAAGGGAGACCTGTGGATAAATGAACTTCAGAAGTCACTTGTTCAGTTCCAGGTTTAGGACGAGTTTCTCTTTGGAATGTCTAAATGTAGCTGGACAAACCCCTAGTGCAGATTTAATTTAGGTCACAAGTCCTTTGAGCTCAGAACTGTAGTTTTCGTTTAAAGACAAGGCTAATCAGACATTTATACATGTTGGTTGGTTGGTTGGTTGGTTGGTCTTAGGCACACAAAGTCGTATGCTTGAAGTTTACGAAGTGAAAAGTGCTAATGGAAGAAACAAAAGCAGTTAGATGTGGAATTTTGTTTGTCATGTTTGATTATTTGATCATGTCCTTCATGTGGAAACCACATATAAACCGCAAATAATACACCATCCGTGCAGCACAGAGGGAGTGTGTGTGCTGGATTGTTCCTCTTCTGGTAGATTATCCATATTCAAACAGAGATTACAGGTGATTTGGGATTGTACACAGGTGAGAACTGTCCATTTTGGAACACTGTATATGTACATCATACTCCAGCAAAAACTATGAATTTTAAAAGGTGTTTCTATTAGGGATGAGTCATAATAGTTGACTAGTTTTCAGATAACTGACTAGTCCATGAGTATATCATATTTATGCAATTTTTTTCTAACATTATTAAAAGATTTATGTAAATTCTCTATATTATAAAGTTCAGATCAGAAAAACTAACACTCATCAGACTGTTAATTCTTGTATGACAAACATATATAAAATAAAATATTTATGTAAATATTTAATAAATATTCATATTTTTAATAATAGTATTTAATTTTTATATTATACTTGCATATGTATCTTTTATAATATTGTTAATTCAAAATCTATATTTTCCATAATATGATTTTAAAAGTGCTGATATTACATTTTTATTGTTAATTTTATATAAGTGTATGTAAGTGTGTGTGTGTGTGTGTGTGTGTGTATGTATATGTATATGTGTATGTATATGTGTGTATATGTGTATGTATATGTGTATGTATATATATATATATATATATATATATATATATATATATGTATATGTATATATATGTATGTATATATATATGTATATATATGTATGTATGTATATGTATATGTATATGTATATGTGTATATATATATACACACACATTTTCCCCCTGCTGTATCAAAATCCTATCGAACCGTGACAAACCAAACTAAAGTGTTTAAAGTGAAGTGTTTTTTTTTAATTATTATTATTTTTTTTTTTTTTATAATAAGCAGTGGTTTACCGAACAAGTTTTAAATGCATTGTTATAATTAACATTTTCTTAGTGATAAAAATCTACCTTAGCTTATGCTTTAAACTATAGGGAGCCCTTCTACATTATAAGATTATAATTAACAACCCAAACTTAAATTTAATTACCATTTATTTTTCCACAGAATAATCAACACTTAATGTTGTAGTATGTATGCAAACATGTAAATTGCAAATAATGCAGTTTTTAAATTAACTTATAAATCATAAAATTTCTATTTGTTAAAATCTATTCAATTAGATTTAATATCAGATAAATTTCATAACAGAAAATTTTCAACATGCAATAAACAATTAAGACTAACAGATAAAATAAAATATAATGAGTATTTAATTAAATATTTTGTGACTTCATTTCTCTAGTGAACTAACGATCTGTGGACATTGATGACTTGCCCGAGGTAAATGAAATGCTATGTGACGTTTTATTTCAGTGCTGTTTTGTTGATGTCTTTTGACGGTTGAGACACTGATTGAGCGATTACCTGAGGCATGAGATGTTCATTCATGTTTAATCTCGTTAAAACTATTATTAGGAAGGAATGATTGCGTTGACTTGTGCTCCACGCTGCCATTTGAAAGGAACCCCCATTTACACTGCACAAGTCTGCGGCGCGTTACGGCTCTGACATGGCCACCGGAGCTGATCGCGGCCACAATAGTCAATGCTTGTGTTTATGCCAGCACATTTCTGAACCGTCCCAGAAGTTGCTCTCCGAGGTGTTTATACAGCAATCTGTCATGCCACATTAAAGACTGTCAAAATACCATTTATTGTTCCTGGGGGGAAAAATGCTGTACGTGTTTGGTACAAATACATGTACTGTTACACCCCATATATTTTAAAATAAGTATTGAACACGTCACCATTTTTCTCAGTAAATATATTTCCAAAGGTGCTGTTGACTTGAAATTTTCACCAGTTGTCGGTAACAACCCAAGTAATCCATACATACAAAGAAAACAAAACAAATAGGTTTATAAATTATTTTTTCTAAAACGGAAAGACACAGGGAAAAAGTATTAAACGCATGAAAAAAGGGAGGTGCAGAAAGGCATGGAAAGCCAAGACACACCAGCTGAAATCTATCCTGCCCCTTGTCAGTGGAAATTAAAATTAGCTGGTTCAGTCCCAACACCTACAGTACCAGGATGATGAAGAGGAAACAAGGGTGGACATTTCACCAAGACAGTGATCCCAAACACAGCCAAGGAAACTCTCAATTTGTTTCAGAAAAAGAAAACAAAGCTGCTAGAATGGCCCAGCCAATCACCTGACTTGAATCCAATAGAAAATAAGAACCTAAAGATTTTAGTTTATAGAAGATGCCCACAGAACCTTCAAGATTTGAAGACTCTGCCGAAGAATGTGCCAAAATCACACCTGAGCAATGCATGTGACTAGTTTCTCCATACATGAGGCGTCTTGAAGCTTTCATTACCAACAAAGGCTTTTGTACAAAGTATTTACTACATTTCAGTAGTTGAATTCTTTTTCCCCATGTCATTCAATTTTATTAGACATAACTTCATTTCTGAAATTATTTGTTTTGTTTAATTTGTATGTATGGATTACTTGGGTTGTTATCGAAATGTGGTAAAAAAAAAAATCATGTCAGCAGCAGATATATTTACCAGGAAAAATGTTGATACACACATATATACACACACACACGTTTGTTTTTATACTGACCAAACAATATCGTCTATCCCCTAACCCAACCCAACCCTAACCCTAAACCTACCCCTTACAGAAAACATGTTTGCATTGTTACATTTTGTAGCAATGTAGCAAGAGCAAGAGCAAGAACAAGTACACACACACACACACACACACACACACACACACACACATAGAAATATGTAGTTTTTCACGTCCCTGGTTTCTATTCACAAACTGTTAATCACACAACTGAATGGCAACGTTAGAGTGATTGATCTTTGTTTCTTGCAGCTCAGGCAATGTGTAATAAGGCCAATAACACACACACACACACACACACACACACACACACAAAATCGCACTTGCGAACATATATACTCCTCTTTTTTTTCAGCAGTTAATCTCAGTAGTGTGATTATACAGTTGTTTCTCGGTTTTTGCCAAGCTCCAGCCGTGTGAGCGTCAATTAAGGTGTAACGTAAGGTTTGACCCTTCAGAAATCGATGGCTGCTACTGCTCAGCCCGTCTAATTGGTAGTCAATGTGATGAATCTTGAGGGTGGCCAATCGTATTTGTTTCCTCTGAAATCCAATAGAGTAAATTCACTCTCCCTCTGTTCCTCGTTCATGTCAGCATGATGCATTGCTTCTGGCTTTGCTATAACTTCTAAAGCAGCATCCCCTCTCGCTGTCTCTCCTCTTGCCTCTCTTAACCCAAATCCCTCCTTCCCTGTCTCAAAGTGAAAGAGGAAATCTTCTCATTCCCTAAAGCTATGGGGCATATAGAATATGCCAAAAAGATTAAGGCACTGTTTTTTTTTTTTTTCTTCCTCCTGTTGTGAGGACCCTACACAATAGGTTTTGCTCTCATTTCTGCTTATTACCAAGTAGATTCAGCCTGCAGTTTTATGTAGGCTACACATTTGTCTTTGAACTGGTGTCATGTTTGTCCTTAGTGGGATGGTTTCTCACATTAATAGGGGCAAAGTTGTTTCAGTAAGGTGTTCCCTTACGCCGCCTTTCTTCCTATAAGTAATGAGAAGGTTGAGATCGGATAGTCGGCTACGTCCTTCATGGAAGATGCATTATGTCTAAGCTTGTATGTATCCTAACGGCTTTAGCTTATTACTTTTTCTGTACATGGATTATTGTACCAAACCCACTTCTTTGGGAGGTTTTGCACTAGCTCTTGAGTGCTGAGCCATCTTCTCAACCATTGATTCTTTTATTTGGATTCTCAGAGAGCTGGCCATATGACAAATCCTTCATGGTGGAGAAAATTAATGCATGCTATGCACTTACTTGATCTATAGTAGTGGAATGGTTAGAAATATCTTTTAAAAGGTTCACTCTATTGTTTGTTGTGATCACATTGTCTTAAAATTTGACAAAGCTACTAATATAAATAATAGTTAGTGTTTGAGTTTTTAATGCCTGTAGCAAATGATTTTCTTTTTTTTTTTTAAAGTTCTTGTGTAAGCAGTTTTTCACTAATGCAGATGAATACTGTACTCAAATACTGAGTCATTCATTGTGGAAAAGTAGTGCAGGAAACAATGTAATTTCTTTTTAATGAATCAACAAAGCACAGTTTAGCCAGTATAGTTTATTTTCTAAATAAATCTTATGAGCTGATTTTTTTGTTTTTGTTTTGTTTTTGTGAATCAAACACCTATAGCTTACAGTGTGCTGTGTTATGTTTTGCTTATGAAACTTGAATCACTGAATCACTGTAGTTTGTGATTGGTACTTATGACAGTGATTACTTAAAGATTAATTTTTGTCCGTATACAAATTAATGAATGAATGTAA
This sequence comes from Labeo catla, assembly GCA_012976165.1. Taxonomy (NCBI): domain Eukaryota; kingdom Metazoa; phylum Chordata; class Actinopteri; order Cypriniformes; family Cyprinidae; genus Labeo; species Labeo catla. The sequence continues at coordinate 132,122 of VONZ01000136.1, read as the reverse complement.
CGTCTTACCACATGTATAGTTTTTATCTACCGTATAAATTACTGGATTATTGTTAATTGTGGACTTTTATAGGATAGCTGCGAGTTCTTCTAGACGCGGCACTGCACTTTTGCCCATTGTGTGACTAACATGTTTATGTTTTGATTAGATAACCACAATGTTCTAGAATAGAAGCAGTTAAATTGTGAAAGTACACAATATCCTTATGTATGCAATTTCAATACTGTGGCCTTTGTGTAGATATTTAAAGATGGCCATCTTTAGCTTGATTGTTGATGTAATGGTAACACTTTACAGTGTGAGTCCATTTGTAACGTTAAGATTGATAAAAGCTGTAGAATAGAAGTATTGTTCCTTGTTAGAGTGTGTTAATTTCAGCATTCACTTATATATTTAAAAAAAAAAGTTGCTTTTGTTAACATTAATGAACAATGAACTAACTGTAATGATCAATATATAATTAATATTAACTATTCACTTACAAAGTATGGTTCAGTAGGCTACTTTTTTTTTGGTTCAGTAGGCTACTTTTGCAATGGTAGTGCCTTCTATTTATTTTTCCGTTCAGTATCATTTTAAAACTATAGGTCTGTTAATGGAGTATGTATTGGCGTTATCGACCTAGTTATGGGGTATCTAGCAAAATCCCAATGTCAGATTAGACCTCTAGTACTCCTCCTTGTCATCCAAGCTCGTTATGTCTTTCTTTCTTTGATGCATTAAGAGAATTATATTTTTTGAGGGAAAATATTTCAGCATTTTTCTCCATATAATGGACTGCTATGGTGCTAAAGTTTGAACTTCAAAATGCAGTTTAAATGTGGCTTCAAACAATCCAAGAATCTGAGTTTATTAAATGATCCCAACCAAAGTAGAGAGATTATCTCTAGAAACAAATGGTTGTTTCATTAAAAAAAAAAAAAAAACTCCAATTGTATTTTTCTCCTCAGCCCCAAAATCATCCTACATGGCTGCCAGAAATTATACAGTCTTTACTTGAGTGAACGGCTGCAAGAAGATCAAGAGCTCCTTCTCAAAATACTTTCGTAATAAGATATTTAATTAAAAAGCTATAAAATAAATTTCATTCTCTATATCTAAACAAGCACTCGTCATCCCATCCCGGCTCTTTCAATGTCTTTCATCCATCTCCATCTGTTATTTTCATAAAAGTAACCATGAAAATAATACGAACGTTATGCTAGATAAGGCCCTTCTTTCTCAGCTGGGATCGTTTACAACCACATCTGCTTAATATTTCTTTTGAAAGAGGTATTATTTTTCAGATTTTTATGCAAAATAGGATGGGTTTCCTTCATACTAGATGCCAGAGGGCACCCTCGTGCAGAAAATCCACATATGCGTCAAAAAGAGAACACTGATGATGTTCCAGCAAGGAAAGCTCCAATATGGATAAAGGCATCGTTGTGGCTGTAACTTAATAAAAACAAGATATAATGTTAAATGTTTCGAATGAAATGTAAGGACAATAAACACCCATCTGCAATAATATATGATTTATCTGTGTTCTTCAAACCTTCTCGTGTTTAATGATTTCTCTGGTTTCATAATGATTAAGTATATTTGTAAGCCATTGCTAATCGACATACAGTATAGAGTATATTGTCTGCCTCATTCTATGATAAGAAGCCACATCAGATCACAAAAGGAAGTTATTTCAAACACTCGACTGATGCTGTTAAGTAAAAATAAGTTATAATGTTCTCTTTTGTTGGACAACAAGTTTAGAAAGGCTTGTTGCATTAGAAGGGAAGATGCTCTGCAAGTGTTTTCAAATATAAACTGGGAGGCATTTCCTCATCTCAGCACGTGAAATCACAGGCACATACGCAACAAATTTCAAAAGAAAAAAAACAAGGAAATTATTTAAATGCAAAACTGAAAAACTGCTATTCACAAGCGCATATTAAACTGTGGATGTCGTACCAAACGGTTCGATATTATATTAAGTATATATTTTTAAAAACAAAACAAGTCTTAGTTAAATTGTCTTGTTAAATGTGCAGCAATAAAACTTGTGTAACACTGTTGACGGTCAATTAATCCACTCTTGACACAGGTTTGCTGAGTTAACCAATATTACGGGAAAGAGAGAGAGAACATAACTTCTGGTCTTTCATCCATGTGCTTTTAGAGGAAATATCATAATGTGCAAATTATGCAAGAACAAACCATTCCATTTTGAGGGGGGTCTTCTAGTGCAGTGGTTCTCCATCCTGGTCCTGGGGGCCCCCTGCTCTGCACATTTTGCATGTCTCCCTTATTTAACACACCTGATTGAGATCATCAGCTCATTAGTTCAGTTCATGGAACTCTCTCCTAATGAGTTGATGATCTCAATCAGGTGTGTGAAATAAGGGAGACATGCAAAATGTGCAGAGCAGGGGGCCCCCAGGACCAGGATTGAGAACCACTGTTCTAGTGGGTCGAACACAAATAAGTTATATCTCAATAAACACTTATTATTTAAGCGCACACCCAAATGTCTTGATAACCTAATCTAACTGAAGGAAAAACTAAATAAATAGAATTCTTAAAATGTTTTATTTAAATTTCTATTTATTTTTAGCATATTATTATGAAAACATAAACCTCTGGAGGTATGTGGCCTAAAACTTGTGCATTATACATATGAAAGACAAAATGTAATAATGGCGCACGAGTCAAAGATGTAGTCCAGAGCATGTTATCAGGTGGATACTGGAAGCAGATAATATCAGAATTTATTTTTCCAAATAAACAATTTCAAGTGCTAACACAGATATTTATTATCTTTTAAACCTGTACATTCAATATGCTTTAATTGCATATGATCTAGATTATTAGTTTTTGTGAATGCTGTTTAGAATAATAAACAGATAAAATGCCATTGTTATTATTTGCAAATGTCAGCCCAAATGTCTGTTTCTATCAGTAACTTGAAGTAACCTGAAGAAGAAGGAAAAAAGAAAAGAAAAGAAAAGAAAAGGAAAGAAAAGAAAAAGAAAGGACTATGGCCTTATCAGAAACCGTTTTTCCCCCTTTAGAGAAACCTGAAGCATCTTTTGTCCTGCCTCAGCACAAATGGAGCCTGGATAACAAGAGCAACGTACAAACTGACACGGACACTCCATTGTTGTTTGTCTCTTAAGAGGAGCTTTACATAGACATCTCATTGTGTTTCAGACACTGGACTCCAGTGCGGAACTGCACGCCTGCGCTGATGGCATTCCATTAGGCTCTGTCATAATAAACCCCATCTAATCACAGCTAATAAAACCCTGTGCTTTGACACAGTTCTCTTTTAAACAACGGGTTAAAAAAAGACATGTAAGCGCTTTGCGCAGCTGTCCTGGATCAATCGAGCGTGAGCTGTGGGAGATTAGACAGCCGGTTATATCCTTCTTTATAGCATTGTGGTATTGTGTCTCTGCTGAGGTTGATGGACAGAATAGGATATGGCACTGGCCTCAGGACAGTGGTCGAAGCTGAGAATTTAATCTTTTTGAAGATATGGCAGAAGATGGTTTTTGAGGGGGTTTTTTTCTAGCCACACTAGGGATGAATGACTGTATATCGCATGACTGGAGAAGTTATACAATGTGAAACACCCCTTATCCACTTTTAAACGTTTATTATTTTTATTTAACTATTTAACTTAGACTGTCTTGTTTCTTGTGATATTATTATTTTTATTTATTTATTTATTTTTTTTGGATGAACTATTTAAATTTTAAACTAGGGCTATTAAACGATTAATCGCGATTGGTTGCATACAAAAATAAATGTGTGTGCACTGTGTGTAGTTATTATATATATATATAAATACACACAAATTAATGTATATATTTAAGAGAAATGTTATGTACAAAATATATTTATTTATATATAATATAAATTATATAAAAATTATAATAAATACATGTAAATATTTCTTAAATATATACATAAATGTGTTTGTATTTATATATACATAATTACACACACATATTAGGTAAACTCAAACTTTTACTTTATATGCGATTAATCACGATTAATCGTATCACAGCCCTTAAATAGCCCCTTAAATAGTACTGTATATGTGGATTTTGATAGACATGATCACTGAATCTTTGTATGGAAAGTAGCTGGTTTAGCATTCTGCTGTTTTAAAAGCAAATGCCAACTGCGTATGGGTTTGTATTGGCAGGATTGTGAGTACATAATGACACATTTTTCATTTTTGGGTAAACTAACCCTTTTAACTTCAGTAATGTGACCCATTTATGAGTGCAGCTGGAAATACTGTAGAGCGCGACTTGATTTATCCATTAGCATTTGATTAGCTTATGAAAGTGGGCTGTGATATAATTATTAGTAATGCTTTTTTAAGACAGTAATGCTTTTTTTTTTATTTGAGCTATTGACATGAATGATGCCTAAAAATTGTGCTGGTTGTTGCTATTGCTTTTTTAAAACTACATTTGAACAGGTGAAAACAAAATAAAGTGTCAAGTAAGTTTGGATTTAATATTGTATAGAAAAGATTGTCTGTGATTTTGTAAAACCATTTGACCAAAGGAATCCAAAAACATAATATTTAATATTTGGAAAATAAGAGGGCGAGTGAGTTATGATACGAATAATATGCTCTTGCCTTGCATCAGAATGACTGTGTATAAAATGCGATATTTGATTTAGTTGATTCGCTCTTTGAAAATTGATTTTGTGCAATTGGCCTTCAGCGTCATCTCATTCGTAATGTCCTCAGAATGAATTCACTCTTATCTTTCCAGGTAATTTCAGGGTCAAGTCTAAATTTTCTGACCAGAGATAACAAGTAACACGACTGAAATTTATTTTTCTGACCTTTGTGGCTCCAGTGTCCTCTGAAATAAAGGTGACATTTCTCTCTCCCGCTCTCCCCTCTTGTTTCTACTCTCTCCTGGTCTTTGAGAGCCCTCAGTAGTTAAAGGGGCTAAAAATAGCCTGGTTCCCTTCGTGTTGTGCAACCTAATTGAGAGGAGAGGGACGGAGGTGCTTCTGAGCATCTGGGCTTGGTATGTAATGGCTGCCCTTGTTTTTATTTGCTAGTGGATGCACACCGCTACCAATTATCCCCTGTAGCATGGCTTACCACTGTAGATATCCTTAAAGAAGCTGACGGAAGTTTTTTCTGCACCCTTTCCCAGCGCGCTATGTTGCAAGAGCTTCGGTATAAGCAGTTTTCTTTAGCGTAGAATGTCATTCTGAACAAGTAGAATCACTTTATTTTGGGAATTCAGGATGTTTGGTTGTCACTATGAGTGTGCAGCTTCACTTATAGATACCAGGTGGATGCATACAAAGTGACTAGGTTCTTCCGCTTTTAAATTTCTTCAAAGCGTCCCTGAGGTTAATGTCCACATGGGGCTTGAAGGCTAGTTAAATCAAAATATCTCTCAATCCTGCACTTTTAACCCTGTAGATTGTCATTTAAAATTAAATCGAAGCTTGGATGACTTTATAAGTGATGGGGTCAAGCTTGCACTGTCTTCTCTCGTCTGAGCCATTAAGGCGCACCGAGGGAAGAGATTGAGCTGACAGCTCATTGATTTCTTTCTGTGCTTGTGTCAAACATGTTTCTGAAATGCTTCTTTGTCTTAGCACCGTCTGAGAGGTATTTGGATATCAGCGACTGATGGAGGGACATGAGAAAAGGATGGAGCTGCTCTGATGCACCTCACGGTTCGCTTTTATCTGTTGACACGTCTCACGGATAGGAGGACCCCTATACTCCCTGCTGCATCTACTGTTTTGTCCATGTGCAGTATGTGTGCAGTTGCTCTTTATATTCTGCTCACTCTTTTTGGTTTGTTTACCACCAGGATTGCCCAGACTCTGTGTAATTAGCTAACTTTGCATGATTGTAGGCTCATTTTGGTGACACCTGCTAAAATGATTGCTTATGGATTGTTAGTAATAATTGTAATTTCTTTTTTGCATTTTCTTTTGATGGGGGGAAAAAGCATTTTCTGTCACAGCAGTAGTTTAAGCAACAGTCGTGTGAAGCACTACAAAGTGCTAAAACTAAATCAATAATTTTTAATAATTGTTAACTTGTGTAGTAATTATGTAATATTTTAGTAATTACATGTAGTATAACTATGTACAAAAGTTTGAAAAAATGCTTTTTATTTTGCAAGAATGCTTTAAATGCAGCAAATATGGCAGAAAAAAAACATAATGTTAAAAAAGAATGCTATTCTTTTGAACTTTCATAAGATTCCTAAAAAAAATGGATGAAGCTTTCCACAACAAAATTAAACAGCACCTCAATGTTGAAAATTGAAATATTACTGGATCACCAAATCAGCATATTGGGATGATTTCTAAAGGATTATATGGTTGTGACACTGAAGACTGGAGTGGATGCTGAAGCTTCAGCTTTGCCATATAAAATACATTTTGCAATACATTAAAATATATAGATGTTTTGCGATCTAAAAATAGCTCACAGTATACTGTTTTTACTGTATTTGATTAAATAAATGCAGTCTTGGTAAACACAAGTGCAAAGCCCTCATTGAGACTTTTCAGTGGTAGTTTATAGGGCTGCCCTTGACTAAAGATGCTTCTGGTCGACTAGTAGTCATTTCTTTAAGTACTAGTCTACTATTAGTGGCACATTTAATAAACCATATAAATCATAATAATGAGCCTTTAATTGCCTACATAGCCTAATAAGCATTCAAGTGCACACAAGAAAGCTTGCCACAGCGCACTGGCAGATATAATATTATGAATGTTTCAGGGAAAAACAGCAAGGAGACTGCATAGTTTCTTGATAAACTAGTGCTTTCTTTGTTTTCGGCTTAAGAGATGAAGTCGGCGACACTGACTCGTCATCTCCGCAGTAGTGATGTGCCTGTATGCATGTTATATATGCAAATATCTGAGAATATTTGTTTTCTGTTTGGATTGGTTCATTTTAAAGTAGACATTTAATTTTCTGTAGATTATATAATAGCCTATGTTTTTCATGTCTAGTATACAGAGTTTTGAAGTTCTACGCTCAAGTTCACAGAAAACGCATCCAGTTTGCTTTCATTGTTTTACAAAAGCACAATGTTTCTGGGTGCACACAAATAAACATAGTCTTTACAGATTTGAGAGATGTATAATTTTACCTGTTGACCAAAAGTGGGGTATTTCCAAATGTTGCCTATTTAAATAAATGAATCAATTATTAATAATAATAATAATAATGTTTACTTTCCTGTAATTACATTTAATGGATGAATCATGAATTTTCCATGGTTTTTTTTTTTGTTTGTTTGTTTTTGCATAATACTAACTTTATGATTTTGTTTACTTTTTTATTAATTTCATTTTGAGCTTTTTAGTTCTGCACACTGTCAGAGTCCTAGCTTTTGTTTATTTTCATCTCTGAAAGTCCACACTGCTACCCTAACAGCCTGCGGCCTCTACTGTTCACCCTCATTTTTAGGAGACAAGCCTGCTCCCTAGCCATAATCCCATTTCCCCTGAGGTAAAGACGGTCGGTTGGGTGCATGATTGCATGTCTTTGCTGTCCGGTTTCTCTGGGTCATTGCAGTCCCAGCGAAACAGGAGATTACGTCCACTGATTAGGATGGACATTAGATCAGCAGTGCGGTGGATGCACAGATACAGCTGAATGCGGCCCATGTTGTGCGTGGGGTGGGGAAGGATCTTTTGGCAAGTCAGCCTGTCCTCGAGCTTGGCACCGGCAGCAGAACGGTGGCAGCACACTGTGTGCAGACAGACTGAAGTGTTTACCAGTACAGTTGTATCAAAACTGGTGTGTGTGTGTGGATGGCGGGTGTGAGAGCGCACAGGATGGAGCTCAGCACACACACCGTCTGGCCTGGCAAGGGCAAATGCAGTCTTCTGATGGAGACTGAGTGCCCTTGAGATTGGAGCCGCCAGCAGGGAAGATTGATTTGTTGCTCTCTGCTGCTTCCACTGTGCCTTCATACATAATAGTGACTTCGAGTGTCCCCTCCATTTCTGCCACCAAAGAAAGTGAAGTCCTTACATCTCAAGTATTTCGCATCTGTCAAGATTTCTTGAGCTCCTCAGACTTCACACTTGTTTATTCATCAGTATCAACCCATTAAACAGGATTTTCTAAGGGCGATTGGCAGCTAAATTGAAATCCGGCTATGGTGATACCTGTTTGTGAGTTATATCTGCTTCGCTCGGTTGTCTAGCTTCCGTATTCCCATATTTTTGTGCATTCTCTGTAATGGCCTCTAATTGATTTGAACTGTGAACTGATCTGCAGATGCTTTTTTTTTTTTTGTTGTTGTCGGCAGTGAACTTTCAGGTTGCATGTTGTCCACTCGGTGTGCATTCATCTGCCATTTTTATCGGCACATTTGGTCCAGCCCAGATAAACAGGATTAGGGATTTAGGATTACACTTCCCCGACCTTCTCCAGATTGTGCTGTGTCTAGGCCCTTTGGGCATCTAATGCTGTTTGTCAGTTCAGTGTTTGAATCCCTGAGGAGTTTACCAACCGTTTGTCCCAGTGGCGTCTTTACCCTTTGAACCAAGCAATCTGCTCAATGGAGAAGCTTGTTTTTATGTAGCTCTTGTTTGCTCTCATCCTATCAGTCACTTTATCTTTTGCTCTGTTTATCTGACTGGCCATTTCTCTTTCTTTCTTTCTCAGTCCTATTTAGTTTCGTTCGATCTCTGACAAAGCACTAAAAGAATCTTTTTAACACCTATAAGGGGACATACACATTTGCAACATTAGTAGCATTTGTACAAGCAACTTGTAACATTAAATTTGTTACATGAATTTATATTATAATGATTTATATTATCTGTGACAATAATCCGGTTTGATAAAATGTCAATATGTAAAGTAATTATGTATATTTATTTTTAAATTCCATGAAATAAAAAATAAACTAATAAACATATATTTTTGTATTTTTTTTTAAATAGATTTATTTATACATTGAATGTAACATCATAATAAACACATTTACTGAACTAGTATTGAATTTCATTATTTTTTCATAACTCAGAAATTAGTATTTTCTAATTTTGCCTTTTTAATAATAATAATAATAATAATAATAATAATTTCACAGAACAAGTCCACTTATTATTTTAGTCAATACCCGAGTTTCCATCCAAAAGTGTGAAGTTAATTTATGCGCAAAAATTGGAATATCTCAAAACATTTGAGAATAAGCACCGTTTCCATCCAACAAGTCAAAGTGAACAAAATCATCACTTCCTGCTAAACTGACATTATATGTTAATAAGGAAATTAGGAGAAGCCACTGAATATAGTAATTTTCACATATAATAAATGACTTGCGCCTCAGAGTGAGCAGACGAAACACAATAAATGTGATCATTTCTTTATGGATGCCTACTGTTTGGGAACACAGTCGTGTAAGACAGTTCTGGGAGGCAATTATACAGCAATACTTTGAGACAGACTTTGTTCAGGCATTTCAGAATGACCATAACAACATTTCAGATGCTGTGAAACGAGATAGGCCCACTGGTTAGACGTGTTTTGCCGTTCCATAGCGCAAAGTCACATGACATTTTTGATTCGTATGGAGGAATTTATTCGGCAAATGCATTTCCATCTCCCTTTATTCGCATTAACCGTTTTTTGCACAAGTCAAAAACCACCTCAAGTGAGCGTAAAATTTTTATTCGAAATGTGACGTTTCCATCACTCGTTTCTGATGCGATTCTTCAAAATGTACATAATAACAGGGTGATGGAGACATGTACTGTACCTTTAAAGTCCCTATGAAATCAAAATGTAAGGTTTTTTTTGGCTTTTAGTAAGAATATATTAGCCTTAATGTTATCTTTAAGTTTGTGTGCTTCAAAACAATGAAAAAATCTGTTTTTAGAAGATATAAGCATTCAAAACTTAGTCTCTAACTTCCACCAATATGGAACAGTGGTTTTGATGACATCACCATGCACTTCAGCTTCTCATCAAACATTCTGTCCAATCAAATTCTCTCTAGAAACCGGAGCATCCCGCCCATTACACTATATCTGTGGTTCGGTTCATTTGGTCCGGACCAAGGGCAACAAATGATACATTGTAGCATTTTTCTCCCGTTTTGGGTCCTTTTCACACCACACTGGTTGCTCTGGTCCGAACCAGTTGAAACGAACCAAAATGCAGTCATGTGACAAGATCCACATCACTGGTTGGCCAGATGTGTCATTGAACGTATTTCCTAAACTGCTTTTCGATTGGTCAGAATTAACGTGCGGGAAAATTCCAATGGAACTCCCGGAAGTAAACAAAGAGAGGAGAAAAAAGCCGGCAGACAACACGCCGCTTTTTAGTATGGAGAGACGACTGTGCTGACTGATTGTATCCCTGTAATTTCTATGATTGTAATTTCTATGAGGCTCCGCACCTTCTCACAACTCCATCTCAGCTTGTCCGCGAGCTGCCATGGGGCTATGTTGCTAAAGCGCTAACTGTCAACAAATACTTGTCCTCATCACACAATGCACAGCGCAGCTGATTACGGCAGCTGGATTAGTCCATAAAGGTGCAGTACTTTTTGCAGTTGGGTCTGTTCGAGTTCGGATCATGTTCTCACCACAAACGAACCGCTCCAGAGTTCGTTTGAAAGCGTACCGAGACCACCTCTTAAAGGAGGTCTCGGTACGCTTTTTTGGTCCGCTTTTGGTGCGCACTCGAGTGCGATTGCTACATTCACACCTGCCCAAACGAACCGCACCAAGAGGGAAAACGAACTCTAGTGCGATTCAACCGAACTAAATGAGGCAGGTGTGAAAGCAAAAGCTAAAGCTGCGGCTCAAATTGGTCACTTGTTCACAGAATTTGTATTTTCTATACTGCAAATGCCACATAGTACACTATATAGGGGATAAGAAACGATTCAGACAGTGTAAATATGTATTCCGTTGGGGCGAATAAAGTCTGGTTTTGCTTTGTGTCAAACAAACCGCCTACTCCGGTCCAGAGAGACGCTAACATGGAGCGGATCGTATGCGCAGGTCTGCGCAGACTACTAAACATTTTAATTCTACACAGAATGCTATTTTATATATAGATAATGCAACGTGGATGAGATTGTGGCTGTCATACACTGTCAAATGCGGCTTTATCGAGCTCAACGGCTCTGGCTCATGCTGTGATATAAAAACAAAAAAAGCTGTTGGCTATTTAAAAAAGGGGTGGGACTGCTGTATATGTCCTGCCATGCCTTCCAGTTTCATTTGAAATTATGCCAACACATAGAATAACTCTGCACGTTTCAAAGCACTTCAGTGGACATTTTTTGACTTGATTATGTAAATGAGGTCTATTATGATTGGCTAACTTTCATTTAGTTGTATGTGTCATGAATTAATCGTTTTAAATGCTGCAAATGGATTAAGGCATCACAACATTTAAAAATGTAGTGTAAAAATAGTATAAAAAGCATATGTTTCTGATATATTGTGAATAGTTGATGTATAAATGTGGCCACACTTGTGCTCTGAATTGACATCATAACCTTTGCTATTTCAGACCAGCTCTTTTTTAGTTTACTTTTTTTTTTTTTAAGAAGTGAGAAGTGTCTTTTTATTACATCAAACTCAGATTTCAAAAGAGCTAGGAAAATCAATGATATGGCCCGTTTAAAACTGCCATTAACAAAATTCATTTCTTCTGTGGGAATATTGCATGTTGTGATATCAATATTTAGGCCTAGATCACACGGTTTTTGAGACCTGAGGGGATTACACACACAGCTTTCATGTCAGATGGGTTCACATCAAGCCAATAGACCATAAAGACATAAATATGTCCTCTTCTGCTACTGTGGCATCCCATATTCGTTATTATTAGCTATTTATTGACTATAAATCCGAAAGCAAGAATGTGCTTTGATGAACACATTGGCAGTAGGAATTATTGGCACTCGCTTTCAGACAGATTTAGATATTTCTCGCTGAACATGGTCTTTGAACTTCAGAGGCTTTTGTTTGCAGCACTTTGCCTTTGAAAAATTAAGACTTCAGCAAATTGTCTCTTCACATCTTCGGTTTTGGGTGTGAGATTAGAACACAACATCCTGCTGACCCCGAAAATAAGCTCTGCATGTATTTATGAGGCAAAAGCAAGAATCCAAAACATATTAAAAATGTAAAACACATTTAGCTCCTTACTGTGCACACTTGGAAAATCAAGTCACTGACCAGTGTGAACATAGTCAATTAATTGTGGTCAAGACAGATAACATGGCCACTTTCAGTCATGGTAATTGCCACTAATGTGAAAAGTGGTTTATTATAATTCATTGTTTTGATAGATTGTGTTCATAAAGAAATTTGTTTATTGGGGTTGTAGAGGAAACAAGTCTTTCGTGTCAGTTATATTAACACACATTCTTCGATCTGTGGCCAGCCGTGTGCAGGTCATGTTCATTTTCATAGCTGTGATTTTGACTAGTTGTGTTGTTTTGGCTCCATGTTGAGAGACTTGAAAGGCAATACCTAAACGAAGCAAATGCTTTGTTCATAAAAATTAAAATGTGAAGCCTTGAAAAATATGGAAGCTTATTTCTTCCACTGAATATAGAAAAACTAATTGCAACATTTTTTTCTCAGCTTTTTTTAAATATAAACTCAGAATTACGAGATAGTCAAATTATTTTAACCCTTTTGTTACTTAAGCTTCCATAAAAGAAATAAACAGAAACACAAAATGTAAGAGTGTTTAGAATTCTGAGCAAACTTTGTGAAATGTAAACTCAGAATTCTGAAGGGGGAAAAAAGTGTCAGAATAAAAAAAAAAATGGTGTGATAAAATTGTGTGAAACTCATGTTTGAAAGGGGAAAAAAAGTGTCAGAACTGTGAGGTAAAAGTCACAATTACCATCTTCATTCCATAGCAGACATAAGCTTCCATAACTATAAGTCTCTCTAACAGAGAAGAGAAAACTTTCAAATAGCACTTTATTTTTCAACAACTCCCCACTTTTTACAGACACATTCATCCTGAAGTCAACAACATTTTGAATGTTGCTCATCTACTGAGGCTGAGTTCATTTCCAGTGACCTGCAGCTGGTGATTTGTCTCTCTAACAAATTAGACTATTTAGCTTTTTCCCTTGGGTATTTTTTTTTCTCTCGCTTTTTTCTTTCTGTGCTCTATAAAGACACATCATGAATTAACAGAACAGCACATATTTCTTTTCGGCATCAGCTGAGCGTAATGACAAGTACGACATGTTTTATTCATTCTTTTTGTGAAATACACAGATATTTCACTGACAGGCAAAATCAGGCTTTGGACTGCTCTTATTGTAGGTTTAGGCCGAGTTTGTAACAGAGCAGAGGTGGTCAGAGCCAGCATTAGTCTCAGTCTGACTACTTCCATTCATGAGCAGGAACGGACCCCACAGCAGCCACCGTCATCGTCATGTGCTACGAACAATGTCTGTCATTGTGAACATTAAATAGCACTGTACCGATTTGGGAGGGGTTCTTTTGATTTTTAGGTCCGACTGCGGTTCAAACTCAGTAGAAACTAGTCCAGTGAGTCGAGCTGTCCAGGGCGAACGGCCAGCTATTGTCCTGCCATCCTGGCACGCAGATGCACACCACTTGCTCCAGGAAGTGTCCTGTGTCTCTGAGCGGCAGTGAATGCGGCCCTGGTGTTCAAAGCTGTTCGAGCATGTCGTCCTTTTTATCGTCCCATTCTTCCAGCAACAAATCTGTATCATCGCTTTGCTTTGACATAAAACAAGAAAGAGGAGACAGTGCAGATAAACATTTGATGGTTCCGTATCTTTTTACCTGTCAGCAGGATTTCTCAAAAACACCTGTGTATATGGATATCCTCTGCTTTTTCCACTCCAGACCTATAACTTTTTTATTTGGTGCCGATCGATTCCGGATATCATGTAGACGACGCTATTCTGATTTGTTTTCCAGTCTCTTGGTTTTATTGCGCTCATAGCTGGAAGCACATAAATCTTAAACATTTTAACACTTCGGCAGCAATCGGTGGCATTAAAATGTGTCTAAACTAACTTTATCTTCCATTTTGTATCTGTGTTTTGAAATATAGCAGTTGTCAAGCATTGTCTGGGCTCACGATTCAACCAACACTCAACAGGATTTTAAAGAGCCAGAGCCGACAGTACAGTGGGAGCTTTTGGGAATGAAGGTATGCTGTGCCCTTGAGATAGGGAGTGTTATGGAAGCTATCCTGCCATCAGAAAATGGCTTTTGTGACTCCCAGGCAGGGTGCATTTTTCACACGTCTGTTGGGCTTTGAGACTGTGAAAAAAAGAAACGAAAGAAAGATCTGGGACAGAAGAAACTTGCTGGCGTGGGTGAGATGGTGACGGGTTTCTAAATGTCAAGGTCCTTATTTTTCCATGTCTTGACACTTTTGTTTCAACACCTTTTTTTCATCCCTTGTTCTTGTTTTAACCTATCAGCATTTTGTTTATTTCTTTATTTTAGTTTTGCCTTAGTCGCAAAATACATTAATGGCAGTTTTGTCATTTTTAGACAGGAAAAGAGACAATGTACCTGTGACTGCGTATCACATTCATTTAACAGTCTTTGTCTACAGCATGACCTTTAGTGTAATTAAATAGAAAGTTCACTCAAGAATCAATACTATCATCATTTACTCACCCTCATGTCTTTTTAAAACCTGTATGACATTCATTCTTCTGTGGAATATAAAAGAACTTTTGAGAAAGATTTCAAAAAAGGGTTTTTGTCCTTACAATGAAATTGAATGGAGTTGGTTGGACCTCATTGTTCTGCAAAGATGCACTTTTGGAATGGCATGAGGCTTAGTAAATGATGACAATTACATTTTTTGGTGAGCTGTCCCTTTCAATATTCTGATTAGAATATTGGTATTTATTAATTTAGTTTCATTCTCACACAGTGGAAATTTTTATTACCTCATAAAACTCCCCATTTTTTTTCCATTGAAACAATACTGTATGATACAAAGCCATTTTATATCCATAGAATTTTGTTCTGGGTGTGGGCTCTCTTGCCTCATGTCATCTGAGTCATACTGTTCAGAGCATGCAGTACACAATGAGCTGCTTCAGCCGTCTTTAGTCAGGACTTCTGCATATTAAAGAACCAGGCTCTGAATAGGAAAGCTTTTTGACTGTAATCCGACCTCTGACGACATGCTGATGGCTGTTCACGTTCCTCTTCTGGCCACAATGAGAGGCCAGTGACAGGTATTGTGGCCTGAGAGTAATCCTGGTGTAAAGGAAAGGAGATGTGGAGCTACTGGGTGCAAAAACATTATTCTTGAGTGTCCCTTGTGGAATGCAGCCTAGATTTGCCTTTTTTCTTTATAAAACCTAATGCGTCTCCACCCTACAGCTGAAACGCTTTATGTACTTCTCTTAACACCATCGGCCCCTAAAATTCCTGATGGGGATTTTGGATCACACAAGCAGACAGGAGAGTCAACAGCTGTGTTTCAGAATTGTGAATTTGACAGGATTTTTACATGTTGTACTCCCAGCAACCTTTTGAAGTGATAAAATGGCTTTCTCTAAGGCTCTATTATTTCTCTGTCAAGGTTTTCTTTTCTTCTTCTTCATCTTGTTGAAGGCATATTCTTGTGTCTTTTCCCTTTTTTGCGGTATTCTTGCATTTTTATCCCCCAAACCCCTGCAAGGCTTTGATTCTTTGTTCTACTCTCCCTTTTCACATAACCCATACACGAAGTGAGTCCTTTGAAAATTGACCTGTATTGCTTCTCAGACACGTTGTGTCTTGTTGCATCGCTTCAGCCTTTCCTCAGACGCCCATTGTGTGCTTCTCCCTCTAGTTAAACAACATGTAGGCCAATGGTGACATGCATGTATGTATAAACTCTGCATCTTTTGAGAAGACGTCATTGAAAGTGAACAAAACCTAAAACCACTGTGCCCTTGAACATAGTAGATGTCTGTAAAAGTCTCTGTCGTATTGTTTGTTTAGGTGTCTACTTAATGGCCTTAATAGGCTTTAAATTGACTTTCATGTTTACTTACTTTTAAAACTTTCTGTTGTCCTTTTGTCTGAAATGGGTTTTCAGAGTTCGGAATGTCTTTGAAAGTTGAATAAGGAATATTTAGGAATATAAAGGTTTAGGTAACATCTGAAGTTACACTTTCATGGTCCCTCTTGCAAGATCCTTTCACACATCCCAGTCATTTCATGACTGTCGTCACCTTTAGCCTTCAGTACAACTTCCTGCAATCACCTTTAGTTCTATCCTCATTCTGCAGAGGTTTTTACTTGGTTGGTGCTAATCTGAATCCTACTCGACTCATTCACCTGTGCCACACTTTGCACTAAACCCTTCATTTAAGATGAAAAGATTAAATGACTTTTGCCCTTTGAAGTGCATGAAGGATAGTGAGGATCACTTTTTAAAGCCCTTACTAATCAATACAAGCCGCCTCCATTATCCCGTAATCCTGGCATTGCCTTTGTAAATTCCTCTCTAGACGCTCTTGGTATTCAGTGAAAAGAAACCCAGGTTGTAGGTCTCCCACGGCATCATGTGGGTTTTGCAGCCAACTTTCAGAGAGGGGTAATACAAGAGTTTCTCATCTGGCATAGTCAAAATTCATTGTTAAATTATAATATTGTTCAGTCCAAAAGTAACTGAATTGATTGCTAAAATAGTGCAGAGTAGAGATATTTTTGCATTAATTGCATTGCTTTATTTTCTTTTTTAGGTAAACTCAAGGAGGCTAGAATGCTCCGGGCATGATCTGTCTAGAGCATCCAGTGCCAAAAAACAAGAAGCCACCTTCAACAAGTCCAAAACCCAGAATCTTTTCTGCACGGGATCAAGAGATAAGGACTCAGAGAGGGTAGAGAAAAGGCATAGAGGTGTTGGGCAGGGGGCCGCTGGTGCATGTGGGGGCAGTGCACATCCCTTGCTGGAGAGTGGAAGCCCACCTCGCCCATGCCGTCCCCTGCCCAACCCAGTCTCACCACCCTCTGCAATGGTGACATGAGCGCATACATTACGGAGAAGCCCGATTTCAACCCATCTATTTTGTCTCTTAGGAAAAACCATACAATAGACTTGTAAATAGAGGACTGTGTCTATCCTGATTGGTGTGGTCGCAAGGTGATGATGCTGATGTGTGGACGTGTGAGGCGGCTCTTCCGTCAGCTCACGCTGCAGACCAGCCTGCTGCTGCTCTTTCTTTTCTGCATGGTCAGTGTCATCATCTCAGCCTATTTTTTGTATGGCGTTAAACGGGAGCTCGAACCCGCAGGAGCTGGAGGTGTGGTGGTCCCGGAAGAAGGAACTGCAGATTGGGAAGATCCTCGGGCGACTCCTTCCCCTCCGTCAGCAAGGGTTCTACCTGCCAGAACCGCCAAGCCAGCGGACATGTCTCGAACTGACCCTGTGGTACTGGTGTTCGTGGAGAGCTTGTATTCCCAATTGGGCCAGGACATCGTGGCCATCTTGGAATCTGGGAGATTTCGATACCAGACCGAGATCGCACCTGGGAAGGGCGATATGCCCACACTCACAGACAAGAACCGGGGTCGATTTACACTTGTCATCTACGAGAACATCCTCAAGTATGTCAACCTTGATGCTTGGAACAGGGAGTTGCTGGACAAGTACTGCGTGGAGTATGGCGTTGGCATCATCGGATTTTTCAAGGTGAGCCATTTGTGTTGTACAGCTTGACCTTTTTTAGCAAATAGTGTCACTAATGGGTGTTAATGTCTCTCTTAATTCCAGTGGGTCAATCACCTTGCACTAAACGATCTCACTACTGACATTTTACAGTCCGATTCAAATGTTAGCTTGCAGAATTATAGCCAGCAGAGGGAGGTTGGGGCATTATGTTAAACACTGAAGTAATAGCACATTACTGAACATCAATGTCCTTGTTGATTGGCTCTTGCTCTATAAGGGAGCTGCTCTTCAAAATTAGTCAGAGGAAATAATCAGCTCTAGAGTCTGCACTTTTGACTATTACTCATTGCTGTCTGTCATTGCCAGCTTGTAAACCTCCTCTCCCTGTTCTAATGTATTGTTTGCCTAAGGCCAGGCCTGCTTTTATTACCCTCACAAGCTTGAGTGCAGCACACTAATTGTAAGTGGAGGTTAACCCAGTTGATGAGACTGTTAGAGTCTCGCTCGCCTGCAGCAGAAGGGCGAGGACATCAACACGTCTTAAAAGGAACCGCATGAAATTTGCGCTCGTTAATTTTTATTGACTCAGGCTGCTCTGATTCTCCTCAAAGCTGTTTTACCCCAGGCTCTTCTGTTTACACACTAACAGGAGCAGTTCAATCCCTGATTGGCTGGAAATGCTGTTTTCGTGTCCAGGCAGTTAACATCCTTGCCTTGCTGGATTTCATTGATTTAGAGCCTTGAGCGTGTCTGATAACAGACCCTGAAGGTACACGGTTCAGCAGACCAAACCTTTTTGTCCCCTTAAGTGAAGAAGCGCTGCCTCCAGTTTACTCCAGGAATGGAACATGCATAATTACCTTCACATCAAGCCTTGACTTGCACCTGTCAATGCCAAATGCGTTTATCTCCCAAGAGCTGGAGTATGTCTGAGCACACATAAAGCATCACAATGGACACCAGCAGTTCATTTAGCTATGCTGGCATGCATCAACGGGTTCAAGCTCCTGTTTGCCCTTTTATTAGTTTTCTAACCTAATCTATGGAGTCCACTGTATAATTGGAATAAACCTTTGTTTTCCTAACCAACACTTGAATTGGTATAATCTCTAGGGCCACTAACCAAACTCACCAGCTCCTTTATAAAACAGTGAGTTGCCTACCAATACCGACTGGTAGGGATGTAACGATATCAAAATTTCATGATACGATAATATCTCAATATGTCCATTAAGATATTTATTGCGATATTTAAAAAAAAAAAAAAAAAAGACAAATGAAGACTTGGAAAAAACGAAAAACTGGTGTTTTAGAAGGCAAACAAATTTGAACATAAGAACAATAATAATAATAATAATAATAATAATAATAACAACAACTATTTTATTGTAACAATATTATTGTTTAGAGATGCACCAATTGCAATTTTCTTGGCCAATTCTGATTTCCAGGTTTTTTTGGGGGTTTTTTTGACCTGCCAATAACGCATATACAGCATATACAAACAATTTGCATATAAAATTCTCTATAAATGCATTTACTTTGCAAAATTTCAAATGCATAAATAATTTTATATTAAATTAATGTTTTAAATATTTTTTAAACATACAAATAAGAAAAAAAAAAAATAATAAAAATAAAAAAAAAAAAAACAATGCAATGATACTTTTAAATATGAAACCAAACCACCAGTAGGTGGCAGCAAAATTTTAATGAGTGAGTCATTTAGTCTTTACGAACGAATTTATTTTAGACAGCTTTTATTTTGATGGAACCTGCAGTAGATCTTTTATTTTGATGGAAAACTCCAGCTTCAGTGAAAACAGGGTTACAAAGACACGTCTCACTACAAATATAGTGAAACGCTATAATCATCTGCCGTGTAAATAAAGTCTAACTGGTAGCCGTTGCTTTCTAAAGCGCATGCTAAACTCACAGGACATGCAGTCATCAAGTTTACTGCATTCACTGTGAATGGAGCTGTTCTGAGGTGCGGAAAACACCGGCTCATGAGCTGATCATCTGAACTACATGCACTTCACTTTGAAATGTGCAGCAAAAACAAACTTGATGAAGGGATTAAGCCATATTGTGCTTTCGGTTTTAGTTTGTTTGACAAACTAAATGTGTGCCAAAACACAAGATCTTTTATATTAGAATAAAAAGTTTACATATATTTTAAAAATCTACACTTTTTGCTCGGAAAACCTATCGTTTTAATATAGTCACGTGACCACAATAGTAGAGGCAGTTTTGCTACCACAATACTGCAATATTGATAATATTGTTACATCCCTACTAGCATTTTAAAGGAATCATAAGGTGCCTGACATGAAGGCTGCTACTATATTTTTGGTAAACGAAGGTAAACCACCTTCTCTTTACCTAATTAAAGCCAGTATCACATGCATCATATGCTCAGTAGACAAAAAAAGGATAAGGATGGAAAAGAATGCTTATTTAATTTAATGCTAAAGATTATTAAGAAAAGTAGATGACTGTTTACCCAAAGTTTTTTTTAAAACTGTATGTTTCTTTTTTTGTTTTGTTTTTTTTACTTTTTTAGAGAAGATTTTTGTTACCTTAGCAACATGCTAACATCAAACTGCTAAAATTAATTTCTCCTGTGTGCTTCATGGAGTTACTACCTGTGAAGAGTCACTTATAATATTTTGAAGTGACTCCTTTAGAAAGTAGTTGCCTATGTTGGCATTATAGCCGACAAGTTGGATTAAATGTTTTTAAAACCTTTTTTTGGACTTGGACTAATTATCTATCATGGTCCATGAATTGTTCAGTGTCAAAGCAAGTTAAATGCTGATAAGCTTCAAAGGAGCCTTTGGCTTGCAAGTGTTGCTGGAACAATGGAGACAGGAAGATGGGATTAGGGACAGATGGGAGAGACTCAGGGAAGTTATTGATTAAGACCACTGGTATGTGAAAATCTCCCGACCATGTTCTCCAAGTGCTGAATGACATCACCACCTACTCTTGAAGTTTCAGCTTGTTTCAATGTGTTGCCATTAAAAGAAACATGAAAATGTGCATGATTCATCAGACATTGCCCATGGAAATCGCATCTCTCCAGAGGGTCCCATTGCTACCTCTGGTGGCAGAAAAATGGCTGCGTTAGGAGATGAGCAGGGTAAAGGCCTCTCTCCAAATTGTAAGGCTCATTGTGTTTGTTCCACTCAGTGTGCAGTTTATCACCAATTGATCCAGCTTCACAGGGTCAGCTGGGCTAAGAGGAGAGTGGACTGCATGCAGATGAGTATGGATGGTGTTTAAACAAATTTGGGCACTCATAGTACCGCGAGGCATCTAATTTAGGAGAGCACTAGTTTACTTCAGGTTACAGGGTAAAGGAAGCAATAAATTACTGCTACATGAAAGGGGCCATATAAAAATGTCCTTCGCAGTACACCCAGATGATAAGATAAATTATATCACAGATTTGTCAACAAAGTGGTCTCCTAGCAACCAAATTGAGGCTGTACTATGCTAGTATCTAAGAATCAGACTACTGGATGTGAACACGTTGTTTCCATATAGGCTTCCATTGCACTTTTCCATACAGAAAGTTGGAAGTGCTGAAACTCAAAGTCTAAGCTGTTAAAATAGGTTTTTCAAAAAAATGATATCATAAGTTCAGTAGGTATGGATAATGGTCATGTAAAACCAAATTATGACTGTGACTAACAGTATGAATGGGAAAAAAATTAAATACTAAAAACCTGTCTGAAAATTGCTCCTTTAATGTGGATTTTTATCTTGCTCTGTTTTACCAATCATTTCTCTTCTGCTCTCTTCATGAAAGGCTAATGAGAACAGTTTGCAGAGCGCCCAGCTCAAGGGCTTTCCTCTCTTCCTGCACTCCAATTTGGGTTTAAGGGACTGTAGCGTCAATCCCAAGTCTCCACTGCTGCTCATCACAAAGGCCCGAGAGGTGGAGCACGGTCCCTTACCTGGAGACGACTGGACGGTCTTTCAGTCTAACCATACCACCTACGAGCCTGTGCTGTTAGCTCGGGGACGGAGTACAGAGGCCAGCGGAGCCCCTGGACCCCTTCATGCAGCTGTGGTTCAGGATTTGGGTCTTCATGATGGCATCCAGCGGGTACTCTTTGGCAACAACCTGAACTTTTGGCTGCACAAACTGGTGCTGGTGGATGCAGTGAGTTTCTTGACTGGCAAACGTCTCTCATTGGCTCTTGAGCGCTACATACTGGTGGATATCGATGACATCTTTGTTGGGAAGGAGGGCACGAGGATGAAGGTGTCTGATGTTAAGGTGAGCGCTGTTTTGTTTGAAAGTTGTTTGTGCAGTTTTTCTTTAATAAATGCCAATTGGTTTGCTAGTTAGTTGGTAGCAGTTCTAGTACATCATCCACTTCTTTTCTGCTTATCATTCTTGTGATTCAGACTTGCGCAGGGCTCAAAAGTAAGACTGGCCCATAACCAATGTTCTCTCTAAGCTGTGTGTGTGTGGCCATACAGAAGAAATAATGAGCCACACACAGGGCAGAGCAAAAATAAGTTGGGAATGCCATTTGATTAAATTCTTAAAAATGCAAATAATTGCAATGCTTGGGCAAACCGCTACAGAGTTGGTGTCACTATAGTGTTAGAACCGGTGAGTACGGTTTAAAGGTTTCATAAGAGGAGCATTGTCTTTCTGTGCTCCAAATCAGTTGCTGGAGGATTCAAATGCTTTAATGGTTGCAGACCAAATAGTTCAACATGAAAAGCAACGCAAACGCAGTGACGTGAAATAAAACATCATCATGTTTTAAAGAAGAGTGGCTTGATTAAGTGCTGGAAATAACAGATTATGGACACAGAACGGTAACAAAACTCTAAGATATTTACAGTTGCAAACAGGTGTAGTAGTGTGCAAACTTCACTACATGGGTATGTTTAGATAACTATAAAAGAATTCACATTCACCTTTTTTTAATGTTTAGCTTACAGATCTCAGTTTAAATGGTTCAGTTTTTGTATTCTATTCTATTCTATTCTATTCCAGTTTAAATGCTTCAATTTGTTTATATTATATTATATTATATTATATTATGTTATATTATATTATATTATATTATATTATATTATGTTATATTATATTATATTATATTATATTATGTTATATTACCTCAAAAAAATTCATGAGCAATAAATAAATATGTAATTTTGATTTTTGCTAAAGATCCAAAACCTAATAAAAGTAAGTGGTTTTATGGTTCTTGACCATGCAAAAACACATTATAGTTGCCCCATCTCACTGTAACTGTTTAAGTTATATATTATTAAAAATATTATATTAAAATAAAATAAATAGTATTATAAAAATGTTATTATATTATATTAATGCTATTATATTTAGGGCTGTCAGTCGATTAAATCAATTTTTATCTAGGTAATTACATGATTTTTTTGATTAATTAATCTAATTAATCGCAAAATAATCGCACATCAAATTTGGCTGAGAAATTATTCACAAAAGATAATTTAAAGTCATTGTTGTGTAAAGCATCAAACAGACATTACAAAAAGTAGCTTCACCAAGAAATAATTTGTTTAATAAAATGTATTTTATTTTATTCAAAATAGAATTTATTACACACATTTATACCCATTTATTACAATCATTTAGGCTGCAAAGGCCTAACGTAAACTATGGAAAAGAAGATAAATTGAGAAACATCTCAGTATTTTTTGTTCATACAATGTAAGTCATCATTGGTAACCAAAACAACTTTGTTACCAACAGTCTTCAAAATACCTTATTTCATGTTCCACAAAAGAAAGCTTTACAATGACAAAAGAGTGAGTAAATGATGACAGAATTAATTTTTTTTTTTGGTGAACTATTCCTTTAATGTTTATATTTTTATTCTTCTTATTTATTTTTTATTATTATTATTTTAAATGAAATCACATTCTAAATAAGAAACTAACTCCAGCAGGTGGCTGTAAATGTCTCAGATTCGTTCAAATGGCTGCTTCATTTAGGAATTAAGTAAATGGCTCTTTGGTTCACGAGTTCGTTCAAAATGCGGATTCATTCAGAAACTAAACACTGCTGTGTTGCTTAGAGAAGCGCAACAATTCTGCTATGGCTTCAAAGGTAATATGTTCTCTGCAAAACTTAAAAACACATAATATTGTGTTTAAAATATAACACAATATCAACTTCTTATTTACTGAACTGTTGTATAAAAATCACATTTAATCTTGTGATAGATTGGGACAAAATCAGCACTCGTGTCATATTGCATTATATTATATTATATTATATTATATTATGTAGAACAACATTGAACTGCGTTCAGATGAGATGTTGTCAGGCCATAATTCGGTAAAAATGAATTTTCCTGTCTAGTCTGCCTTTATACTGTGCTCGTAGCGTGCGCTTTTCAATTGCACGCACAAATGCACCGGCATGCACTGTAGCCTGTAGCCAATGGTGTAGTTATGTAGTCAGTTAAGTCACGAACTTACCAAAAAAGGCAATTAAAGCTGCCTTAAAACTGCATGCATGCACAGTATTTATGTATGAGTCAGATTTAAGAACACGTCTCTGAAATGCAGTGGTTTTCAAAACTGTGCTGGTCTTTCTCATCTAACACACCTGATTCAACTCGTCAGCTCATTAGTGAGTCAGAAAAGGTGAAGAGTGAGAAATACGATGCATGTCAGATCCACGTCACGTTCAGGAGAGGCAGCTCTTAAAGTAATAGCAGCCAAATAACCTAATAACACAGCTGCTGTGTTATGTCTGTTAATCAAAGAAAAAATTAGTGTATCAATAACTTTAATAACTTCAATAACTTTAATAAGGGTCGAATTCTCATTATTAACTAAGTATTATTTATGAACTAACTATACTTTTGCCTCAATATACTCCTAATTACTGCTTATTAATACATAGTAAAGTAGTTGCTGACAAAGTGCAAGAATTGAGTAGGATTAAGGATTTAGAATACGGTCTTGCAGAATAAGACATTAATATGTGTTTTTAAGTCAGCGTTTCTCAACTCCAGTCCTCGCGCCCCCCCACTATGCTAATTTTGAATGTATCTCTTATCACGTACGGCAATTGTTCTATTCGACCATGAAGTGCCCTGCGAAGTGGACATCACCAGATATTTCGCCATGATTCCGGTTCGAAACGAGTGTATACGTTCCATTCAAAGGGCATTAAAGAGTGCGAGAGGTGAATTTAAATTGTATTTATTTACAGAAGTATATGATGTCACATTTCACACTTCTCTAGTAAGTTTCGGCTGTGTGTGAAGACGCTGCAGGCAGCGGCGCAGCGCAAATCCATAAAGGAACGTTCCGAAGTGAAGCAAACTCAGGGAGCAGGGAGCAATGAACACTATGTAGGGATCATGTCAATCGGAACACAGTTCATGCACGTAGCTCATGATAACGAGCTGGTTATCTGAATCAGGTGTGTTAACTAGAAGAGACACGCAAAATAAGCATAGCGGGGGGGCGCAAGGACTGGAGTTGAGAAACGCTGTTTTAAGTAATAAAAAACAGACAATATCCCAGTAATATTCGTGCTAATAATAACCAACTAGTTAATAGTGAGAACTGGACACTAAAGTGTTACCAAATACTCACCAAAGTATTTAAAGTGAGAAGGGTACATGAAAACGCACGCATTTTAAGGTTTAATTTTAAATTTTGATGTTAAATGCACTATTGTATTGTATATAAATGTTCTACAGTCTATACACAATATTAAGTTCAATTACATAAGTAACAGTAATTAAATTACAGAAAAAATAAGAGTAAACCCTTACTTTACTTTTTCAAGGGAAAAGTAATTAAATTACAGTACCTAAATACTTAGTAACTAGTTATACCCAGCACTGGCACTGTACAGGCCTGGTATAAAGAATGTTTTTGCTCAGGTGACCGAAATGTCTAGCCAGTAGAGAAAAGGTTTATTCTGCAAGAAAAAAAAAATAGAGGTTGGAGGAAACATTGACCAGAACCTGTGTGAGGTGAGAGAATTTCAGGTTAGTTGACTAATTTATGCTGCCCTGTTGACCACTATGTCATATGATAGTTAATCACATGCTTTTTTCATTCTTTGAGAACTTTCTGTGATGTACTGAACATTGTGAATTCTGCTAATTTAAATACTTCAGTTTTACATTAGCTAGCTACCATAGATAAAGTTTTGCTGAAATAGCAAGAATGATTTGTGATAGTCATTGAGGCATCAGTGAGAAGATAAAAATAAGTCACCAGTGCACCGTATTTCATCATTTTTCAGCAAAAATGTATGACTTTGTAGCTGTCAAATAGTTACATTTATAGTTGTGTCATTTCCATCAATTAGTACATAATTATATGTAAAAATGTAGACAATTCAAAAATGTTAGTATATTAGATCTTATGTAATATATTTCTGCACCTCACAAACAGAACATGGAGAAACTGGTTTGTAAGATCCATATTATTTACCGAAACTTTTCATGGCATGACAGCACTTTTCTTATCACCAGCTGTCTGTTTTTTCAATACTCAAACCTCTGCTGTTCCTTTTTCCAAATATCTCCTCTTCTTTCCATTTCCCTTTTTTATTTTATTATTTTTTTACGACTCGCTGTTCAAAGGGCATCCAAAGGCTTGCCGCAAGCATGAATATTTCAAACGCAGTTTTCCGCGTCCTCCTTGTGAATCTCTCATCTTCGTAGCGCCCCGATGCAGATGTTCAGCCGAGGGAAGGAATAGAAAGCAAACATAATCAAAGCCGTCTTGTCTGTCTGTGGACCTCTGTGCAGTTAAATATGAATCAGTCTTTTGATTGAGTCACACTGGAGAGACAGGCAGTCAAAAACAAGCGCAGTAAACAAATCAAATGAGAGGCAGATGCGGAGCTAAATCTGAGAGGGGTAATGAAGCAAACACAGGAGACGAACAGACAGCAGACATGCTTACGCTGTCCCTCTAGCACTGTGTTACCGCTGTGCTTGTGCACATACGTGCGTTGGCGTACGTCTTTTGGCTATGTATCTCTTTTGTGTTCTCGTCTCTTGTCTGTGTGCTTTTTGAATGCGTTTTGTGTGTTTACTGACTTTTAAGCAACTTTTATTAAATTGCTAAACTCCTTGTTTTAAAGGCCCTACTGGAGACGCAGAACGAACTCCGAACCCACGTGCCCAATTTCACCTTCAACTTGGGATTCTCCGGAAAGTTCTTCCATGCTGGTGAGCAAATATCACATTGTTAGCTTAGCAAAATGCTAACAATTTACTCTTTTGATATGTGTGAGCATTAGTCAACAAGCACTGAGCTTCTGTTGGTTGTGATGCTGTTTTAGAAAGCAGCTTTTGGAATAAATGTCAAGATGTTTACCATTTGTGTCCATGTAATTATATTTCAGGCACAGATGAGGAGGACCTAGGAGATGACCTGCTTCTGTCCTACAGTAAGGAGTTCTGGTGGTTCCCCCACATGTGGAGTCACATGCAACCACATCTCTTCCACAACCAGTCCGTGCTGGCCGAACAAATGCTGCTCAACCGAAAGTTTGCAGAGGTGATACTCTCGATTAAATAATCAGAGAAATGATCTTGAAAAAAAAAAAAAAAATTTGTTTGTTTGAAAAAAGTTTTTTTTAAAAATGGGGCTATTTAAGGCCCAATCACCAATTGCCTTTTTTATTTTTAATCATATAAAACCATGAATGTCGTCCATGCATGCTGTTTGAGCTTATATTGTCTACAAGCACTATTTCTGACTTTCTTTTGTCTCTTTTTGTTGTAAAAGATTAGCGAGATATTGTAAGGAGTAGCTGCCTCAGCAGATTTTAAATGTACGAATTTCACAGTTAAAGTTCACTTCCAGAACAAAAATTTACAGATAATGTACTCACCCCCTTGTCATCCAAGATCTTCATGTCTTTCTTTCTTTGGTCGTAAATAAATAATGTTTTTTGAGGAAA
Source organism: Labeo catla (assembly GCA_012976165.1). NCBI lineage: Eukaryota > Metazoa > Chordata > Actinopteri > Cypriniformes > Cyprinidae > Labeo > Labeo catla. The sequence goes on along the minus strand of VONZ01000136.1, from coordinate 104,484 downwards.
ACATTTCAGGATTTTTCTCCATATACTGGACTTCAGTGGTGCCCTCGATTTTGAACGTCTAAAATGGTTTAAACTGCAGCTCTAAAGATCTTTAAACTATCCCAGTTGAGAAAGAAGGGTCTTATCTAGCAAAATGTTTGGTTATTTTCTAAAACAAATTACAGTTTAGATACTTTTTAACCTCAAACGCTCATTACTCGTCTGCCCGAACTCTGTTTTTTTCCAGTTCATGGCAGTTAGGGTAGGTCGAAAAACTCCTGTCTCATTTTCTCCTCCAACTTCAAAATCGTCCTACATCTCTGTTTTCCCTTTTTTGTAAAGGGTGCGTGATCTTTGTATGTTCACTTTGTAACTATTTAAATTGTAATTTTTTTTGTTTAGAAAATAAGCGTTTCGCTAGATAAGACTAGTGTCTTGAACCGGAAAAACGGAGTTCAGGCAGAAGAGACAAGATGAGCGTTTTAGGTTAAAAACTATTTAAATTGTAATTTTTTTTTAGAAAATAACCGTTTCGCTAGATAAGGCTGGGATCGTTTAGAGAAACTGCATTTTAAACATTCAAAATCGGGGGCACTATTGAAGTCCAGTATATGGAGAAAAATCCTAAAATGTTTTCCTCAAAAAACATAATTACTTTATGACTAGAAAGAAAGGCATAAACATCTTGGATGACGGGGGGTGAGTACATTAACCGTAAATTTTTGTTCTGGAAGTGAACTTTTCCTTTAAGGTGTAACTAATTTTAAGTTAACAAATCACATGCAAACACTTACAGTGTGTGGCAAAACACAAAATTATCGAAAGCACTTACTTTCTGAACACCAGGGATGATATACTTTTACATTTAGCCAAGTAGAGGTGTAGATGAAATTGGTATGAAGTTATGCACAATTAGTGGTTCATGTGCTGAAGCACACTATTTTTGACGAGTTGCTTTTGCTGTTCCCTTTCAGGAGCATGGCATTCCCACAAACATGGGTTATGCGGTGGCTCCCCATCACTCTGGAGTGTATCCCATCCATTTGCAGCTGTACGAGGCCTGGAAGAAAGTGTGGGGCATCAAAGTGACCAGTACAGAGGAATATCCCCACCTCAAACCCGCACGCTTCCGCAGGGGCTTCATACACAGTGGCATCAGTGTAAGAATGCCTTTAATGGATAAAGTGAAGATAAAAATTGGGAGAAATTGAGAGAATGGATTTTGGAAGTAACACCTGGGGCCAGCATGTTGCTAACATATGAATTACCAATACACCAAGGCTCCAGTTTTTCCTCTGTATAAAAACGTTTTTATTCAGACTGTAGCCTGCATAGCTGTATGGTCAAATGATACTATGTTGAATTCTTATTCCAAATCAGTACGATAAACCCCAGGCTATTTTGTGTACAGTTTGAGCTTTGAATCCCAGTAGGGGGTTAAGGGCAAACTGTTTGTGAAAGTACAATTTTATATATTTTTTTATTTTTTTATCAGCTGTGCATCGCTTCAGGGGACAACAGAGAGAGAGTATGACAAAAGCTCGGTGAATCATGACAGAGCGGTTTCTCTGTGCGTGTAAATGTAAGAATGTATGTGAACTTGCCACAATGGCCAGAAACAAAAGTACCTTGGGAATCATAAACAGCAGCTATATTTTTTTCTAAACGCACATGAGCCATCTAACATTTCTTCATCCTGACAGATAGTTATTATCCAGTGTTCATATCGGGGGAAAGATAATCATGTAGTGTATACATGTACTATATCGGAGGTCTTTTCAGAATGAGGGAAAAAAAGCACATTTAATTTAAACCATCTTCGTTCTACCATCATTCGCTGTAAAATAATATCATATATGCAGATGTGTGGGCCACGTTATTAGGGATGCTGTTTTGTTAGAGCAGAAGCATTCCAACCATTACAGTCCAGTTATTATACGTTATTTTTCATCGCTGAGGTCAGACAGTCAATCAGTTCCCGCTCTAGTCTAAAATGACTCTCAAATGAGATTGCGCATTATGGTTTTAAAGGATTAGTTCACTTCCAGAACAAAAACAAAAACAAAAACGGAACAAAAAGATAATGTACTCACCCCTGTCATCTGAGATGATCATGTCTTTCTTCAGTCGTAAAGAAATTGTCTTTTAAGGAAAATATTTCAGGATTTCGCTCCATGTAATGGACTTCTATGGTGCCCCCAAATTTGAACTTCCAAAATGCAGTTTAAATGCAGCTTCAAAGTGCTCTAAATGAGCCTAGGAAATAGAGTCTTATGTAGGAAAACGATCTTTTTTTTTTATTAATTAAAAAAAAAATTAGATGGGGAAAAAAAAAAAAAAAAAGAGTTCACACAGAGCTAGACCGAGACAAGCGCTTGAGGTTAAAAGTATATGAATTGCAGTTGTAATAAAAAAAGCAATCTTTTAGCTAGATAAGACACTTTTTTTCTTAGCTTTTTTCTTAGAGTCCTTTGAAGCTGCATTTAAACTGCATTTTGGAAGTTTAAATTTGGGGGCACCATAAAAGTCCATTTCATGGAGAGAAATCCTGAAATGTTTTCGTCAAAAAACATAATTTCTTTAGGACTGAAGAACGAAAGACATTAACATCTTGGATGGCAAGGTAGTGAGTACATTATCTCATTTACTGTATATAAAATTGAATTTGATATGCAGTCACAGATGTATTTATATACGGCTCTTAAACTTTTTTCTTATGCTTTTTAATTTAAAATAGATCATTTTAAATAGAGATTACATAGTTAAAGGAAATGTCTTTGTTTTTCAGGTGTTACCTAGACAGACCTGTGGTCTCTTCACTCACACCATCTTCTATAATGAGTATCCTGGAGGCTCTAAAGAGCTGGACAAACTCATAAATGGAGGAGAGCTTTTCCTAACCGTGCTTCTCAACCCAGTAAGTAGTGGCAAAGTGTAATTTACAAACTGTTCTATACATAATAAAGAATACAACAATAACTTTTAGGCCTGTTGGGGATTTTAAGTTTTTTACTTTATAAAAATTTAAGCCGCTATTCGCTGGAAATTTTCCTGTACTCCGTAGCTCTCAAATCTCATTTAGATATTTGCATGTTTAAACTTGCTGTATCTCTATGGAGGATCAAGAGTGCCATACTAATTATTAATCTTAAAAAGTGAAGCTAAAAATGTGTTTATTGATGCATTTAATGAAAGATTTATTGATTAATATGTCACTCACAGTCTTCTAATGTCTTGCGAGCTTTACAGTCATAGCATTTCTTTAAACACTTTTTAAATAATGGCTATATATTTTGTAATTTTGTAGTCTAACTTTGTAATGTTTCTTTTGTTAAATAGTATTATTCTTCTTAATACATGTGTACACTACTATTCAAAAGTTTGGGGTCTATAAGATTTTTTTTTTTTAACATTTTATCATGTTTTTTCAACAAGCATTAATTTTAATAAAAAGTGACAACAAAGACATTTATAGTGTTACAAACCATTTCTATTCATTTTTTTTTTTTAAGGTTAAGCTGTTTTTACTATTGATAATGTTTCTTGAGCACCAAATCAGCATATTAGAATGATTTCTGAAGAATCAGACTGGAGTAATAGCTGCTAAAAATACAGCTTTTTTCCAGCTTGTTTTGAAGTCTGCTGTTTAATAATCTAATGAAGGCTGGGCCCTTAATGAGTTCTTACGATGTATTTTAAACCAGATCAGCATCTTCATGACCCACCTTTCCAACTACGGGAATGATCGTCTTGGCCTGTACACCTTCAAGAACCTGGTGAAGTTCATACAGATGTGGACCAACCTGAAACTGCAGACTCTCCCACCTGTACAGCTGGCGCAGAGATATTTTCAAATCTTCCCTGAGGAGAGGGACCCCATCTGGCAGGTAACGGAGCAGCCCTGTTGAGGGTCTGTACTGTCCAGGGATCATTTATGGGAAACAAATGCAATTCTATTTAGTGGGAATGGATCAGCGGAGGTTGAGAGTGTTGAGCGGTGTTGTCGTAATATGTGGCGAACGGTTTTTGTATGGCTGTCTGCACATTTACTCTAATGTACAACGAGTGAAAATGGTTTTCCGTGTAGCCTGCCAGGAAATCAGAGAATGCTATTTTTGAAATTGGTTGCTATAATTCAGTTGAAAGTTGGAGGCAATGCAGAAGATCTGTCTTTCTCTCTGTATCTTTCCCTCGCTCACCCCATTTCAATTTATCCAGCTTCTTTATTTCTCACTCTTTCTAACTCACTTGTTTTGTTTCACCCTTAGAGAAAGAGAAAGTGGGAGCCTGAAAGCTCTAAATCCCTCTTTTGATCTCTCTCGTTTCCTGTCAAGGTTGAGGTCCCATCTTTTTTGTCGGCTCTCCAGCGTTCCACAGCTTGCCTTGCTCTGAATAATCTTCTTTCCTTTGCAGTTGTTTTCCCAAGAAATCTGCAAGCTGCTGTTACATGCAGAGGAAAGATACAACTTGGAAAGAGTTTAGATTTTATTTTAGACTTAATACAGCGTGTCCATGGCTCTTTCCCAAAAACTATTGAGCTGTTCTTCTGCCTACATCCAACATGGGCAGCTATTTTCTAAGGGAGGTCATCTTCTATAGTGCAAATTTATGATAGATAAGGCAAAATTATGTCTTGGATTGAATATGAGACTCACTTTACGAATGAGGTCAGTGGGGTATACTGTATGTCAAACGTCACCTGACAGAACCTTAGCAGCAGTATGGACTGATGGTGATTTTATTCAGTTTATTCAGATGCCATTTTATTCAATTTTAATATCAGAATGTTAGTGAAAAGAAGAGAAATAAAATACTTATAGATATCAGTCAGCCTGGGCTGCATTTACCAAATACATCACTGCCACCAATGGTCTCTGCGATCGTCCTAGCTTACAGTGCTTTTGAGAAACGAAGCCAAGGACCGGAATCGATGTAACCTGTTGTACAGAATACAGAAGTTGGTTTTGCAGAAGAGCAGGGGTTCTTATCTCAGGCCCTTGTAGTCCACTTTCCTGCAAAGTTTAGCTCCAACCTTGATCAAACTCACATGCCTATAATAGGGCCCTATGAAATCCGTTTTATATTTGTTTTCCTAAATTCTGTTTTATTTTTTATTCTATATTCCATTTTTTCTGTTTTAATTTTTCTGGAATCTGTTTTTTTTTTTTTTTTCCATTTTTATTTTGTCTGGATTTTTTTTAATGGTTAAATTACATTTTATTAATCTAAAAAGTAAGTCTAATTAATTAAAGTTATGAAACTTATACAATTTAACATTGATATATTACAAGTTCAACAAAAAGTACATGTTTAGGGATGATTTTTTTTTTTCTCCTGTTTTATTGTTAACAAATTCTGTTTACATGTTTAAGCATTATCTGAATTCATAAAAACGCAATTTATTAAAGTTCATTTTTACAATAGCCAAATGTCGCCCTGCCCCCCCTAAGAAATTCTGTATTTTGTATATAAATTTTTCTGGTTATCAAATAAAGGCATAATATGAAGAGTTGCAAAAGCCTCTAAATCCATCTGACATCTTTCTTTAAAAAATGCATTTTTATCAGGCTCCGATGTATAGGTTTCTATGTAAGTACTAGTACTTCTGATTGGGCTGGGGCTGGGATTTTAGGGAGTTTAAAATAAAAGTATTTGATGGACGTATAATATGTGTCCAGAGCATTCACTCAGTATAATCATCTTATTTTTGAACCAGATTGCTTTTAGGGGGTTTTGGATCTGAACTTCATATATTCATTTAATTTGTCTTTTAATCATAAAGTTATGACAATAAAATATTGTCATTACTCCTTAATAAAATAAAGTTTTCATAATTGTAGTAATAGTAGTTGTAGTATTACATACATTCTACTAAACAATAGTAATATATGTCTTCAAACTAAAGCAAACTTTTATTTTGATGGGTTGCCACAAATACCATTACATTTCTGTGTGTATATGGTATGACTATAATGAATTCTCTCAATGAAACCGTAAAATGCTCATGAAGTAACTCTCAGAGCAGTTCTGGAGATGTTGTTCATGTATCTATGTCCTCATTTAATGAGACGGCAGACGCTGAAAGCATTTTGTTGCCTAATATTTAGAGATGCTAGTCCATATCGCGATTCAAGTGTTAATGACCTACTTTTGATTAACTCATCTAAACTTTGACAAATTCCGTGACAATCCGCGTTATATAGTAAATTCCATTTTTATGCCTGGATTCCGCTATTTCTGAATTGCGGAAATCGTAGGCCCCTACTCTAACAATAGAGTTTGATATTAGCATGCTGATAAGTTGATAACACAATGTTCAAAATAAGCCTAAAGGCCAATTCACACCGCACAAACACCAACAAACAAGTTGGCAGTTAGGTTTAGAATTTTATGAAAAATAGCTGTCATGTTCACACTGCCCCAAAAGACACTGAAAACGCTGATTGAACATGTTCACTCAAGTGAAAACAAACCCCGACAACGCCAACAGGCACTGACAGGGGTAACACACTGTTCAGACAAAACCCAACAAATGTATTTGTTGGCGTTTGTATGTGTGGTGTGAATTGTACTTAAAAATACACAGCGAATGTAAATAGTGAGTAAACGTTCATTTTTGAGTGTTTTGAAAGTTTGGTTTCATTAATTTGTTTTTGAAAGTCTCTTATGATCACCAAGGATGCATTTGTTTAATTAAAAATACAGTAAAATGTTGATACTGTGAAATATTACAATTTAAAATAACTGCTTTCTGTTTTTACCTTTTATTTCTTCCTGTGATGGCAAAGCTGAACTTTCAGCAGCCATTACTCTAGTCTTCAGTAGCTACATTTACATAAACACCTTTTGTGTCAGTTGGAATGAAACCATTTGGATTAATGAATCTGAAAATTAGTGTTTGCATGAACGCTAAATAAAGTGATGTGCACATTTGCATGTTGCAAGCTTTCAATTGGATTTGATCTTTTGACTCATGAATATATACAGAATTTCTCTGCTGGTTTAAGATGTGAATACTAGCCGTCCTCCTGCTGCTTTTTTTGTTTTAAAAGGCAGACTTTATATTTATCTATTTCGGGTCCTAATTAGGAGCTTTGTGCCGTGCTGCTTATATTTATCAAGCTGTAAAAATGCTGCTTCCCTTGTCTAAAACAGAGTGTCTGTGGATTCAAAGCTAGTATTGGTGAGACAACATTTGTCCTGCCCTGTTTCACAGACGATAAGTGGAAGGAGAATCTTGGATTGACACAACAGTCATTTATGACTCTTATGATTCAACAACAGCAGCTGTTTCATGCGTCATACATAATTAAGCCATTTCTACGTCATTGCACGTGCATAATTCTCCAGTTTCAGTTTTCTGATCTGATCAAGTGTGTTCATGTCCTATCAAACAGATTAAAAACCACCTTTTGCAAACGCATGAAATTTCAGATTGGCCAATTCATAATGATGTAACATTTATTTCAACTGGGTTACTAGTTCATTTTTTTTATTTTATATATATATATATATATATATATATATATATATATATATATATTCTGATGAATTTATTGACATAGAATTTTTAAACCTGTGGTTTCCAGACATGCTCCTGGATCACCACCCACCCGAATGCTTGTCTACTTATTAAAACGCTATTTAGGCCAGCAGCTGTCTTGAAAATAAGTAATCTTATAAGACACTGTCAATTACGCTGTATGATATTTGGAGCAGCCTTTACATCAGAGCCTTAAAGTTCTGTCTAGGTAGGCAGTTGCTAGGTTTCAGAACAGAGCTCGTTTTTACTGTTAACGTAAACTGTGACCCCATGAGTACATTAATAATAAATTCACAAACCGAATGTGTTAATTCAGTGTAATTATTCCTTTTAGCACTGGCATGTTCTCAAGCAAGACTCTTCGGTCATTAGTGCCGTGGCGCTAGCTGTTAATCTCATTAGGACAGACAGGTGTTGAATTGCTGGTGGTTTGCAGTCTTGATGCAATGTTTGACCATTTCACATTTGTGCAAGATTCTAATTTAGAGGCAAGGGTTAAAGCTGTTAATTCATTACCGCCATTGCCAGCATCTTCAGCTGTGATGGATGAAGGGCTCAAAATGGCTGTTGCAGGACATCTTTCTCCTGAGATGCTTCAAAGCTCTTGACAGGGGTTGGTTTATGGTTTATGCTTCTGATTTCTATCTGGTTAATCCCATAAAACGGCCACCTCTGGGATGTTATTAGGGCAAGTTTAAAGACTAAATCTGAATTAATCTAAAATCTGGACTCTGCTGATGTGTTGTAAGATATTTGACATGCTTGAATAGTTTGTTTTAATTTGGCCAGATAACAGCCATCCTGCCCATAATCCACTTTTCCTGCTGATGTTAAATCCGAGTCCAAGGGCTCAGGCTACATCTAAATTCCTATATATTCTAAGCATGTTCTGAACTTTTGGACATCCTATTTTGGCGTACTCTACATCTGAATATGCATACTTCCCTGCAAAAAAAAAAGTACATCTCGCCCTGGCTAATTTTGTAAAACAGTACGTTTCTCATATTCATGCTGGTTTAGTGAATGAGAACAATTTTTCCAGCTTCTTTATAATTTCCTGCTGGTTATTGAGGCACAACGATTGACTCACTGCAGTGTTTTTATTGTGAATGTTCTCATTTCAATGATGTATGGGTAGCACTTCACTTTTGTTCATTTCTTACCATTACAGGACCCCTGTGAGGACAAAAGACATAAAGACATCTGGTCTAAAGAAAAGACCTGTGACCGTTTCCCCAAGCTGCTTATCATCGGACCTCAGAAGACTGGTGGGTGTTGTGTGCTCGCCACCCATTTCACACACGTGTGCACTTGCGCCATCTAGCTGCGTTTGCTAGATTTGCTCTATTTTAAAACCATTTACAGCAATTTTCCATCTAGATCTAATGTTATAAGGGTGCTTTCCAGCACATGTCAGCAAATGTAATGCTGTAAATAACAATATTACAATTTACTGTAGCAATTCCTGTTGTTCTTATTCCAACTTTGATTAACATTTATATTATTTATAACTCCCCTTTTTTGATTGGCTATTGTTTTGCTTACCAGAATGTTAGCAGTGAATCCAATATTTGGCCATTTTAAGATGCCTACATTTCATTTACTGTCAGTTACATGGATGGATGGATGGATGGATAGATAGACAGACAGACAGACAGACAGACAGACAGACAGACAGACAGACAGACAGACAGACAGACAGACAGATAGATAGATAGATAGATAGATAGATAGATTAAAGCTGTCAAATAATTACAATATAGCAAATTAATCACACATTCATTTGGGCTTAGAAATTTCCACCAAAAGATAATTACTAATCATTATTGTTAAATGAGGGAAAAAAAAGTTTAATAGACAAAAAAGTATATAGACAAAAGTAATAGACAAAAAGTAGCGTTAGAAAGAAATATTTTGATTCAACATAGAATATTTTACATATAAACGGTGTACATTTACTGTTTAGAGGTGGCATGAATGCATTTACACTGCAATTAAAAAAAAATACATTCTTAAAAATTATTCGTAATTAATAATTTAAATTTATAATGATCTGAGGAAAAGGGATTTTAAATAAGCATTTAATTTCATAGTGAAAATTTAATTTTTTAAAAAATTAAATGATACTCTGAATATGAAACTACAAACCACCAGTTTGTGGTGACAAGTCACTGTTTTAATGAGTGAGTCATTCAGTCATTCATTCACCCATTTTGCTCAAACAGCTGATTCATTCAGAAACAAAGCAAAGGACTGAATCATTGGCTCACTCGATTCATTGACTGATTCATTGATTCATTGAGGTCAACACTACAACTTTGTGGTGGTGTACTTATAAAAGTAATTTTCAGATTTTGTTTTTTTGTTTTTTTCTAAATGTATTACTCAGTTATGGGGGTAGTGCTGTGATTATCTTACAACAGGTATATTTTTTCCAACATACAGTGCTCTTGAATCAAGTATGCACAGCAGGGTTGGTGGGGTTTTATTTCCTTACAGGCTCAGGCTCAGATGTATGCAGGCTTTCTGCTGCAACCCTGGCTGCTCCTCAGTAAAAAGTTAATTCAGTTTTACAGCATTGACTAATTAAACTTCTAAAGATGTCTTCAGGGAGCAATAGCCCACTCTAAGAGTGGGTAGTAAAATGGCTGTGTTAATCTTCTCAATAAAAGTTAGATTAGGGGGTTGGGCCTTAGACCAACATTTATTTATTTATTTATTTATTTATTTTTCTTTTTTGCACTGTAATTACTTCACTTTCTAACCTAGTATATTAGCTGCCATCATCATTTCAGTAAACTTTCACTGAAACTTTTTTCAGGGTTTATACTACATACTGTACAAATATATATTTACTTATATTGTTCAATAGCAGCATTCCCAAACACTCAATAGCAGAGTCACAGTTGGCTCCTGAAGTGTGAGACTATTGATGAAATTTTGTTATTATTGTTATATTTTTCTCATGTAAGTTTTATTTTCAGTTGTTTTCTTAATAAATAATCAACTTATTCTGTCTTGTGTTGTTCAGGAACTACTGCTCTCTATCTGTTCCTGGGCATGCATCCCGATTTGACCAGTAACTACCCCAGCAAAGAGACCTTTGAAGAAATCCAGTTCTTCAACGGCCGAAACTACCACAAAGGCATTGACTGGTATGTGGTGGTATTATGAAAGAAACAAAAATCTCCTGCATACTTGGTATATACCATATATGTTAATTTTGAGGTTGTTTATTTGCTAGTGTACAACTAAAAGTTGATCAAATAAACATTTAGCAGATTGAAAACCCATTCACACCAAGGACAGTAACTATAACAATAGCTTTAACTACGAAGGAATATTTTTTAGAATTGATTTAATTCTGTGAAAATAGGGAAATCCATAACACAGCTATGTAATAACTTGATAATGTCACAGAGGAACAATATAATTGGAATTACTTTTAAAACATTTTTTCCAGCTGATGAATGATACAAAACATTAGTATCAACATCAGCAGACATCAAAACTTGAACTTCAAAATGTATATAGTTATATATGGTGTGAACAGGTCTTGACAAATTTCTGATTTAAAACCACCCATTTCTGATGTTTACTATATCTATATGGAGTATATCAACACGGACACAGAAAACCACATGATTTCATGAGTTCTTTACAGTCAATAGCTCTTGTAAACTGCTGTGAAGTACATTGATTGTGAAGGTCTGGCATGCTTTGATGTTAAGAGCATTAAGAGACATGGAGGCTAATGTTCCCATGAGAGGAAGGCATTATGGGTCATTTCAAAACACAACGCTGCCTTTACTAGCTCTTTCTTTGCCTCTTTCAGTAGTCTCAAATGTATCTAACAGAAAGCAGGTGTCTGATGCACATCATCAAGTGCCTCTCTCTCTTCCTGCCTTTCTTTTTCTCTTTAATCAGTTTGCGGAAAAAATGACGGTGGTTGATGGTTCATGTGGCGGTTTGATCTCAAAAACAAGGGCTGGATACAATGCTGATTATAAAGGGAGAGGCACATTTCACCGAACAGAGATAAACAATGGTGCAACAATAATTAAACATGTTTTTTTTTACAGGTGTTGCCGCATATCTCCCATCTGGTTTTCCTCAGAAGTGTGGACTTAATTTAATGAAATGCTAATTGTTTTTTTGTTTTTATGCTAGGTACATGGAGTATTTCCCTCTACCCTCCAACACTAGCTCAGATTTCTACTTTGAGAAAAGTGCCAACTACTTCGACTCAGAGGTCGCGGCCCGGCGAGCAGCTGCTCTTCTGCCCAAAGCCAAAATCATCACCATCCTTATCAACCCGGCTGACAGAGCCTATTCCTGGTATCAGGTCAGTATCTAACTGCTCATGTGTCATCTCATCACGTACAGGGTCAGTCAAGGCCATGATGCCTGCTCTGGACAGCAGATTAGATCTGCAAATGGGAAAAATATGTAATTCGGAAGGAATTGTAAACAGCATTGTTCTTCTGGGTCCAAAAGGGCTCGTATTTAATACTTCTGTGGGTTTTTTTTTAATTTTTTTCCCAGAAGCCCACTTATGTTAGTCAAGGTAAGTTGTTTTTGCAGTAACGAGATGCTATTTTATTTCAAAAGAGCATGGATAGTTATGTTTTCCATTATTTGACTTTTCAACTTCAAGAGTGCTCTGAAAACGTGCAGTCCATGAAAAACTGTCCTTTTTGAATGTGGGTATTTTGATACTGTAATTTTATGTGGATACTATGGATAAACAAAGATTGTATAAAAATTACATACACCTATACATTTAGCAGCTTATACAAATTGTGTAATTGTCTGTTAGTCTCTTAAATTGTTTACAAAAAAATATTTGTTCACATTCCTTCATGCAGAATATCATTACCTTTGTGAAATTGGTTCACTTCGGATCCCTCATAGCATTTCAGTTGAACTGAGATCTTGATTTTAACTTCTAAAACTCAATATCTTTTGAACTATTTGTTGGTGGGTCTGCTTGCATGTGTTGATTCATTGTCATGTTGAAATGCAATGTCTCCCTACAGTTCAGCTTTTTTTTTTTTTTTCATGTTCATCTTAAAGGAGAAGTCCACTTCCAAAACAAAGATTCACATACAATGTACTCACCCCCTTGTCATCCAAGATGTTCATGTATCTCTTTCTTCAGTCATAAAGAAATTATTTTTTGAGGAAAACATTTCTGCACCATATCAGTCCATGATATGGAGAAAAATGCTGAAATATTTTCCTCAAACATAATTTCTTTACAACTGAAGAAAGAAAGACATGGGTGTGAGTACATTATATGTGAATCTTTGTTTTGGAAGTGAACTTTTCTTTTAAGCATTATTTGATATAATGTGGAAATCGTAGTTGCATTTATGATGGCTGTGTCTGTGGTACTTTTATCAGAATTCTTTGAGCATTTATTTAAAATAGAAATCTAACAGCTTACAACAACAACAGCAACAACAACAAAGCTGTATTAAGTATTAATTTCTTTCAGAAAAAGAAAAAAAAAATGTACTGAACCCAAACTTTTGAACAGTATTGTGTATTGTTACAAAATAATTTTATTTAAAGATTTCAAATAAATGCTGTTCTTTTAAACTTTCTATTCATCAAAGAATCGTTTAAAAAAAAAAAAGTATGACAGGTTCCAAAAAAAAATATTAGGAAGCACAACTGTTTCCAACATTGATAATGAATCATTATATTAGAATTATTTCTGAAGGATCATGTAACACTGAAGACTGGAGTAATGACTGATGGAAATTCAGCTTTACATCACAAAAATAATTCGATTTTAAAGTATATTAATATAGAAAATATTTTACAATATTACTGTTCCTATTCCTATTTTTGATCAAATAAATGCACCCTTGATGAATAAAGAAACTTAAGAAACAAAAAATCTTACTGATCCCAAACTTTTGAACGGCAGTGTGTGCATGTAATGAATGATGATAGTTTACTTAATGGTTTTTGTATTGTAGTATGTTACCCCTGACCACAAAACCAGTCATAAGGGTCAATTTTTTGAAATTGAGATTTATGCATTGTCTGAAAGTTGAATAAATAAGCTCTCCATTGATTTGATTTGGCCGAGATACAACTGTTTGAAAATCTGGAATCTGAGGGTGCAAATAATACAAAATACTGAGAAAATCGCCTTTTAAAGTTGTCCATATTAAGTTCTTAGTAAAGCGTTTGGCTAATCAAAAATTAAGTTTTAATATATTTACAGTAGGAAATTTAGAAAATATCTTCATGGAACATGATCTTTACTTAATATCCTAATGATTTTTGGCATAAAAGAAAAATCAATAATTTTGACCCATGCAGTGTATTTTTGGCTATTGCTACAAAGATACCTGTGCTACTTAAGGCTGGTTTTGTGGTCCAGGGTCACATATGCTGTAGAAGTTTGTGTTTATGTAAGTCTGATGCATTTCAGACTTATAGTCCCAAATATAATTAACAATAATGTATAAAATCTTTATCTGCATACAGTTTTTCAGGTTATTATTGGTATGTTGGTTACCTTTATGTGGCATTTAATTCAACATAAACTCTTCTCATCTCTGCCTGCACCGTCACAGGAAAACTTTGCAAAATGCACTACCCTGAAAAAAAATGTACTTCATAGGGTGTACTTAGTTTTTCACACCACTCTGTTTTTAACACTTCATTGTTTTTGCTGGTTTCCAGCACCAGAGGGCGCATGATGATCCTGTGGCTCAGAAATATACATTCCATGATGTCATCACTGCTGGCCGGGACGCACCCATCAAACTAAGGGTCCTACAGAGCCGTTGTCTAGTGCCCGGACTTTACGCCACACATCTACAGCGCTGGCTCACACACTATCACCCCAGTCAGGTATTGAGTTTATATGTATTCATAGGTGCGTTGTGCATTTGAAGATGTTTCTGTGATTTATAATAACCAGTTTGTTTCTATTCAGATCCTGGTCCTGGATGGACAGATGCTAAGAACAGAACCAGCTTCAGTGATGGACAAAATCCAGAAGTTTCTAGGCCTGACAAACATGCTTAACTACCACAAGATCCTTGCGTAAGAAGCTTGTCCCCAAACGCTCAAAGTTTCTCATTTCTCTTTTATGATTGACAATTAAAAAAAAGTTATTAATATGCAATACATTATTGAGCACCTGGAGTGTTTGGTTTAGAGCTGCTTTGAAGTGTTTCACAGTAGTTTCCTCGTCCTGACGGATCCCCTAAGTCTGACAGGTTCATGAGAGTGCTTGTTAATTCCCTGCGTTCTCTATCACCTCATGTACCCTCTATCTTTTTAGTCAACCTCTTCCACTTGTCTCTCTTTCTCTCTCTATCTGTCCTCTATCTCATTCTCGATCTCATGCTGTACCACATAATCTCATAAGCAGTAACATCTGTCAGCCACATCTCCCACTGGACAATGAAGATGGTTTGTCCTGTGGCAGCCTCTCAGGATGCCTTGCTGTGCACCATCTGTTTGTTATGTTCCCTTCTGATTAGGCTGATGTTGAAACATTGCCCTGTTTTTGCTGCCTGTCCTTCATTTTGTCCCTTCCTTCCTGCTGCAGGTTCGATCCGAAGAAGGGCTTCTGGTGCCAGCTGCTAGATGGAGGGAAGACCAAATGCCTGGGGAAGAGTAAAGGGAGGAGATATCCTGACATGGATGTTGATGTGAGATTATGATTCTGGTTCATATTCCTGTTTTAGTTAAAAACATTCCTGTCTTTTTGGGTTTGCTTGACATTACAAAGAGTGTTGGTAGAGACAAAAGGAAAAAGGAAGCTTGTTCAGACATTTTTGGTAATTTGACTCAAATCCCTTCAGTTTTTCTAATCTCCATAGCAAAAACTGCATGAAATCTAATTAAAATCTGATTTTCAGAACTACACTACCATTCAAAAGGTTGGTGATATTTTTTTATTTTTAAAAGAGCTTTCTCATGCTCATTATCACTGCATTTATTTAATCAAAAATACAATAAAACCAATAATTTTATGAGATTTTCCTGTGATGGCAAACTGATTTTTTTTAGCAGCATTTAGCAGTCTTCAGTGTCACATAATCTGTCAGAAATCATACTAATATGCTGATTTAGTGTTCAGGAAACAGTTCTTGTTATTATCAGTGTGGAAAACAGATCCACATATATTTGTGGAAACTGTGATTATTATTATTATTATTTTTAAGTTAAAAATAATCTTTACTGTCTCTTTGATCAATTTAATGTGTCCTTGCTGAATAAAATAATTATTTCTGTCATTAAAAAGAATCATTCTGACTCCAGACTTTTGAACGGTAGTCTAAATGGTCAAATAAGATTTTAATATAAAATAGAAAAAAAAAAAAAAACATTATATAGCCTAACATCTACAATCCAATCAAGTCATATACATGTTAACCATACATCATATACATGTTAATATATCTTAAATGTGTACATGTACGTGTGTGTACATATAAATTGCAATTAATCACATCCAAAATAAAATTTTAAATTACATTTATATATATATATATATATATATATGCATTGTATACAACTATTTTAAAATCTGGAATCTGAGGGTGCAAAAAAATCGAAATACTGAGAAAATCGCCTCTAAAGTTGTCCAAATGAAGTTCATAGTAATGCAATCAAAAATTAAGTTTTGATATATTTATTGTGGGAAATTTAATAATTTAAAATATCTTCATGGAACATGATCTTTACTTAATATCCTAATGATTTTTGGCATAAAAGAAACATCGATAAATTTGACCCATCCGATGTATTTTTTGGCTATTGCGTGCAACATAAGACTGGGTTTTGTGGTCCGAGGTCACATATATTATTAATATTTAATCTTTTAATTATTTATTTATTTTTTGCTGCCGTTTTTAAAGCACAATGCAAAAATATGACATTTCTGACACTTTTTCCTGAACGCTCTTCAATCGGACGTGCAAAACCCAGGAGCGCGTATACTTGCCGGCAACCCGGCAAAATAAAAGCTTGCTTTTAACATTATGAAAATTCATATAAAAAAAGTAAATATTATCTTTTTATTTTTAAGTTTACTATAAAATAATTGTATTTTTATTTAATACTTTTTTATTTTAAAAATATAATAGTATTACCACACTTTATCATTTTGTTAATTAAAAAAAACAAAATATAAAAAACATAAAAGTCTAATGATATTATTATCACTATTATTAATTTATATTTAGAGTTATGTTTTTAATGGCTCTGCGGCCCCCAAATTCTTGTTACTTTAGGGTCATTCAGACTAGTGTGTTTTCTACAAGGGCACAGCTTCAGTTAGATCTTTTAGCAGACTATGATAAAGAGAGGCTCAGTCGGATGCCGAGGACCTTGATGTTACCTTGAGGCTTCTTGGCAGACACATCAAAGTTAATGAGGGGTGAAAGAACAGGCTGATGTGTCGTGGCTTTGCAGATGCAGTCGCAGTAGCAGCACTCCTGAGAGAAAGAGCTGTACACAGAGCAGGACACTGTCATTTAACACACACAGTCACAGCAGTGTCTTAAGGTTCACAACCTTTTCTAGGCTTGAGGTGTTTGGTCTAATGTCCAGTCAAAGATATTTAGCTGTTTAACATGAGGATATACGCCATTTTAGAAATAGATGAGCAATGCGTATAATGTTTAAATTAATGAAAATTTCATTCTGTAGAAAATAAGTCTTTGGTGTCATTGCTTAGGTAAATTAAAAAAAAAACTGCCAAAAAACAGTTTAAATGCTACAAGTGAATCACATCATTATAGGGTAGAAGGGGGCTAAAGGCACACCCTAAGAAAAAATGTGCTGTTCACTGCACCTAAAATTATAATTGCAAAAAATATATAAGTTTGTATTGAACATTTATGGAGCAACAGATTTTGTGTGATAACAAATCATAAAAGTCGTTTATTTTTTTTTTTTGTTTTGATCTTGTAAATGTATGAGGTGACAAGAGGGGCAAAAGACAACATGGGGCAAAAGACACACAGTATTAATATAAATACTGTAGCTAAAGTAATGTTATTTGTTTTCTTTTAATAAAGTTAATACTTGTTCAAAACAACCACTTTAGCAAAGTTTGTACTATTTTCTACTTATTTTGAAAAATAAGTTTTTTTTTTTTTGTTCAGTAAATATGTTGTCATTAAATTGTGTTAATGTAAAAATATATTTTAAAGTACAGAAACAAACTCATTTTAAAAAGAATCTGAAAGCATTGAAGGAGATCTCACAATAATTTAATATAGATTTACAGTAGTAACAACATAATATTTTATTATATATGATACGATTAATGTCATGTTTTTAAATATGATAGTTTCATTCTAAACATAATATTGATATTTACCATCTGAATCCAACCATGTCATGTCAACAAATGGAAAGTCAGCCATAATGATAATTACTGTGCCTTTTAGCCCCAACAGCAGGGGTGCTTTTTACTCCAAATGCCATACTTTTACATATTCTTTCGTTATTTAAAAACTGTTGCTTTAATTATCTTAAACAAAACTTAAACTAATTAAGACGACATTTGTCTAAAAATATATGCGTTCATTTTAGCGTTTCTCATTTGCTACTTCAATCTACAACATTTAAAAAAAACATCAAGTAAGCACAGAATCAACTTTGCACTGCTGCCTGTGATTGCGTCAAGGATCGGACAAATTTGCATGTGCATCTTGAAAAGTGAACGTTTTGGAAAGTGCTACGCCACATTTTTGTGCCATCTAGTGGTTTAGAGGAAAATAATATCAAAGGCACCTTCTACCCCATTGTACCCTAATGTACAATAAGAGAAATTTATATTTTGAGATTTTTTTTTTTTTAGTTTTGAGTTTTGCTAAAGATTACATTTAAAGGAGAATTTCACTTCCCGAACAAAAATTTACAGATAATTTACTCACCCCCTTGTCATCCAAGATGTTTGGGGGCACCATTGAAGTCCACTATATGGAGAAAATTCCTGAAATGTTTTCCTCAAGAAACATAATTTCTTAAGAAAGAAAGACATGAACATCCTGGATGACAAGGGGGGTGAGTAAATTATCTGCAAATTTTTGTTCTGGAAGTGAACTTCTCCTTTAACTGTGTTATTAAATTGGTGTTAAATTTATGTTAAAGTCTTTTTAAAAATCCATTTTAAGTGAGTATCAGATAATTGTCAAGTCACTTTGGATAATCATCTCTGCTAAATAACTAAATGTAATTATAGTCTAATCTAAATATAAAAATTGTCAAACTGAATAAATGCTAGACACACATAGCTTGTTGTCACACATAACATGTTGTGCATCACATATGTGCAGAAAAACTGACCCCATCTTCCTCTTCCTCCACAGTCCCGGACCTTCCTGAGAGAGTATTACCATGAGCACAACATTGAGCTCTCCAAGCTGCTGTACAAAATGGGCCAGCCGTTGCCTAGCTGGCTTAGGGAGGAGTTGCTCCACAGCAGGTAACCTGAAGAGGGGGGTGGGGACATACTGGTCAGACTCGGACACCCCTCCTTCTGCTCTTGAGGGGACTCGCCCCCTTGTCCACCCCTGTAAGCCGCCGGCCACGGTGGTCGGTCAAGTCTCCTCCAGCGGCTTTGTGGACCTTCAGTTCGGAGAACTGAGCTTCTAGAGGACAAGACGGAGAGGTAGAGAAAGATGCACTTAGGTGCGCTAGTGGCTCTGTTCCATTTTGGAGAACAGTTATGTGCCCAGGACATAGCCCTGGGGTACACCCGCCACAAGCCTTGGCTCGAACATGGGATCACAATGGGAGGCTTCCAGAAGACATTCTACTTGTCTGGTGTGTTGAAGTACCAGGAAGACATAATGTCAGAACAAATGGACATGCAATATGGGAGAAGAGGGCACATATTTCTTTTGACGGAGCTGTAGGACCATCAGTCCGCAACAGATAAATAAGTGCCAGGGTGGTATCTTAAAGTCAGACTTTCTTTGTTTTCTTGGTTAAATATTCTTTTAACACTCATTTCATGTGTTGTGTTGCACAACACAAGGCTGTTCGCCTTGTAGTTTCATTCTTCTGTTTTAAACAGTTTTATTTTATAGGATATTGAGCCCATTCATTACAGCTGCACCCTCCGGGCTTAAAATGTGACATTTAAAGGTGAAATTTCATTACGATGTATTTATGGCTATTAGTTGCGAATCCACAGGACAGCTTAATAATGCGTGATAAATTGTGGTACTAAAACACAGATAAGCTACATCCATAATCAATGTGACTGTAAATATGAAACTGTAAAAAAGCTGGGTATGTTTTTGGCCCGTTACATGTGCAGTAACTGCCTTAATGCAACTTTATCAAGCCAATTACGGATAATTCACTAAAGTATACAAGCTGACGTGTTTTGACAGGCCTCAAGGGGCTGATCTTTTTAATCTTAATTCGAATGATGAATGTCGAGAACTGGACCCATGTGTTATTTTGGCATTATATCACAAATCTCACTGGAGCGTTAAGTAAGGGTATTGCAGTTTTAATAGTGGTTCATAAAACCTGTCCGCCAGTTATCTTTTATCACTTTTTTTTTTAATGTTGTTTTAATGAATGTTTTAATTTACCCTTTTTTCAGTTTTTTTTTTATGTGTTTAGCATATCACAACATCTAATCACGTTTCATTCAGGGTTGTCATCAGAATGTGTCCAGGAATGTATTGCCTCTAAGAGACCATTTTAAAAAGGCCGTTTTATATGACTTGTGTTCTGTGGGAACTGTTGACTGCTACTGAACCGTGTGAATTACACCCATGAATGTAAGCAATTATGCTATATAATAGACACGATGCCTTTTCGGTGGCAGGCAGGGCGATCCACGGAAAGCTCCACAAAGCCCCTTAACCTAGTCGCTGGGGCTGAATTAAACCACTGCGCTAATGGATTTCATTTCTCTTGCTGCTGAAATGAGAAGTCATGAAACGAACCCAAATCTCATTTTATGTATAACATAAAATTAATTGGATTTAATTTTGTTCCCTTCTGTTTTTCATTTGTCTTTGAAAGGTTTTTGTGCACTTTCTTCCATACTTCCATGCACAATTTACACCAGACTCACACACGCAGCGTATATCAGTCTCCCTGAACAGCTGTGTGCCTCTACAGTCAATTCAGGTGCGTCCTTTGGTCAAGCGTTTTCATAATGACACTTGTGAGTTCTGGATAAAAAGGCGCCAAAAAGTACAAATTCAACTATCGTTGATGATTAATCACCCCTGCTATTCCCTGCTACAGGATGGACACTCGGGAAGGGGTTTGGCAATATTACAGATGGAGAACTGACAGTATCTCAGAGCGTTTATTTTCTATAATACAGATTTTATTTGTAAAAATTGTACAACCCTTAATTTTCTTCATTGACCTCGAAGTATGATGCTTGAGAAGCACAATGTTTGTGTTGTTGACCAAGGAGTGGAAAAGCGTACAATGCATATCTTGTGTGCAGGGATGTCACTTCACACGAAGATTTTGCACCAGTCCACAGGAAGACTTTTGGGTCCACAGAGCATTTTGTATTACCAGTAACTTTTACAGATAGTTTTACTTGGTTTTGGTTCAAATGTAAGTAGTTTACAACTGTCTGCGGTACAGAACCATGCACCTTACATGCTGCTCTCGGATTCGTCATAATCACACACGTGTAATGTTCTTCTTTTTCTTTATCATCATTTAGTATTCCTGCTCCCAACTGACAACCGACAACTGACATCTAATAATGCAATATTGTGTTTCCTGGTAAAATGGGAAGTTTTGCACCAAGCACAAAATTATGTTTAAATAAAATTTGTCGCAGTGTACAGAACCCATTTATTTTGAGTGAATGGAACAGAGAGAGATTATAAAATATGAATGAACTAGTTATGAAATTTTTTTTATAAATCGACCACACTCACACAGACATGCTGAGAGTCCCCATGACTTTCACACTGCCAATATTGTGCTTTCTGTATCATAATGTAGGGTATGAATAGATAGAATAAAATAACTGTAAGGAAATAATCATCTGGACTGTACAATCAAACCTACCGTTGTTAATATTTTTTATTGTTGGTAGCCAATATTTTTGTGATTAATTTGCAAATAAAGAAACCACTGTCTTTTTAGTTCTTTGTCTTTATTAAGTACAAATATTCAGTGAGTAAATAATACACACACATACATGCTTGTATATATTTAAGATATTAAAAGTATGTATGTATATGCACATACTGTATATGTATAATTAATGTTTGAGCTTTTAATTTATGGTTTAGACATTGCAGTACAGTACAAATTAAAGTGAAGTGAAATAAGGAAAGGGACCAATTATGAGTAATAACTTTTTATGAAAAATCATTATTGTGATTATCACCACTTTTCATAAGTTGCTCAAATCACATCTATGATGATAAATCTTTAACACTTTCATATGCAGAGCTGGGTATTAACTGATTACATGTAATCTGGAATATGTAAGTATTTAATTAAGTAAGTAAATAATTAAGTACTTGTAATTAAACTACATTTTAAAATACTTGTAATCAGACTACAGTTACTTTTTTATGGATTACATGATTACATTATTTGCACAATAGCAATAAATTATTCATAATTTATTGATTCTCCCTAATTCCTCTTTTTTATCTTTTACATTTTCCTTTTTAAAATAGCCTACTGCTTGTATACATTCAGAAATTTTTCAGGTTTCATGGACATTCGCATAAAGATCAGTAATTATTCAGGTGGTGACAGCATTTGACCACAACATTGCATCAGCTAATGCACACATTGATTTTTATTTGAATTATCACTCTGTAGGTTATTTCTGTCTTTAGGCTTTTGTCTTTCAAACACATTAAAATGCACAAATTCACACAGACTTTTTGTCATCTGATGCTCTTTCGCCTAATATATTTAGTTGAAGTATCCCTGAGATTTTAAATTAAATATTTTAATGATCACATTTGCATGTTCATGTTTCTCTGACATTGGTTATGGTCACATGACATGCAGGTAATTTTTTTCTTGATTTTAAAATTATTTACATTTTTTTTAATGATTAATTAGCTTTTCATTAAACTCATAAACCCCCTGCAGTTCCTTAACGAACACCAGTTTGGGAAACCTTGGCGTAATATAAGGTTTAATGTACTTTGTGTTGTTTATAACAACAAATTGAATCTACTTTCTTAATTTTTGTATTTTTTATGTCAATATGGTACAATATTATCCTATTTAAATCAATGTGATAAATAAATTGGTCAAAAGTAATCTAAACGTAATCTTAAAGTAGTCCAGTTATATTAAAATGTGTAATTTAATGGATTATGTTACTAACTACAATTTTTGTCATGTAATTTGGAATTAGTAATGAATTACATTTTGTAAGTAATCTACCCAGGTCTGTTCATATGATAGGCTGTATGAAATTAATATGCATCGCCATAAATACAATGCCCTCCACTAATGTTGGCACCCTTGGTAAATATGAGCAAATGTGGCTGTGAAAATAAATCTGCATTGTTTATCTTTTTGATTTTTCATTAAAAAAATTCACAAAATTCTAACCTTTCATTGAAGTAAAACAATTGAAAGTGGGGGGAAACTTATGTTTTTCTCCAACGTATGTTGGCCACAATTATTGGCACCCTACAAATTCTTATAAGTAAAAAATCTCTTAAGTTTCTTCCTATTAATATTTACATTTTTTTAAACACCAGAGTGACTGGGAGCATGACATTGGCCAGCCATGACCTCCTGTTCCACAGGATTATAAATATGAGAAACACAAAGGCCAAATTCACTTAAAGAAGTCCACTTCCAAAACAAAGATTCACATATAATGTACTCACCCCCTTGTGAGATGTTAATGTCTTTCTTTCTTCAGTCATAAAGAAATGAAGAAAACATTTCAGCATTTTTCTCCATATAATGGACTGCTATGGTGCTCCGATTTTGAACTTCCAAAATACAGTTTAAATGCAGCCTTAAACGATCCCAAATGCAGTTGTAAGTGATCCCAGCCGAGAAAGAAGGGTCTTATCTAGCGCAACTTGCCTCAACTGTTTTTTTTCTGGTTCATGACAGTTAGGGTATGTCGAAAAACTCCCATCTCATGTTCTCCTTCAACTTTAAAACCGTCCTGTATCGTTGTTTTACCTTTTTTGTTAAGGGTGTTTGATTTTCTTTGCATGTTTACATTGCAAAGACTATGTCGGTGCTTCTGCAGCGATGTAGGATGATTTTGAAATGATTTTTGAAGTTGAGGGAGAAAATACATGTAGAATTTTTCGACAAACCCTAACTGTCTTGAGCCAGAATATACAGAGTTCAGGGAGAGTAAGACAAGACGAGCGTTTGAGATTAAAAAGTATTTAAATTGTATTTTTAAAATGAAAATAACCAATCGTTTTGCTAGATAAGACCCTTCTTCCTCGGCTGGGATTGTTTACAACCGCATTTGGGATCGTTTGAAGCCGCATTGAAACTGCATTTTGGAAGTTCAAAATCGGAGCACCATAGCAGTCCATTATATGGAGAAAAATGCTGAAATGTTTTCCTCAAAAAATATAATTTCTTTACGACTGAAGAAAGAAAGACATGAACATCTTGGATGATAAGGGGGTGAGTACATTATATGTGAATCTTTGTTTTGGAAGTGGACTTTTCCTTTAATCATCCATCACAATGTGTAAAACCATCATGGGTTTGGTGCAAGCTGGGATAAAATATATGCTCTGGTACCCCACGGTTAAATATACTGCTGGATGTTTAATGTTGTGAGCCTATTTTTCTGCTGGAGGTCCTGGACATCTTGTTCCGAATCATGCTATCATGGATTCTATCAAATACCAACACAAAAAATGTAAACCTGACTGCTTCTGTTAAAAATCTTATAATGGGCTGTAGTTGGATCTTCCATCAGAACAATGATTCAAAACAAACATCAAAATCAACACAAAAATGTGTCACTGAGCACAAAACGAAGCTTCTGCCATGACCGTCCCAGTTCTCTGACCTGAACCCAATAAAAAAAGGAGTGGGGTGAACTGAAGAGAAGAGGCACCAACATAGAGCTGAAGGATCTGGAGAGATTCTATATGAAGGAATGGTCTCTGATCTCTTGTCAGGTGTTCTTCAAGCTCATCAGGCATTATTAAGAAATTTAGAGATGTTATCTTGGGAAAAGAGTTTTGCAATAATTGGGTGCCAATAATTGTGGCCATGTGAATTAGGGAAAAACATTTATGTTAAGACAGAGCTTTTATGTTAATAGTAAAGATTAAAAAATACGGATGTAATCTACATTTTAAAAGTAGCTTCTTTCCATACAGATTAGCAGCCTTGCAGCTGATCCTTGTCCTATGAAACATTGGTGTGTCACTGGTTGGTTTGATATTTATAACAAACATAAACTACAGCTGCATCTCAATCTGTCAGCGGCAGGGCATCTGTGAACATGGCTTGCATCCACATCACACACTCATCAAAGCAGAGTGCATATTGGCCAGAGCCGTACACTCCATCATTCTGACACTGCCAATGAGCCGCTACATTAACCACAGACTGTTCATTTACATTTGGAAGGCAGAACATTCTTAGTATGGCCACAGTATATATGGCCCGTGTGGCTTGTTTTAGTAGATGAACATGCAATATAGACACATATACTGTCCTAAGACATTTGTCATTTTAATGAAGCCTGTTGTTATTGACATATAGGCAGTACGGATAAATGTCAGAAGACAGTGTAGCCTATGGTGAAATCATTTATTTGTTAGATATTTTTACCTGGGGTACAATCTTGATCTTCCAATGAGGATCATATTTCAAAAACAGCATAATATATGATATATTATATACATATTTGTTGCCTTTGCAACATTGGTCTAAGAAAAGAGAAACAGAAAAACAAAATCTGTCTTGCTGCTGACAAACAGTATTTTTACCCCTTAACAAAATCACATAAACCATGAAAATAATTAGCAAACATGGTAGTTTTTTTTTGCATACATGTGGTATAATAAATGTATAGTATAGTTAATGCCATTATAAATGCAATACAGTACTCTTATTCTACAGACTGAAATATTTTGTTCTTATTGCATGTCTTTTAAATATTATTGTTATTATTAAAGGTGTAATAAAGTCATGTTTTTAATCTAAGGTGTTGCATGTGAAAACTGTTTAAATGATTAAGTATTTGTGATATTTGTGTACAGAATACAGAGAGACCCATTTTCACCGGACAAAACAAAGATAAAAGCATGAATAGGACAAGAGTGACTTTATGACTTGAGTATATAACTTGAAGAAATAAAGCTATACATACACAGAAAAACACTGTACATATTAAACAGAGATTGTGTTTTAAACAAGTGGGAAAGAAAGTAATAGAACGTACAAGTTCACGGGGACTTTTATTGTACAAATACTACATTATCACTTCCGCTTGTTGAAGTTGAACTTTCAACCCGGCAGGGATTGTTCCTTCCTTTCCTGTTTCGGCCTCGATCAGAGACACACATAGGTAAGATAATATAGTTTCAATCCAACAAAATCCTACCTTTATTAAAAGTGTTACAAACAAAATTAGACTTCAGTAACGTTCCATAACACCTCATGCACCAGTAGAACATCATATTACTTTCAGAAATAGTGATAAATGTAATATTTTAGTCGGATAATCAGTGTTGCTCCAGCGGGGTCCTGCTCCATATTGGTCTCGCTAGCGGAGCTGCATGAGGTGCTGTAGTTATCTACATTTAGGGTAGATACGCTGTGCTGAGCTATAATTTATGTGAGAAATATGGTCAGTTTTGTCGTACAAATCGATAAATGTCTTGGTTTAAAATATTCTCAACGTTTTAGGACGGAACTTGTGTTAATTGACAACGTTAGCTGTGTAAGCCCCCGTTTGGCGTCTAAAGGAATATTGTCGAGGAATCCTTGGGCTTCTCTGGATGTTTTTCTTATTATTTTATTATTTCATTATTGTCTGTCCGCATTTGATGTTTAAAGTCCATTGGTATAACACTGTCTAGCCCGTTTAAACTCTCAGTAGCACACAAGCAGGTTTGCAAGAAGATGCTAACGTTAGTCCAGTGGCCTCAAACTCAATTCCTGGAGGGCCACAGCTCTGCACAGTGTAGCTCCAACCCTAATCAAACACACCTGATCCAGCTAATCAGGGTCTTTACGATTATTAGAAACTTCCAAGCAGGTGTGAGTTGAAGCTAAACTCTGCAGAGCTGTGGCCCTCCAGGAATCGAGTTTGAGACCACCATGCTAGTCCGTTTTCAGTCAAATGCTTTAGAGTATTTTGTTAAAAAGTGAAATGTTTAACTTTATTCTTAGGTCTCAGGGTTTATTATGAAAAGACCTATTTTGATTTGATTGATTTTTGCAGTTAACCTAACTGTTGAATGTTGATATTTTTTAGCAATGGCACCTCGCAAGGGTAAGGAAAAGAAGGAAGAGCAGGTCATCAGCCTGGGACCTCAGGTTGCCGAAGGCGAGAATGTGTTTGGAGTCTGTCACATCTTCGCATCCTTCAACGACACCTTTGTGCACGTCACTGACCTTTCTGGCAAGTAAGTACCCCAAAAACATGGAAGAGGATCTGTGCACACAAAAAGCACAAACGTATTGCTCTGAACATTTATAGTATTTCACCCAAAATGGATATTATAATGTAGTTACCCTGTCATTTTTCCCCATCAAAAATACATCGAAAACAACTGTT
The DNA here is from genome assembly GCA_012976165.1 of Labeo catla. NCBI lineage: Eukaryota > Metazoa > Chordata > Actinopteri > Cypriniformes > Cyprinidae > Labeo > Labeo catla. The sequence goes on along the minus strand of VONZ01000136.1, from coordinate 77,206 downwards.
GTTTAAAACTATAAGTGAATGTATACTGCAACTGTCAAGCTCCAAAATACGGCAGCTTACAGTAGTTTATTGTAAGCCTTGCGATTTAGCTTTGTCTGATGACCAAACGAATAGTTTTTTTCGAAGACTTCAAATACTTTTATTCATTTTTCCCATGGTTATTTTTTTTCAAAAGTCATCTTTTGAGTTACAATCTATGAACCAAATTAACCAGCTACAAGGTGAATCGCAACATTAGAAATGTTTGATTTGAAACACACATAATTGAAGAAAATTACGAACTTGCAGATTGAAATAATTAAAACAGATTTTATAGAAAATAGTGGTGTATGATTTTAACAGACTCTGCTTTTTTAGCTTCAGACTATGATTCTGTCCAGTCAGAGGATAACTTAATTATTTGAAAATCTGAGAAAAAAAAAAGATGTCAGTGTATGCTTAAACAGCTCACATCCCATTAATCAGTGGCAGTGATACTATCAAACTAAATATTGTTGATTTAAGGTTGCTGATTATGTATATAGTAAAACATTTGCTTTTATTGTGAAATGTATATACAAATTTAGTGTAGGGAGACTGTCATTTGTAGTGCTTCATGGGTGTGGGTAGGTGCTAAAGCGCTTCTTTTATGATGCTGCATTATTTGATTGTTGTGATTTTTCTAATTAGATAATTTTTTTTATTTATTTATTTATTTATTTTTTTAATAATCATTACTAATATAGTTTATCTGCAGGAATTCTATTGCTTTCAACAATCAATCCCCCTATGGAGAAAATGCATGGGGTTTTTACTTATAGAACTTATGGAACAGTTCCTAACCAACCTGTTTCTTTGGTTCTCAAATCAAATATGGCTTTTAGATGCATCACATCAGGTTTTGCATCAGTGACTTTTGCAGAAAGACATAACTTTAAGAGAAAAAACCTTTGCTTATCATACGCTTACCGACTTTGTAATAGTCAAAGAGGAAAAAGTGGGCATCATAGACTAAACCACTGAGGATCATACACTACCAGACTTTAAATTCCTTCCAATCACAACAAACTCAGGCCAAAACGTGTGTCTAGTTAGGAGACACATGGCAAATGAAAACAATGTGTGCGTTCAAAATATCAAACATATTTGATATCCTCTGACTGGATGGAATCATAGTCTGAAGCTAAAAAAGTGGTGACTGTTAACATCATACACTACATGATTTTCTATAAAATCCGTCAACTCAAATCTGCAGGCTGGCTCTAACGCTTGCAGACTTCTCCGGACTGTAAATCGGGGCAAAAATCGTATAGTGTATTCCAGCCTTAAGACAGTATGTATTCTGAAAAAGTGCTACATAGCATGCAAGTTTTACTAGCAGTTTTATTTCCTGGCATCATTTAATTGTAAATAGTAATGCCTTTTACGTTCATGTAAAAAAAAAATTGTGTAGGTTTGGAACCATGTGAGGTTGACTACTTAATTTTTGGGTAAACAAATTCTTATCCGGTTAGGCTTCTTTTTACACATTCTGGTGGGTGATCATCTTCTGAATGAGTTTTCTTTCCTCTTGATTTTCAGAGAAACAATCTGCCGTGTGACTGGTGGGATGAAGGTTAAGGCCGACAGAGACGAGTCCTCTCCTTATGCTGCTATGTTGGCAGCTCAGGATGTGGCTCAGAGGTGCAAGGAGCTGGGAATCACCGCCCTGCACATCAAGCTGAGGGCCACTGGTGGAAACAGGTGAGGCCCTGAATGCACAAAACATTTACAAAGACTCAAATGTCATGATCATGAAACTGGATATGAGTTTATGGAAAGAAAGTACATAAGCATAAGCTTGCATCATGATTAACTTGCTTTTTTCCCTCTCTTAAGAACCAAGACACCTGGACCAGGGGCACAGTCTGCCCTCAGGGCTCTGGCTCGTTCTGGCATGAAGATTGGCCGTATTGGTATGTAAGCACTAGCACTGCCATCTAATGGTGCCTTTTCGCCTGTTCAGTGTAAATCTGTTTTTGTGAGGAGGTCTCATTCACTTTCATTTTCTTCTACAGAGGACGTCACCCCCATTCCATCGGACAGCACCCGCAGAAAGGGAGGTCGTCGCGGACGTCGTCTGTAAACTATTGGATTTTTTTCAGAATAAAACGCCAAATAATACTTTTGCCTCCTGTCTTCATTAAAATGACTGCAGTGCCAAAAGCTTAAAGACTGGACTATTCAGTCTCCTTTAGCTGATTACACGTCTGACCGGTTTGGTGTATCTGATGCCTTCTGGTTTATTTTAAAACTGAATGAACACTAGGGGATTACCAAGAAAACATCCTCATTCAAATTATGCCAGAACAATTGATTTCCTCATTGCAGTATTTTATTTTTTTGGTAGTGTAGAAGTGTAAATGAAAAATGAGGAAACTTAATGTGTATTTTAAGTATTGTGAACAGATCTAATACTTGGTTGCTTTCTCTCATTTATGGTTGTATAAACCAGATATCACTAGCTGTAATTCACTTGTGGAGCATTTATGTGCTTGGAAAAATCTAGAAACAATTGAAAGTGAAAGCCTTTGCGTTTTTAAAGGCGTAATTCACAAAAAGAATATAAAATATTTACTCTCCCTCAGGTTGTCCAAAACCTGCTCGAGTTTCTTCTGTTAAGGACAAAAGAGATTTTAAACAATGTTGGTAACCTTAGAGTTGCTGATAGCTGTTGACTTGTAAAGTAATTGTTTTTCCATACTGTGGAAGTCAATGGCTACCAGCAACTGTTTAGTTACTAACATTCTTTAGAACATCTTTTGTCTTTGTGGGAACCCTGCATTAGATACTTGAAAGTTTGTCAATCTGTAAGAAAGAAAAAAATTAAGGCCCTGTAAAGTTTTTGAAAATAAACATACGTAGAAACAGGTCCTTACAAGTGCTTGCATTTATTTTGTGTAATAAGTTTTCTGGAAAAGAAAAATCTATATTATTCCTTGCCGTCCGCTAATGTGTTATTTCGCCAACACTTCATGGCCTATGCATACTATCTTGCTTGATTTACGCAAGTTATGCACATTTTGCCTTAACTTTACATGAGCCTAAGCTCTTTTCAATAAAATCCATGCAAAAGTTAATATCAGATCATTTTAGAATACAGGATGTGTATTCTTCAGTTTTATGCAAAACAGAAATACAATAAGTAGAATGTAAGATCTCAGTCATATGGCCAAAAAAAAAACTTTTTTGCCTAGCAACACATGAAAACTGTAACAATGTATCTTACAAGCTAACACCATGTAACCTTGCTCTCACTTGAAATGTGTCCCCACATTCAGTCCTTGAATTTGAGGGTATTGGACCTGGAAAGTACTTAAAAGGTCCTTGAATTTGAAGTAAGCCAAGGTGTTGGAACCCTGTAATAGAAGAAACTCAAGCAGGTTTGAAACAACTGGAGGGTGAATAGATAATGACATAATTTTCATTTTTGGGTGAACAATCCCTTTAATGTGTATTTTCAGTATTAGGGGAAGAATTACGATGTATCCTGCTGTGTATAATTTTATATTAAGAAAAAAAAATAAGCTACATTACAACTTCCCAGCAAATTTTTCAGGTTGATACGGTAACAGGTCTCCTGAGTTTTTTGTTAGGACAATAACAACACAAGTACCGTCATTGTTTATCATATTATTAAGCGTTAATATTTCAAAAGGTTTGTTTAAAAACGTTTTAGATTTTAAAGACAAATCTCAGAAAACCTACTTCCCCTTTTAATATTTCGCACACTGATATAACTAGCAGGTGAAACATGCGGAAACAGTACATTCAAGTTCACATTTGTCTGACAACTGATGATGCAGCCCGCCAAATAACCAATGAAATGATAAACTCGCTTTGCTCCAGACACTTTCATCCGAGTGCCGCTCCTGAACTCTCAGTTCTCACATTTTCACATTAGAGCGCTGTTCGAAAAACCCCTTTGCAAACTGACTAAATTTTGAGAACTCTTTCGGACTATTGATCAGAAATGTCCACCGACGGGAACGAGGCACCGCTTATCAGAGCTCCAAGTGAGCAAACTTCAATCAACATGGGACCTCAGGGAAGGTGAGTTTTTTTTAGTTGTTTTTTTTTTTGTTTTGTTTTGTTTTTATGTTAAATCTTATTTAATTTTCCCCAGTTATATGTGTTAAAAAATGTGACAGAGTATAAAGAGCCGTTTTGAGTGATTCCTTCAATAATTAGGCAGAAAAATGTGTAATATGTTTTTTTTTTTTTTTTTAAATAATACTTCTGTGTATATTTACAGTCCTCACTGTCAGTGTTTCACTTAAAAACGGAACTAAAATAATAAAAATAAATAAAAATAATGCATTGCGTGTTATAATGTGTGAAATATACGCGTTGAAATTTTGTTTCTATTGAAAAGTGCAAACTGCGTATTTGCCTCCTTTTAAATGATTACGCATCATTGCTCACATTACATATCTGATTCATAATTCATGACCGGACCCTCATATTAGATTTTCTTGTGCTTTCAAGAGTAATATATAATAAAACGTTTATTTTAATGTAAACCAGTGTTTTGTTTTTTGTTTTTTTTATCAAACTTTCTACCCACTGTTTTTAAAGGATGCCTTCAAATAATTTGTTAGTATTTTATATGCCACCACTGCATTTCGCTCATTTGAATACACTGGTCTTGTTTCCTAGCAGATCTAGCAATCAGGTCCTGAAGGTGGCAGGAGTGACTCTGCTGGCCGGCATTTTGATCGCAGGTCAGGCCTTCACTGCCTACATGGCATACAACCAGAAGGAGCAGCTCAACATCCTGGAGAGACGCAGCGACCGCCTGCATGAGATCAGCCGCAAGTCTGGTCAGCAAGCTTCATGTCTTAATATCTTTATTTTGTGGGCTTCTCTTCACACCACCTTTTAAACCACCCCTAACTCATTACCACAGATGTCCTCTAATGAAAGCATAATAATACCTTCTTTCTTCCTATTTTTTGTACAGTCATGCGCGCCCCCGTGCAAATGCATCTCCCAATGGCCTCCCTTGCTCTGAAGTATGAGGATGAGGAGAAGAAGGTAAAACTCATTTCCTCTCCTTGTGTTTTAATGTGGGTTGGCGGCCACTTGATGTCAGGATTGAGTCAGCAAACTAAATCAATTTTTAAAGCGGCGTTTCTCATATGGTTTTGCTTTAGAAATGATGAATATCAAAACAGAATAAATGGAAACATAAAATTCTGTGGAAATATATAGCTTTTCTCATCTGACTCATGCATTTATTTGTCATTATGCTCTATTTTTCAGGACTCCTCAAATCCCAAACCAGGTATCAAGATCTTGCCATTTCGAATCAAATCATATTTCTCAGCCGTTTCGTGTTCTTTGCTCACTCATTTATGTATTTTCTGTCCCACAGAGCTCACCCAGTGCCAGAAGGAGGCTACAGGGGAGATCAAAACTCTCCTGCCATCCTTCCGCCCCAAGTGCGATGAGAACGGAGACTATCAGGCCCAGCAGTGCTGGGAAAAGACTGAATGGTGCTGGTGTGTGGACAAGAATGGCGCTGAGATTCCTAATTCTCTGACCAACAGCAGTTCTCTTCAGTGTTCAGACTTCAATTCTGGTATGAGCTGAATATTCGTTTTTTAAATGGTCATAGAAATTATACTGTAGCATACATGACCTATTCACATTAATTATATTATGTCAAGAGTAGCAAATGTGCTACATCTTCGAAAAGAAAGAGCTTCCTTCCTCTTTGCTTCACATAATTTAACGTGTTTACCTGAGAATAGCATTCTCAAAATCATTCTGGTAGTTCACTGACTTCTAATAAAGCAAATTAATTCTGTTTCTGTCCTACACTCTTCAAACATCTGTTCAGTTGCTTTAAAGAAATCCAGTATTTAGAAACTGCAAGGAATTATTTGATCTGACGTGCATATTTCATTTAGCAGTTTGACATTTTAAATGTTATCAGTGGTTTTTGTAACTCTAATATAAATTATGTTTCACTATTCCTTATTTTAGCTGATAAAATGGTGATGGTGCCTCTGGTGGGGACAGATGGCCAGTGAAGAGGAGCAGTGAGGAGCATTTAAAACATAAATATCACTTTCTGCCATTTTGAACTTTAACAGTTGTACTTTCACATTCACTTTAGATTAATGGCTTGGTTTGAGGTAAACATCTTCAGTCAGTTGATTCAGATATTTTGATGTCACAATAGCAGAAATCTCAAATAAAGTTAATTGTGTTTTGTATTGTACTGGTAATTATTACAGACTTTAGTAGATTAGCTTCAGCAGTGTTGACCTTTAATTAAAAACTTTAACTTGATAGAATTGTACTATTGCTTTTTTTATTTTCATTTCTTTTTTCAACTAACCTTTAATGTCCTTTTATTGTGAGTGTACTAAGAGAGATATGTAATATACAGAAGGATGAAACTGGATGATGGATAGCTAACAAAGATGGACAATAAATTAATTACTAACTATTTGTGTTCACTGTGTCTGATTTAGACAAATTCCTGTAATTTCAAGTTGTATGAGAAAGTCTAAAAGCTGATGTAAATTTGGAATTTTTAGATTTTTTAAATTAACCTTTATATTTAAGGCAAGAACACATACACACAGAAAAGCCAAAAATGAAAACAAAAGTTGGAACTCTATTTACAGCTGAAAAGAGATTACAAATCAGCAGAGCTGCGTGAGAAAGACACTAACCAAATACAATCTGAGTGATCACTGTCTGGTAGGGATGGCTCAATACCATAATTTTGGCTTTGGTACGATAGCAGAAAGTGATACCTTGGTATCGATACTAAATTAATACCATAGGTGACAAATAACTAGCTGAGTTAAGTTCAAGATAAGTGAATTGAAAACAGTTTAGTAAGTAATGTTAACATACTAAACATGTATTTGTTCATTTATCATTTATAACTAATTATTGACCTAGATTAATAAGTGCTGTAATACTGTTAGGTCAGCTTACCTAATGAATTTTAACAAAGGTTGCTTTACCGTAAAGTGTTATTCTAACAGTCAAAGTATTCAAAATCACGTTATTATCTCAACACATTCTTTATAGTATAGTATTATCTCTACACATTATTTATAGTAAAGCTTGCATACACGTGCAGTAAGGTCAGCTCGTTCACATTTATTATCTGTTCTGTATGCAAAATAATGCAGAATTTCACATCTACTGTTGTCTTTATTTACTATTTTCGAGCGCGTTGATGGAGTTTCATCAGTTTGTCACGTTTACCACAAGTTGCCAAGTACTGCTCACTGCAGAGCCGAATGGCCTCCAGCTCCCCCTGTCTGGATGTCCAGCTCCACCTCTGTGTGAACTAATGGGTGGAGTTATGTTTAGGATAGGGTAAAGGGTAGGGTTAGGGTGTGGTTAAGTGTCTATCTCCACCCATTACCTCCAGCGAGGGGGAGCTAGAGCTCCAGCTCCTCCCATTTGGCTTTGCAGCGTTTCGCAGCAATTTGGGAAGCACTACAGGTGAGCTTCGGAACAGTAGCATATAAAATACAGAATTGATCAAAATGATAGTCTCAAACCGTTTGAAATAAAATATATACTGGTATTTTTTCAGTACCAGTATACCGCGCATCCCTACTGGCTTTAGAAAGAGGATGGCACAGGCTGTGCACGCTAAACTTTGCTCTCAGAGAGCAGTGGAAACTGAAGAACACTTCCTGTTGCACTATGATCAGAACATTCTAAAAAATTCAGCAAATAGCATCTAATTTTATGGCTCTACCAAATATGGCTCTAATATATTTTAAGATCAACAAGTGCAAGTTTTTTTCAGTTGAAACAGCTCAGACTTACATTTTAGTCTGGGACTAGGCTTAAGCCCTGTCTGTGAAACCAAAAGATTTTGGGAGAAAACTCCAGCTTGATCACAACAGCACCAAAATATGTAACAGCTTGAGAGTCAACCTAAGAGAGTCAGCCAGCAAACAAAACTAAAGTCAGAAATGTTCTCACATACTTAACATGTTTGAATGTATGTACATTTTTTTTTTGTCCTATGTTTTTTTTTTTTTCAACTGCTCACACACATTTTCAAAACGTTACACACAAATCCAAGAACTGCACACACAAAATGCCTCACAACTCTTCCAAAATGAAGCACTGTATTTAAAATATGACAAACACATCTCAAAAGCAAACATTTGTCTTATGTTGCAAACACCTTTGCCATAATATTATATTTTTGAATATCATATACACAAAGGTCTTCTTTCATGAGTTCCTATGTACAGTTCTCTACAAGATTGAAAGTAATTGGCAGGGAGATGTTGAAAAAGCAAGACTGCAACTAAATAAAGATTGCAACTTTTACTGTAAACATTTGTGGTTGTGAATACAGTATTACACAGTAGGAAAGAAAAGAAATACACTACCAGTTTTTGAACAGTACGATTTTTAATGTTTTTTAAAGAAGTCTCTTTTGCTCACCAAGCCTGCATTTATTTGATCCAAAATACAGCAAAACCAGTAATATTGTAAAATATTTTTACTATTTAAAATAATAGTAGACACACCAATACCTACAAAAAAAGTCCCCCAGTCTGAAACCCAACAGGAAGTCTGTTATTTAGAATTTTCTCTGCAAGTTTTGTGTCATTTTTGCCATTTTCAGGCATTGTATTTAAACAAACTCCTCCTAGAGATTTAAACAGATCAACACCAAATTTGATCAGTGTAATCGAAAGCCCTTTGTGACATTAAATTGTGAAGATCTTGAGTTTTTGGTGAAGGACGTGTCCATGGCAGCCTGACAAACTATGTTGTTTTGCCATGAAAAATGAAGTTGTTATAACTCAGGCATGTAATGTCTGATCTGCCCTAAACTTCACTTTTGATAAGAGTCCTGCCCTGAACACATGCCCATGACCATATTTAGTTATAGCACCACCTGCTGGCAACAGGAAGTGCCATGTTTTATCATCAACATTACATTTGGTCAGTCTAATCTAAAGGCCTTTGCAATTATAAATTGTGAAGATCTTAAGTTTTCGTTAAAGGGCATGTCTGTGGTGGTGTGACAAAGTTCAATGTTTCACCATGGGAATAGAAGTTGTTGTAACTCAGCCATGCAATGTCCGATCTGCCCCAAACTTCACACGTTCGATAAGAGTCCTGGCCTGAAAACATCTAGAGGCCAATATTCTGTAACAATCATAGCCCCACCTGCTGGCAACAGGAAATGGCTTGTTTTACACTAACTTAAACATGCAATGTCCAATCTGCTCCACACTTCACATGTTTGGTAAGAGTCCTAGCCTGAAGACATCTAAAGGCCAATGGACCTTTATCAGATTTCTGGGTTTCTCATAGTGGAAGTCATCATAGTTGGGTAAAATCCGAAAGCAGTGAATCGGAGAGTACAACAAATACAGAGTTCTGGCATGAAACTCCAGATGGCGCAATCCCGATAGGTCTAACTCAATCTGACCTAATGATATCATTATCACATGGCACAGCTGATTGGTTCTCTCCTGTAACAGTAGCCAATGAGCTCACTGCTCAAAATTCAAATATATGACTAGTGCTAGCTGTAAGCAGTTTTGCAGCATGCTTCAGAAACCCTCCACCTTCCCCAGCTCCACCTGTACAGATCTGCTACAAGGTGATTCATGTATGCTATGGGGATTATTCATATATGTTATATTTGCAGCAGCAATATTTCTTTCATGCTCACAGCAGCATGTTGTGGATGTATTGGCAGTAGCAAGTCTCTGTACTTGCTCTACCGCAGCAGCAGCGTAGCAGATCTATTCCGCCAAGACCAACTACATTTATATTGTCATGTACATTACCATATTTTTTGCATTCCCATTTGCTCAAATAACAAAAGAAATTCTGCCTTACGACTTTCAATCAAAGGAAAAAAATTGAGAGAGACTGATATCGGCAGTCAGAAGAGAGATCAATGTCAAATTTACCGTCCCTCCCATAGACATGGCATTAGAAACACCCTCGCATTAACGTTAACTAGTTTTTTTGTAACTTGATGAAAATGTGATATCATACAAAGTATTGTGTTATAAATGTACATACAATTTTTTTAAAATCAAAATATAAAAAACTTTAAAGGATTTATGATGATGATGACTGTTGAAACGTGTCATCACAGTCTTGTGAAAAGGGTCCATATTCAATTAAAATTTTAGCGCCACCTGTTGGCAACATGATACATCATGCTTTGCACTAACTCAAACACCATGTTCAATATTCACCAAACTTTATGTTTGATAAAAGTGCTGGCCTTACCACATCAACAAATTATTATCCACTTATGGTCATAGCACCACCACCTGGTAGCAGGAAGTTTGGCACATATAAATGACATATTCCTTTTATATTTATGCAAGAGCCCTTTCAACGCTGCTTGCAGAATCAATTTAAAATGTAACTTATTCCTTGATTTCAAAACTGATTTTTTTAGCTTCACTACTCCAGTCACACAATTCCTAATAATCATTCTAATATTCTGATTTGCTGCTCAAAAACAGCATTATTATGTTGAAAGCAGCTGAGTAGAATATTTTTAGTATTCTTTGATGAATAGAAAGTTCAGAAGAACAGCATTTATGTGAGATAGAAATCTTTTGTAACATAATTGTCTTTATCATCACTTTTAATCAATTTAAAGCAACCTTGCTAAATAAAAGTATTAATTTGTACTCAACTGTTTTAAATATTTCTGAAGGATCATGTGACACTGAAAACTGTAGCTTTTTGTATATACATTTTAAAATATATTCAAATAGAAAACAGTTATTTTAAATAGTAAACATTTTACAATATTACTGATTTGCTGTATTTCGGATTACATAAATGCAGGCTTGGTGAGCAGAAGAGAATTAAAAAAATAAATTAATAAAAAAACTTACTGTTCAAAAACTTTTGACTGGTAGTGTACATCAGCTATGCGTAGTTGGACAAAAACCAAACATCATTTTGAAAAAGGTGATTATTCCAAGGCCTATTCTAAAGCCATGACTGGTTGGTGGTAAGTAAAGCAGTGTTTGCACATGTGAGGAGTTAGCGTGAGGCACTGATGAATTAGTGAGGCATTTTGAATGGTTGTGTTTGAAAAAGGAAATCAAGATATTTCCTGTGAGATTTTTGTGTGTTAAGGCAGAGAATTAGTGTATGGATTTGCAGATTTTGTGTGTGGTTCTGGTGTTTAAATTAAGAAATTGTGTGACAAGTAAAGATTTTGTGTGTAAGCAGTTAAAAATAAAACTGTAACCATTTTCTTATTTGTTGTTTATAAAACATCTATTCATTTATTTAGTGATTGAGTATTATTTTGTTACATAATCATTATTTTATTCAATCGCCAAAGCTTTGGCAAAACTGAGCATATCATCTCAATAAATCTCATTTGAATTTTAGAGAGAGAGAGTTCTGATGGCATATGAGGGGTGCATATGGAATTTTATAAAAGGATATTGGATCCTATATCATGGTCTGAAATTCCAAAACATGTTCAAGGATTTGTCTCTTTGCCTCTTACTTTTTCCTATAAGAAAATATTTGCCATACATTTTCTAAACCCAGTTTAAGGTTTTATTCTTTAAATTACATTTTAAAAACTTCTTGGTAAAACGCATGCGAAGTATATAAACGAATCTAACAATATATTACACATTATGGTAATAATATTAGAAGACAAGCCAAAGAAAAAAACTCTACTTACATAAATCAAAGAAAAAAATCCTATTATTCAAAACTATCCTTTTGAAATCATTCTTTACATAGAAAAAGCATGCATTATGATATGGATTATGATTTAAAACCACACCACTGATTTCAATACTCCATCTAAAAAAAAAACTGACTGCACTAAAAGCAGCTTTCATCCTCTACTTCCTGTTTTTTAATTTCACTTCCAAAAGCTGACTTCCATTAATGTTTATTACAAGCAGAAGTGGAAGAGCTGAATGTGGTAAAGTGCAACATTTATTTATCCAACAACCATTTAAAAGGCTTCAGCTACTCAAGTCCAGCAATTTTTGACATTTGAAAAGTACAAGAATTGTTCAATGGCAAACATTATTTACAGAGTGTGTTGATTCTGATTGTTCACCTGATTTTGTGCAAACCTCTGTTTAAAAAACAATTATTGGAAAACATATGTAACAGACAGAACATTAACACTTAAAGCATATTAAGCACTGATAAAGTTTTGGCCATTTGTACCATCATAAGGAATTTAGGTGTATTTTTTTTTTAAAAAAGCTGTTGTAACACAGACCTAACTAATTTCAAATAGAAAATAACCTAAAACTGCTCACCTGAGAAACATAATTATTTTAGACACCAAAGTATCATCTAAATGCATCCAGTTATTCTATGTGGTCTGATGACTGGCACCTCAGTTGAGGTACATGATTAAGTTCCCAGATAAGGCACCATTTCTGAGATGTTACACTGGCTCCCTCTATCTCTTCTTGAATGAGCTGAAGTAACTTTTTATGGTCTGCTCAACGTTAGGCACTTGATAGCTCTGAGCGGCATAGATGCCTGTGCAGGTTCCTACAAGAACTCCCAGGACTGCAGAGGAACGGAGCTTTGCCACCACATAGCCAGCCAAAAAGCCTTTGAGGAAGGGAGAACTGAGCACACTTCCACCCTAAATTGAGGAAGAGGGGGAAAAAAAAACAACAGTGAGTGAGAGAGAAACTTGAACACAGAACTTCATAAATAAAAATGATCATATGGACCCTTTCACATTTATGGGCTTAGAACACAAATTCTAAATATTGACTCTCCAAAGGAGGAAAAACACAGAGGGTATAGCCGCTATATAGAGTGCAACAGTTGGGTTCTGAAAGCAAAAATCCCATTGACTTTAAGAAATTATTTTTAACAAGATCTTATAAACCTTTAAAACAAACCTACTGTGAGCTACAAGGTTCTTAATCAATTGTATGTGCTTCTGTTAAAACCATCTCCCCAGATTGGACCACAAAACCAGTCATAATGGTCAATTTTTTGAACTGGAGATTTATACATTATGTGAAAGCTGAATAAATAAACTTTCCATGGATGCATGGTTTGTTATGATAGGACAATATTTGGCCGAAATCTGGAATCTGAGGGTGCCAAAAACAAAACAAAACAAAACAAAAAACAATCGAAATACTGAGAAAATCACCTTTAAAGTTGTCCAAATTAAGTTCTTAATGCATATTACTAATCATATGATAATACTGTGTGTGTGTGTGTGTATACAACTAATATAGGGGGGAAAGTATGCAAATATGGGGTTCAGGCAATTAAGGTTAACTGGGACATTTTTCATCTCAAAGGCAAAAGGTGTTATTTTAACTCATTTTTTAAACAATTATGTTTAACATAGAATGTTGCCAAAGAGATCTTTGTAAAAAAAAATCACTAATCAGAAAATAAACACAAGCAATCTGCACCAAAAGAACTCTCCCCTACACTGACATATTTTAGTCTACATTTTGCAACAAGCAAAAAACATATTGTTTCTACATACATAATCAAAATCTTTAAATCAACAGTTTTATATTTATCCATTGTTTTTATTTCTGTTGTTCTTGTGATTGTAGTTCTTTCCCTCAATGAAGTCATTAAGTACACAATTTTGTACACTACCAGTCAAAGATTTTTGAACAGCAAGATTTTTAATGCATTTTAAAGTCTCTTCTGCTTACCAAGCCTGCATTTATTTGATGTGAAGTGCAGCAAAAACAGTAACATTTTGAAATATTTTTATTATTTAAAATATTTGTTTTTTTATTTGAATACATTTTTTAAAATGTTATTTATTCCTGTGATTTCAAAGCTGAATTTTTAGCATCATTTCTCCAGTCACGTGATCCTTCAGAAATCATTTCTAATATTCTGATTTGCTGCTCAAAATTTTTTTTTTCTTCTTATTATGATGATGTTGAATACAGCTGAGTAGATTTTTTTCAGGATTCTTTGATGAATATAAAGTTCAGAAAAACAGCATTTATCTGTAAATGTCATTATCATCACTTTTGATTAACTGAAAGCATGCTTGCTAAAAAGTATTAATTTCTATAATTTCTTCAAAAAATAAATAAATAAATAAATAAAAATAAATAAATAAAATAAAATAAAATAAACATTATACTGACTCCAGGCTTTTGAATGGTATAGTGTATAATGTTACAAAAGCTTTTTATTTCAGATAAATGCTGATCTTTGAATCTTTTAATTCATCAAAGAATCCTGAAAAAAAAAGACTCAACTGTTTTAAATATTGATAATAATAATAATAATAATAATAATAATAATAGTAAATGTTTCTCGAACAGCAAATTAGCATATTAGAATGATTTCTGAAGGATTCAGATAGAAAGTTTGTAGTGTTGTAGTGGTTAGTTAATGCCTTTTCACTCAATCAATAAAGACTTTGTAAAACTTTATGGGAACTAGATGGGCATTGTTGCACTCTCTAGGTGCATTCACTAGGTTATTTATTTATTTTATTTATTTATTTATTGATTAATTGTAATTTAATACCAGGGTAAAAGAAGTATACAGCTATTAAAAATAGATTACTATTTTTTTTAATGAAAATTTAAAAATTATACTTTTTTTTTTGACGTTATTTGCTGCCTAAACGTGCCATCATATTAAGTAAAAAAGGGTCCACTGCTGAGAAATCTAAAGTCTTGCCTGTGGAACCCCAACTCCAACTTCATCCTCCACCCGACGCTGAATGTTATCGAGCTGGTCTTTAAGGAGAGACAGGTCTTTCAGCTGCCTAAATGGATCCTGATCAGAAAACATAAATACTAAACAACTAGCAACAAACGAACCATCATAGTTGTGGCTAATGGGACTGTCAGCAATATGAGTCATCACGGGTGTGCCAGCAGAAATGGCATTTTAATTCGGCGCCATCTATCATACATGTTTCCGTAAAGTAATGTTAAAGAGCATTTAAAGATACGGATAAAGAGTAAGTTTTTCACATAACAGACAGATATCTGACAGAGAAAACACATGTACTGCTGTCTACTGAACTTGCAACAATTTGACCACCTAAAACAATACGAAACAGCAGATTTTGTTTTCTTTCCGTGATCTCACAGCAAACAAATGCTATGCAAAATAGCTAAACAGTAATCCAGGGCAGCATTAAAATTACAGAACAGAAAGTGACTTATGAAACGTCTGTGTAAGTTTGCTGGCACACCAACCTTGTCCGCCATGTCTGCTTGCGTGAGATCAGAGATCCTAAGCTCGATTGAGCAACCTAAAACACATATCGGCTTCAGATCGCGCTCTAAGTTTGATTACATGGGTCTGTCTCATACTCGGTTTGTAAATAAGTCAGTCTAATAGGTATAATATAATATGTGACCCTGGACCACAAAACCAGTCATAAGGGTCAATTTTTTGAACTGGAGATTTATACATTATGTGAAAGCTGAATAAATAAACTTTCCATGGATGCATGGTTTGTTGTGATAGAACAATATTTAGCCGAACCCCAAAGATAACCTTCTAATTCTGAGCTTCTAATTAGCTGAATCTTCCAATTCTTTAGCTAATGTACTTTTTATATTTATTAATGATCTTTTACAATTTCATTGTTCTTCATAAACACCTTGAAAACTTTACTAAATTTAGACAATCCTTTAATATCCATGGTAATGTGCTCAAGTCACAGACTTTAACATTCAGCACGTGAATCACAACAATGGTAACAATTCAATTTTATTTATTTTTATTAATTGTGACAATAACCATTTCATTGTTTTATTTTCTCCTTTTGTTGTGCTACTACTGACACAAGTCAGTAAATAAAATTAGCAAATAAAAACAACAACAGTAAAACAAAGCATTTGCATAATTTATTCATGCCGCAATGCACTCTGGGAGTCAGTGTGTAGCTATACTAAGTCAAGCGTAAGCCTAAAGTAAATGATTAAGTACCCTGTACAGTTCTTTTTTAGTTACTAGAACTCTCGTGTAAGTAAACTATACTAACTAAGCATGTGTCAATACAACATACTATTCCTATTTCACTTCGTTTTTTAAGGCAATCGGTTTGCATGCTTTTTTTTTTTTAAGTAAGCCCAACTAATTAGATTTTACAGTGTTATTAACTATTAATATAGGGGGAAAAGTATGCAAATATGGGGTTCAGGCAGTTAAGGTTAATTGGGACATTTTTCATCTCAAAGGCAAAAGGTGTTACAGTTTACCTGACAACCCTACTTAAATGCAGGCACTGAATTATTTCAAATTGCATGAAAGTGTATTATGTTAAAATAGCCTATTATATAAATCTATTACAAACATTAATAGTAAACTAAAGTGTACTTTAATCTCATTTTCCATAAACCTTTTATGTCATATGTGTTTAAATATATTTTTATTTGTAATGATAAAGTTGCAATTTAGTATATTTAAAATATATTAACTTTAAATGTAACTTCAAATAACACACTAGTTACAATCGTAATCAAATACTTTATATGTGCTTTAGTACGTTGGTCAAAATACATCAAAATAAGTATACTTCTTTAAAGCATGACAAAAGATTAATCCTATTAAAATATTTAATATGTAGGTCTAATTTAATTTGGCATTATTACAAAATGCACTGTTTTAAAGTGTAGGCAACTTGAGTCATATTCTCTGTAAGGGGACTTTTATTTGATAAGTATTATCAGATAATATTATATCTGCAGTACAGTTTTTAATATTCTTTTAAGATGTGTAGTACACAACAAGTGCACATTCAGTGTAATTAAACCCACTTACATTCACAAGCGAACTGATGTTTTTGCTTCATTTTAAAGAAGCATATTTTAACAGCGATGTAACCTATTTAATAACCTACATGAACTATGGCTGAAACATAAAGTATACATAAAATATAATTATGCCATTATGTTATCGTTACACCAGTCTATTATACTGATTACACGTCTCTCCTTGTGACTCTGCAGAAGCAGACAGACGCTCGCGACAGAGAAGTCGTTGCCACGGCAACGAGAGGGATGATGCAAACGGAGGCTGGACGATGACGGACTTAGCTCGAATTCATGACGGGAGGAATTAAGGTGGACCAACACCATGCAAACCAAAAACCTTTACACATACACAGCTCTTTACTCACCATAGATATTTTCTAAAAATATAGTTCCCGGTTGGGTGTATGAGTCATGTTCATATTATTATATTTATTATTATATTTATATAATATACGTCTAACGTATTTAGTAACGTTAGCTTGCTAATCGCAGTACAACACATCTTAAGGCGTGCTTACATGTTTCCCAGAAACCTTGTTATGAAGTGTAATGAAGCTAGTTACATTCATTTTTAATGAACAATTCACAGCATAACATAATAACATAAACTCTAGTAGCATACTCTGATCCATGCTGTAATGTTACAACACAATAGTGGCCTTTTAAATGTCCTGAAACTCAACCCCAGTGTCAAGAATGAGAATATGTTTTACTCTTAACATTACAGATGGTGATTCTCTGCCTCACTGTGTGGAACAGATTGGAGACACTAATTCTTCTCAGGAACACACGTCACAGTTTGTGCCCTGTTTGATTAATGAAAAATGCTATTAACATTTTTGCTGTGTATATTGCTGTATGTATCCATTTAAAATATGTACACCTGAATTATTGTAAAGACTGCAGACAGCTACGTTTACCCCAGCAGTTTGCTTTTGTCAGCTATATGTTCAGCCATCCTTAAGGCACCACCATGAGCTTGGCGGGGGCAAAGAGAGTGTGCGAGAGAGAGAGATGGAGGGACGAAGGTGGGGGAATAGCTGCAGGCATTACTGAATTACAGAATCCACAGAGAGAGACACACACATAGTTACAGAGAGAGAGATAGAAGCGTTCTGAAAACAGCATCACTCTCTGTTAGACAGAACGACTGAACAGAATAGAGTAGAGAGGAGAACAGAATAGCGTGATCGCACAAGTATTAGTCAGAAAGACAAAGATGAGGTTGATTAGACAGCAGTAAAATTACCTGAGGGCAAAATAAAAGAGGGGATAGACAGAGTGAGGAAAAGAGGAGTGTGGGTTTTAATCCTCTTGGCATGCGAGTGTATTCCTGGCTGTTTGGCACTGAGTGCGGTGGTCACCCTGTGTGTGAGTGTGTGCTGCAGAGTTTGTCGGTGGTGTTGGGACGCTTTAGACTGGAATGTATCTGAGTTAACCGCTGGGGGCTTTCGGGAAGACACCATGCTGGGCAAGGATTACATGCTCGCCATCATCATCGTCAACTATGACGGTAGGTATGCGGATACATCTGTACTTTCCTCTGCTCTTTGTTCTTCTTCATCTCTCTCTAGTTAGTGCAGGCTGGAGGTGTTGGAGTGAGTGGAAGAGTTTCCCTTCCTCTACAGGATCGGAATCAGTCATTGTCTGTCATTCTCATGCTCCACTGGTCACTCATGGACTTTACCTACAGGTGCTGTGTCATACTAGACCCACCCGACTGTTTAAAGACCCTGTTTTTGAGATAATTAGTGAGATGGACTTGATTTTGCTGGAATTCATTGCAAGGAGATGCCACACATTTTAAAAAAAAGTTGCCTGTTGATACTGTTGAAATATCCATTTTTGTAGTGTTTGCGTTCGTGGACAATGTCACCTGTGCGTTTCTGTTGGGATTATGCATCTGTTGCAGCATTAGATTATGGAAACACAGCGGCATAATTTGCCCACACAACATTAAGCATCAGATAGACCAGTAAACTCCTCCCCTTTCTGAGTTCATGTGGTAGAGCTTGATATTTTACAGTTTAGGGTGAAATCAGTGTGTAATGATGTATACAAAAAACTCAGACTAAGAAAACAGAATGTTTATACATAATTTTTGCTCCTGCCTGAGATGTAGTATCAAAGCTGATACATTTAGTGCTGAAACTAGTATAATTAAAAAGACCTGCCTTGAGATCTTGCTAAAAATTGCTCCCCAAAGTATTCAAATGAAACTTCCCAGATGATGGAGTGATAGTGGGCTGATTTTTGCTTTCAGAAGATCATTTTGATGGGACCTTTGACTGTTGTTGACTAATAACCCATCCTGTGGTGTGACATGATAAAAACTCTTAAAGATAAATAATTAGTTAATTAAATAAAACATTATTGCTATTATTATTCTTTCTAAAACTGTTATTGATATATTAAAACATATATACTTATTTTATTTAGGGACTACCTGAAATATGTGGTTAAAAAATAAAAATAAATAAATAAATAAAATTATTGTTACACCACAGGACCAATCAAAGATGACTAGAAAAGGCAAATAAAAGGTTTGTGTAAAATTGTACAGGACCTAAAAAATATGCACTGTGTTTTATACATTAATGGAAATTTTAACCTAAAATCTTGATGTTTGTAATAAGGAGGACACCTTGTGCGTCAAGTACCCAGTATCTGTAGAAAGGCAGAAACTGTCCTCGTCGCGTCCTCTCCACGTTATCACTCTTAAAATAACTTCTGTTAAACACACTGAGAGGAGGTGTGTGTGTAAGAATGTATTTGTCTGTTGTCTGTGTATGGGAGACAGTGAATGATGGAAGAGCTTCTCCAAAGGCAAAGGCATGGACACTAAGGCATTTAGACACAATGCTGAATGGTGCTGAGTGTACACTGATGACAGGAGCTTCTGTAGATGGACAGGAATCGATTGCATTTGAGTCAAATTTTCTGTCTTAATCAATTTTGTTGTACTTTCAGTTACTGAAATACTGCCTGCCTCATGGACACATGGATGTCTTTATAAGGATGCCTCAAATAAAATGCTGTGTCTTGCCTCTTGATTTATTAAAGGCCCAAGGATTTAGTCCCAGATGGACATTTATATCCACCTCGAGTCTTAATCTTCCCAGTCTGACCTCACACGGACAGAATTGGGATTATCTGACCACTGACATAATGCCATTGGGATTATTTTTTCCAGATGTAGCTACAATTATCTCTTTCTGCTTCTCTCTTTCCCTCTTTCATTCTGACAGAGTTCAAACCTGGACATATTAGAGCTTTGTCCTTTTCTTGCCTTTTTACAATATTCCCCTTTTTCTCCCAATGGTACCTCTGGTTTATAAATGGTTCTCTATTATTAAACACAACCGCTTTGGTGCTAAAGATAATGTTTATTCACATGTTTGGTATTATATGTTTAGTACCACAAAAGCAGGGCTAAAGGTGCCGTCACATTTACTATTGCAAACTTTAGTGGCCGAAATCAAGTCCTTTCAGTAGGAATCAGTGGTCTGGAATTTTGTGTGAAGGCAAAAGATTTCATAACGGGTTTAAGTTGGCTATGTGTATTCACCACACTAACCCTATCTTTTGTGAGCTGACAATAGACTAAAAATAGACTAAAAATAGACTAAAAATTTTATTTCCAAAATTTCGGTAATATGTACATTGTACATTTGTTTAGTGCATTTTCACTGACAGATTTGAGTCTTTTCAACAGAAATCCATGTAACCTGGAATTTTGTGTGAGGGAGATAAAGTTTCCTATGCAGATTTCTCAACAGTTTCCAGTTGGTCAGACAGATTCACCACAGTGACCAATATAAGCTGCTTGGTTTGAATATGACTTCCGTGTAAGCTGTGTTTCATACGGCTACACTATTGATAAGAGACAATGGAGCATTTTTGCCCTGGAAAAAAAAAAAACGGAATAAACAGAGTGTCTACTTACACTGTGCAAATAGCTTACCTTGTTGGCAGAGGCTATTTACACTAGCTCCACCCACAAACATGTGAATGGGCTAGTCAACTCTACAAAAGACGACTGTCAAATAACAGCTGTAGTGATGTAGATGGTAAAGTGCATGCTGTAGTCTTTTTGACGCAAATGACACGAATGACACCGAATGACACCGCCTTTTGCCAAACTTTTTTCCTCTTTTATAAAATCTCATGTCACATCAGAAAGGCATTTATTTTCAATAAAAATGAAGGAAATAATCAATAAGTTGAACATAAAGTATCGGGTAGGGTTAGAGTAGGTGTAGGGATGGCTTTATTGTCCCAATAAGGTGGCATCCATTTAATAATTGCGTTTAATAATGCATCCATTTAATAATGCACTCGTTATTGCATACTGTTTTATAATGTACTAGAATACTGAGATGCAGATAATTGCCACCATTTGCAAAAATTAGTATAAATAGCAGAAAACCCCAAAACCCCACGTTACAACACCTTAGGCCTTTAGTGGAGAATGGTTAATATCTCAGGGATAAGAGTGACCCTAACCAACGATTAAGAATAGTCTAAACGTTTTTCTTTACTTTCTCTCTTTATCATGTGTTTAACTCATACCTCTTTCACTTTGAAAGTGGTTGAACTGAAAGGTGAAAAAAAATCAATTGATTGCAATCAGTGCAGCAATGGTGCCTTTTATTACAGTTGTTTCAGTGGCTCATGGGAGTCAGGAGTGGTCAGTTCTGATTGGCCACATGAAATCTCTCTGGTAAGAGGCACAATTTAGGAAAATTGTTTTTTAGACTCTGCTTGCAATGGTTTCTGAGGCAACCAAGTGCAACACGGAAAACGAGGGATTCTCAATGGAGAATTCCCACACTTTTTCTTTTATCAGCCTGTGGTCACTCTCAAGAGTGAGTGGGTGTTGAGTAATGTATCCTGTTTTACTGTTCAAGTAGATTTTCAGATTTTTACTGAAATTGATTTCAATAATTAGGTGTTTGATTTGCAAGCTTCAGTATTAACAGCTTTTTGAGGAGAGGTGCTATTTGTGCTATAGAGAGGCTTTGTTCATACTACAGGGGAAGTGAGACAATAATTTTCTAAGCAAACAAACAACATCCTTGCAATCATCCATAACACCCTAATAACTGCATAACATCGTTCTAAAAACCATTCAGAACACTTTAGCAGTTGCATAGCTTTATGTCTAATACCATTCAGACCGTATAGCAATGGCCTGGCTAGCACCCAAGTAGAACTCTGCAGGAAATGTACAAATCTGTTCAAACATTGCAGAGTGAGATGCAGAGTGCCAAATAATGAGCATATATCAGACTTTGTCAGTATTTTCAAGACTTACAGTGACTGTTTCCTATATCAAATTGGACACATACACAAACACATGTGTCCCTATATAGCAGTTGCTATAGGGACTGATCAGGCAGTAGAGGTTTTCTCAGGAGATCATCAATAATTCACAAACATCCTCTTCTCAACCCCCCACCCCCCACCCCATGCTGTTTTCAGCATTCAATCTGTTGTTATCGCTTCATCCTCATGACATAGCTTTGGAGTTGTTAGTGGGTGCGTGATGGGAACTGCGGCACCACCTACGAGCGTAAAACTGTGATACCACAATTACAGGAAGTGAGGTTGTATCTCACTGTAGCTGCGTCCGAGTACCCTTAAGAGTTTATAACCCACATTTCTTGAAATCATAGACTTGCATTTGAGATTCGTCCTTCTGAAGTATATTATATGATATATTATGTAGTATCCTCTGTGAGCATTATGCAGTAGGTAGCATGGGCATCGTTTGAAGCAAATTGGTGACAGAATAATAGATGTTTTGTAAATTAGCAACCCTTTTATTCTTGTAATATCCATCAAGATTTTTCTGCTGGCCTCTGAGCCTGGCCTCTAAGCGCTAACCAATGAGGCATCTGTGTTTGAGCATCCACACATTGCACTATTATTAAAACTGCCTTCAGCACCAAGAACGGACAGTCTGCAGACATAATTTCAGGTGCACCCTGAATGGGGGCCAGAATTAGACTGAAAATAGCCTTTCTTCTTCCTTCAGCCTTTTTCTGCCTGTGTTTTATTTCTGCCAGCTGATAGCACAGCTAGCCAGCCCAAAACACTAAAAATGTCATGGCACACAGTGCGATTATTATGGCCTGTCAGGAGTGGAGGCGAGGGGCGGCTTGTGAAAAAGAAAGGAGTTCGATATAGACATGATTGATGATCTCTGGAGATAGCCGGAGACACACAAACACTCACAATGACACTTATACTCATACTCCTTTGCTATGACAGACATAAAAGGAATAAAGTAAAAAAAAAATAAAGGGTGTGCTGAGACAGTTGATGGATTTATGGATTTTATGTAAACTGTTGGGACTTTAATTCGAGCTGTTATGATTTGTCGATTTGGCATCAGTTATTGTTCACCCAGGATTGAGGGAAAATAGAGAGACAGTGAGATGTGTCCTCATGTGTCCTGGACAACAGCAATAAGCCGCAAGAGGACATGTGTTAAAGTGATTTTCGCTGTGGGTACGGGTTTCCTAAAACAATGTTAATTAAATTAGCATTTATTATATTGCATTAATTAAAACTAATCATCAAAATAATCAATATAATATTAATTATATAAATACTTACGTATTTATATATTTAGGTTTTTTAGTGAATACATTTCACCCAATCAAAATGGAAGACTATTTATTTATTTATTTACTTATTTATTTAATAACTTTACCATTAGTTTAAAACTCTTCTGGCAGCCATGTCTACTGAAGACACTGTCTGCATCTTATGAAGCAGATTATTAGTAAGCCTCGAGAGTGCGACAAGTTTAATTGGACTGAAGAAGATTTGAGGTGTTGGTTTAGAGGTTAAACCCGCCGCTCTTTGTTCTTTGTGTTCTTTGTGTTAAGATTATTGTGGCTTCAACGGATCTCTCCAAGCTCTCAAATCTGTTGAAAGCAAAGCTGAGTAATACCACCTCCTCTCCACTCAGCACTCTGTCAGTCCTGTTTATACCTCACTACGCACTGCAGAAACTAGCTATACACTGTAAAAAACAATTTGTTGAGTCAACTTAAAATAATTTGTAACCTGGCTGCCTTAAAATTTTAAGTTCAGTCAACTAAAAAAAGTTTATTCAACTTGAAATGTTAAATTATACTAAGTGACAACTTAGATATTTGATTTGAATCAACTTAAAATCTTAAGGCAGCTGGGTTACTTACCCATCTGTTAAGTTAAGCAAACACAAATATCTAAGTTGTTACTTAGTACAACTTAACATTTCAAGTTGACTAAACTTATTTTAGTTGACTGAACTTAAAATTTTAAGGCAGCAGGGTAACAAATTATTTTAAGCTGACTCAACAAATTGTGTTTTTTATTTTTTACAGTGTACACTATTGTTCAAAAGTTTAGGGTAAGTATTATCTATCTATCTGTCTGGCTGTCTGTCCGTCCTTCCCTCCCTCCATCCATCTATCCATCCATCCATCTGTCTATCTATCTATCTATCTATCTATCTATCTATCTATCTATTTTGTAACACTTAGCAATACCCTTCCTTAGTTAAACTTGTTTAATGCATTAACTAGCAATGAACAATACATTTGTTACAGTATTGACAAATCTTTGTTAATGTTAACAAAAATACACCTGTTCATTGTTATTTCATGTTAGCTGAGGTTCATTAAGTAATGTTGTAACACTTTACAATTAGGCTCCATTAGTTAATGTTTGTTAATGTAACTAATGAAATTAAACTAATGAAACTAACATTAACAAACAATGAACAATACATTCATTACAGTGTTTATTGATCTTTGTTTAGTGAAAGGGATAGTTGACCCAAAAATAATAATTGTCATTAATTACTCACTTAATTCAAGGTCCAGAAAGGTACCATGATCATCGAAAAAAAGACAAAATTGTTGAATAAAGTTTTTTTTTTTTTTTTGAGCACAAAAATTATTCTCATAGCTTCATAAAATTACGGTTGAACCGCTGATGTCACATGGACTGTTTTGTCAATGTTGTTGGTACCTTTCTGGACCTTGAACGTGGTAGGATCCTTGCTGTATAGAGCAGGGGTCACCAAACTTGTTCCTGGAGGGCCGGTGTCCTGCAGAGTTTACATCCAACTTTCCTCAACACACCTGCCTGGAAGTTTCAAGTATACCTAGTAAAACCTTGATTAGCTGGTTCAGGTGTGTTTGATTAGGGTTGGAGCTAAACTCTGCAGGGACACCGGCCCTCCAGTACTGGACCTGGGGACCCCTGGTAAAGAGGTGTCAGAGAACTCTAGGATTTCATAAAAAAATATCTTAATTTGTGTTTCGAAGATGAACGAAGGTCTTACTGGTTTGGAACAACATGAGGGTGAGTAATTAATGACAGAATTTTCATTTTTGAATACTATCCCTTTAATGAAAATACAGTTGTTCACTGTTAGTTCATGTTAATTCATAGTGGATTAACTAACGTTAACAAACACAACTTGTGATTTTAATAATGCATTAGTAAACGCTGAAATTAACATTAACTAATAAATGCTGTAGTTAAGTATTGTTTATTCTAGTATAGGTTATGTTGACTAAAGTAGTACTAACTAATGTTAACTAAAACCTTTTGTAAAGTGTTACCAATAATATTAACAGATACAAGTTTTGAGTTTATAAATGTATTAGTACATGCTGAAATTAATTAAACCATGATTAATTAATGCTTTAGAAGTTTATTATAATACTTTTATTCAGGAAGAATAAAAAAGGTAGGTATGAATACACAAAGTGTAGTATTACATTTTTGTACATTTATACATTGATGTGTACAATATTAATTTGGACTTGTTTTTAAATGTAATACTTTTTACATATGTGAGACTTTAGACAAATATTTAAAAGCAAAACAATTTCTACATTGTAATAATTTTAAATAGTCGCACACAGACTTTAGTTACACACAGGCCTCTTTAAAATTAAAAGGAAAAAAGATTAGCTTTTAATACCATCACACAAATACAAGCAAATTAGTAAACGTAAACAAAACAACAGCTGGATAAATAAAGTCAGCAAACAACAAAACAGTAAGCCTGTAGCACTACACATATAATTTATTCATAATGCTAGGAGCTTGTAGATCAGCTGTGTATTACGACTGAAATGTTCACCAAATAATTTGAATAAATTCACTTGAATTTACAGAACTGTGGTAAATGTGATAGCATCTTTAGGCTAAATATGGCAAAATTTAGAGGAATATTGGTGTTATGTAGATTCAGAGTCTGTGACTAAAAAAATGCTCAAGTTTTCTTTTATTTTCTGATTTATTTATATTAGTATTTTACAGTGTAGTCATGATGGAGACCCTTTGTCATAATGTAACCCTTTGTCAGAGAAAGACCATTAAAATGGCAAGTTTATTTATGAATTGAAATGCAGATGTAGTTTTAATAATAGTATGTACACGTGTGTATGTGTGTGTGTGTTTCATTTATACACTGATGTGTGTGCATAAAACTATTCTGACCAGTATAAAGAAATCACAATAGTTTCCCCAACAAATTAACAATAAAAATGTATTTTTTAAGGCACCACATGAAAATTCATGTGCAAATGACATTTGTGAAATGTCGCTATGAGACTCTCTGTCTCTGTCTTTCTGTGTCTCGCTGTGTCACTGAATGTCAGAGGCAACTCTTATACCCGTGCCCAAGCAATCTCGTGTCACTACTGACCCAGTTCTAGTACCACGCATACACATTTACAGTGTTGTTTTCTCCCCAAACATCCCCTCCAGCCTTCTGCATTGTGTTATATGTGAGAGTGGACACGGCTCTCCAGATGCATTGTGTTAAATTATTCTCTCAGGCTAGAGATAAATTCAGGCAAATATAATTCAGCAGACACAGCTGCTCTTTCCTGCTTGCTGTTCTGCCAGTAGCCCTATGCCTATGTCTAAAGCACTAAATCATCAGAAGACGTGACAGGATGACTTTGATGCAAAGAAACTTTTGTCATTTTAACAGAAAAATAATTTGGAAATGCTACAGTAAAAACCTGCCAGTTGGCTGTAAGTTATCTAACCATATAATGTGAAAAAGTCTAAATGGTTTAAAATTGCATTAAATGTAATTTTACTGTACAGCACTGTAAAATTTATGATGCCACAGTACCTTTTTCGTTCCACAAAGAATCATTCAGTCGAAGGTTCTTTAAAGAACCATCTCTTTTTTAACTTTTTATAATCTGAAGAACCTTCTTTTTCCACAAAGAACATTTTGTGAAACAGAAATGTTCTTCAGATGTTAAAGGTTCTTTATGGAACCATTTAAACAAAAAAGGTTCTTCTATGGCATCGTGAAGCACCTTTATTTTTAAGAGTGTATGTATAGTTAAATCTATATAATATTCAACAACAACAACAAAATATTTGCCTTATAATTTACCATGGAAAACTATAAAAGGACATTACTTCCTTATTTTAGTGTCTTTACTTCATTATCTTATGTGTTACCCTGATGACGGTTTGTCTTTGTATGACACTGTGCATATACTCTATGAGTTTTGGCCGCAGTTTATAGATGGTGTGGATGAACTCTGATTCATCATGAACTGTATGGTTATAACTTCCAAAATACACAGGGAACACAATTCTGTCTGATCATTTTTAAAGCATTCTCATAATATCTTTTAATATGAATTTCTGGCCACCACAAGATGCTAGACACTGCTAGAAAGGGTTCAAATCTTCTTTGGAAAACCAAAGAATTTGGGGGACCTTGAGGATTTTAGGTTTTTAGGACAAACAAGGGACTCATAAACAACCATCTCAAAACTCAAAACATCTCAAAAACCATAACGATACACAGTATTAAGAATCAAGTGTATGTAAACTCTTGAAGGGGATCTTTTTTTTTTTTACAAAATCACCTATTATTTTGTCTTGTGGACTATATGTAAAAAAAAAAAAAAGTAAAATATCTTATTCAGGACAGTACTAAATAAAAAATAAAATGTATTTTGCATGCAACTTTTAACAAATTGTACAACTGTATGAAATGTCTGTGTGAAAGATACAGGGTGAAGATAATGGAAATGAACATTAGTCCAGCCCTTTTTAATAAGAGAGAGCTGCTTTTAGTTTTGACCTCATTTTAGGCTGTGTCATGTGGGCAGATTAGGGCCTGGTCTGTCTCTCATGAGTAGATCTGAGCCCGGTGACTTCACCTCGGGGTGTGTATGCCTCAATGAATCTCAGTATGTGTGTGAAGGCTGCTGGCACTGTGTTACTGTGGGAATTGTAATATGGCACGTTTACAAGAATCTGTGTGTGCTGGCCTCAAGTTAGCATGCAAGTGAAATGTTAATAACATATTATTTAAGATGCAGATTAATCCCGAAATCCGATCTCTGTGTAGATAACATCTGGAATGATCAGAGTCTGGAGCTGGACTCAGATCTGCCTCCAGGATGGCGCACTATTCGTGACAGCACTGGCACCTATTACTGGCACGTGCCCACAGGCACCACACAGTGGCAGCATCCTTCCTACAGCGCAGAGGAGGAACAAAACGCCATTAATGGCATCACTGCCAGCCAGATCAAGGTAAGATACTCTGATCTATGTTTGTGCGTGTGCACTCATGTGGCTTTGTGCATGTTTTTGTCAGCCGTCACATCCCACTCTTGATTTCCTCAGACTACAGCAGATGGCAGGCGGGAATCGAGAGGCAGACTGACTGAAAACCCACTGCCCTCTCTAAACGAAAGGTGAGGGAATCACACCTGCGCTAGTCACTGTGCAGCTGGGGATAGGCTGCAGATATATTTCTGAAACTAGGCATTCAAATTTATAAAGCAAAGTGTGTGAAGCTCAACATGATTTAACCAAGTTGGAAATGTTCTTGTTAGAATAAAATCCTTTTTTAGGATTAGAATTATGGCCTTGTTATGAGCCATTCCTCTAATTGTAAGCATTAGGAATATTTCAGGTTCAATAAAAATTGTTGTAAAAATGTTGTTCCAGGATAATGACTGATTGTAAAACATTCAACTTATTACACAGTGTCTTTATTATTTTATTTTATTTTATTTTAAAAATCTCAACAATATCAATAACCAGTGAGATGAGAGAGACAGTGATTATGTATGTATGTATTTATTTATTTTTGAGCTAGATTAACTAAACAGAAAATTAGTGTGAGAGCGCAAAAGCACTGATGGGAGTGAAAAGTTTGGTGGCTGATCTACTGACAGTGTGTAAATTAAAGAATGCTGATGCTGCCAGATAGTTTCCATAATTATCAACACAATCTACCAAGAACGGCACAAATTAGTTATTAATTAATTAATTAATTAGCTATTAGTTCATTTACAAACAACACAGGAGCAAAATGTGTTAAGACATGCTTTTTTGGTGGATAATAATGGGGCAAATACCATTAAACTGACTACCGCAAACCTTAGTAAATCACTATAGTAAGTCAACGTTATGACATACTAGGTTTTATATCTCGTAATTATTTTTATAGCTTTTATAGATATATAGATTTATATATATATAAAAACTTTTATAGCTTTTCAGCTCATAATTATGACTTTTTTTTATTTCAACTTGGTATGTCATAAATTTATCTTTTAAAAGCATAATTACGGGTTAGTATGTCAAAATAACAACTTTTAAAGGCATAATTTTGACTCATAATTAATATTTTGTCATAAAGTAGATATACCAAATTATGTTTTTTTTTCTTACATGGCAGAAATGCACTTCCATGATATTAGTTCATTATAATATTAGATATTCATAATATTAGATTAAATGGAAAGCATTTTTTTACTTAAATCTCCTCCTTCTCAGATTTTCTTGTGCGAAAAAGACCCCAGTAATTAATCATGTTAACAGTCTCATTTATGTCCGTTTTTATGTCTCCTAAGGAATTTGAGGAGAAACACTGACAAAGTAGAAAAAATTAAGTATGAAAGAGAAACCTCTAAGCTATACAGTTTTCTTCTGCTTAGTTACACAGTTCAGTGGTCAGTTTTTTAACTACGCCATGCCATGTTTGACCAATCAGAATTAAATATTCCAGAATGCATTGTAGTAAAGAGGTTTTAAGTATTTGCATACATTTTATGAAAGTCATTAGGGACATGTCTTCACCAAAAGTTCTTTTTATTCTGAATTATTTGTTAAAATGTGTCCACAGCCACACTATAATTTGGTAAAGATGCATCCCCGGCTAATTTGTTGCAATCGTTTCGATGTAGTAACACATTACCCATAGACTGTGTCAATTTGCATCCTTGATGCAAATTAAACGCTGACACAGCTTAGCAGCCAGAAACACACACAAGCCAGGCCAAATTCTCCTTCTGGAGCTCTTGCTGTTTTCCAATTTGTTTAATTCTCTAATGAAGCCAGTAGACATTTATTTGAACAAACACATTCTTATACCTGAAGGTGATATTACCCACCTGGAGTAGTGTGAACAGATGTTGGTTCCGCTGGCTCCTAGTGGAAATGACGAAAGCTGCCCTGATTTAGACACCCAGTCAGGTGTGGTCTATACAACTGTGAGATGGAGAGTAAAACAGGCTGTTTTGCTTTGGCTAACCTCCAAAAACTCTGATATCAGGCCATAAGGCCCCAGTGACACTAATGCTCGAACAAAAGCGAGCACTCACCTGGGGAATTAGGAACAATAAGAGTTTCTTCTCACTTTGTGGTGCTAAACATGGTCTTTGCCAGTGAAGGACAAAATACTGTACACACATTCATTTAACAGGCTGGAACGTCCCTATATTAAGTGTCAGGTCTGTCATTGACTGACCTTTCTACTGAATTTGTTCTGAGAACAGAGATTGGCTGCTGCTAAGTTGTTTGGGAATTGTTGACAGCTACAGGGAATGCAATTACCTTCACTTATTTTGTCAGCACCTTGAGGCAGCATAACACGGCAGAGGGCAACATTAGAACCTGGCACATTAAGTTTCTGTCCTCAGTATATGTTAAAGAGCACTGTTTGTGCCCTTGAGCAAAATAAAAATGAATAATTAATTTTTAATTTAATATTCAGTTAAATTCAATATTCAGCTTAATGTGTTTGTTTAATGTATTATTTAGCTTTAATAAATGATCTTTTTTTATTTTATTTTTCTCATGAGAAAGTGTGGAAAGTTGAAAGTGCGTCCTCCAGATTTTCAGAATAAATCAACAATATGTGCTCAACTGTACTTAGATGCTATTTTTTAAATAATATTCTGTTGAATGTAATTATCCATTATTTTATTTTATTTTATTTTGAGACAAAGACCCAGTCAAGGGCTTTTCATTTTATAGCTCTTACACTATAATTTTTCTCTGCGAGACCACTGTTTATTATAGGAAGGAAGTATATGCTAAATGCTGTGACTTGTTCATAAGAATCTATGCACAAAGCTGAGAGTTATAATTATAGGCGCTGTTTCTTGTTTACAGGACAAACTACCCCAGCGGCCTGAATAGCCTTTTCTACAGCATAAATGAAAGCACTCTCAGTAGAATGCCAAACTGAAAAATAACCAAGTGTTCAGCATCTCAGGACATAATTTGTATTCCTGTTTATTTTTTTCTGCTCAAATGAGCCCAGTATTTAATTATGAGTCATTATCATAATGATGTGCTCTCTTGCTCTGCTTCAGGCCCTCCTGGCAGGAAGAGTATTTCTGTGCCAACATGGATCCCGACTCGAAGGTAGAATCTTGCTGTGTGGTGCCCTAATACTGTTCAACATGTAAAATTTATTACTGTTTTCTCTGCTATTAGTCACTGTGCCCCACAAATATCACACCGAAAATAAATGCACATCCTGAGGTAACCACTGAGCGTGAAAGGTTAGAGTTGGAAGAGAGCATCAATCAGGGCATGTTTAGTGATGTAGTAGGGCGTATATGTGCGTGTTTGTTGGTGGAGTGTATATAAAAGGTGGGGGTGGAGGGCTATGACCTCTAAAAGCACAAGAGATGCAATTTTAAGACACAGCTCTATTGAGTCTGTGTAAAATGATCCTAGTAGGCTGGGTCAGAGATATATGCTCTTTACAAAACATTTCGATTTCCATCAGTCACCAGGCTGGTAAATGTTAGCTTTCTGGTTTAATTCCTAGAAGTGAGCTATGAACAATCATCAGTGTGCCTTTTAAGAAGACACTTAAGCCCAGGATGCTTCAGGGGCTTGTTGACGTAATTTGTGCACTGAGTCACATTTGATAAAAGCATCTATTAAATGACTACTTGCTTACTAAGAAAAATGAAAAAAGAAAAGATATGACAATATAAAACATCTAAATAGATGTTGTCCATTATGTCAACATGAACTGTAGGCCAAATTTATGCAACAACACACTTCTGATTATAGAGTTTGGTATAATATAATTTTGACTATATCTTTCATGATTGTGACTTTATCACAGTATGATTTCATTTCTTGTAATTACAAATTTATTTGTAATTTGTGACTAAACATCTCACAATTGGGGCTTATATCACAGTTGTGACATTAAATATCACAATATGACTTCATTCTGTGAAACTGTGTATTTCTGATACTTTTTATCTAGCAATTGTGACTATTTCTTGTAATTGCAACTTTACTTCTTGTAATTGTATAACTACATATCTCATAACTGAATCTTTATTTTTTTTATATTTTGTGGCTTTAAATATCACAGTACAATTATTTCCTGTAATTATGACTATTTCTTATAGTTGTGACTTTATATCTTGCAGTTGTGACTATATCTTGTAATTGCAACTATTTCTTGTGTGATTGTGACTATATACTGTATCTCACAGATGGGACTTTATAGTTCAGAGTTGTGACTTTTAAAGGAAAAGTTCACTTTCAGAACAAAAACTTACAGATCATTTACTCACGCCCTTGTCATCCAAGATGTTCATGTCTTTTTTCTTCAGTCGTAAAGAAATTATGTTGTTTAAGGAAAACATTTCAGGATTTCTCTACATATAGTGGACTTCTATGGTGCCCCTGAGTTTGAACTTCCAAAATGCAGTTTAAATGCAGCTTCAAAGGGCTCTAAATGATCCCAGCTGAGAACTAAGTGTCTTACCTAGCAAAACGATTGGTTATTTTCTAAAAAAAATGACAATTTATAAACTTTTTAACCTCAAATGCTCGTCTTGTCTAACTCTGCGTGAACTCTGTGTATTCCAGTTCAAGACAATTAGGGTAGGTTGAAAATCTCCCGTCTCATTTTCTCCTCCAACTTCGAAATCGTCCTACATCGCTACAGAAGTACCGACCCAGTGTTTACAAAGTGAACGTGCAAAGAAGATCAAACGCTCTTTACAAAAAAAGGTAAAACAGCAATGTAGGATGATTTTGAAGTTGGAGAAGAACATCAGATGGGAGTTTTTCAACCTATAGCCTAACTGTCATGAACCGGAATGCACACAGTTCACACAGAGCTAGACAAAACGGGCGTTTGAGGTTAAAGAGTATATACATTTTTTATTGTTTTTTTAGAAAAAAAAAAATCGATAATTCTGCTAGATAAGACCCTTCTTCCTCAGCTGGGGAGAGTACAAGAGTTCTTCCTGAGATAATGGGGTGAGTAAATTTTCTGTAAATTTTTGTTCAGGAAGTGAACTTCTGCTTTAATATCAATATGACTATTTCTTGGATTGTGACTATTTTTTATAATTGTGACTATTTCTTGTAATTGCAAAATTATTTCTCATAGTTATTACTTAATATCTCTTAATGTGACTATAAATCTCACAGTATACCTTATAGCTTTTTTTCCACTCATGTTTAGAGTGTAAAAATGTCTTCCCAGAAGTGGTAAGGAGATTAACTCCAATGGATTTAGCAACAAGTGTCAATCTATATTTTTTATCCCATATTGTATCTAAAGTATGATAGTTGTCAGGAAAATCTCTCCATTTGTCTTTCAGTGTTTTGCTGTGCGCTCGCTGGGCTGGGTTGAGATCCCTGAGGAGGAACTGACCCCAGGCAAAAGCAGTCTGGCAGTGAACAACTGCATCCAGCAGCTCTCTCACAGCAAAGCAGAGGGCCGGGACGCAGTGGGTGCCTGGGGAGAGGTGAGAACAGCCTGGGCTCATACACGTGACTTAGAATAGATGAGATGTACTTAGCTAGGGCCCACCAGTGTCCTTGGAGGTCCATTGGATTAAATCAGACAGGCATAATATAGCAGCACGAGTGTGCTAGCCCTGTGATAGCACAAGACTTTGCTGTTACATAGTGCTGTGTGTTGCTTGGTCTGTTACCCATTTGCAAGTTTCTTAAGGTTTCTACACTATTTTACGATCCAGTTTGAATTATGTTAAATCACCTCAGCTTAGCGCAGTCAACCTAGCTCTCACAGAAGGTCATGGTAACAATTCAAACCATATGTGTGTGTGTTCAGGGTCAGGATATGATGATGGTGCTCAAGAAGGACACTCTCAGTCTAATGGACCCTGTGGACCGCAGCCTCATCCATTGTCAGCCCATAATCAACATCCGAGTATGGGGAGTGGGCTGCAACAATGGCAGGTAGACTGACCTTTACACTTGTTCTATTTCTGGGTCTAAAATTCCTCAGTTTTTCCCATTTTCAATGCTATCATAGATTAAATCTGGATTTCTGCTGAGACTCTGTTCACTACAGTTTAAAAGAAAATTTATAAGACTGGAAAATGACAAATGGCCAATACAGACCTTTAGTTCAGTCATATTTCCTCATTCAGTGATGGGCAGTGCCAGGTCTTTGAAAATGTAGAGCTTCTTTTTTTTTTATTTACAGCTGAAGTGAAACACATTGTAGCTATTTTGAATTTAGCTGTGGCTTGCCAGTAAAACACAATGCTACTGAAGGTGAATATTTGAAATCCAAGCTATAATAGGACATGTTTTGCATGAAATGTGTTGCTTTTGTTTTTGATTTGTGTGTTGTTAAAAGCTGTAACTGGCTAGAGAGTAGAGTAGATCCACTTGTGAAAAAGAAGTGCACTTAACTGTATTGAATGTGCACTTGTATTGTACTTCAAATCTTGAAAGTGTATTTAAAAAAAAAATGTACTTGCAGATAATATAATATTAATGAAATAAAGGGTCACTTAAATGAATAGTCCACACAAAAATGTAAATTTTGTCATCCTATAACCATATCTTAACCTGTATGCATATTAAATTTAGTGGGAAACTGTTTGGTTACCAACATTCCTCAGAATATTTTGTAAAAGTAAGAGTAATGCATACTGGTTTGGAAAGACATGAGGGTGAGTAAATGATGACAGAATTTTCATTTTTTTTGGTGTACTATCATTTTAACTTATTTCTTTAACATGTACTCTTTTAAAAATTTTCACAAGGGTCTTGAGCTTGCCAAAAACATTTCTCGCGTTTTTGCGTTATTTTAAGTATTATTAACCTTTGTTTCCTTTTTCTTTTTTAAACCGCCACTCGTGAAAACAGAGACAGGTAATAACTGCACTTTTTTCTTTTATCAATTAGACTTAGAAAACATGTCTCGTAACGTGTGGGTTCCATCGTGGTCCTTGAAGTAGAGTTCCTTAGCCTTGTTTTCTTTCATTTCTTTACTGTCATGCTTCATCTCAGGTTGTGTAACTTTTACTAAATACTAAACTGTTTTTTAATTAACTGATAATAATTAAAGTATCTGCATGTCTCCAGAAATACCTTCCTCTGTGTTCAAACAAACAATAATTGTAGATGATTTTGCTGTAATGGACCAATCAACGCCTAATTTGGGGGATTTATTAAAATTGTTGGCACAGAGGGTGGAACAGATTGACTAGTTTGTAATGAGACCATCAGTAGCATGATGGCATGTGCCAATGACAGATAGTCTACAGGAGAGCTACATGAGAGACAGTTAAATCTTATTTATATTGTGAGAATGTGCTCAGATGCAAATGAGGTTTGTTACAGACAAATTCATTTGTTATTCCCTTTGGCTTGCATGTTCTCCCTTAAAAATTGAGAGTAACCTAGTGCTGGATTTCACTAGCATCAGTATGCTGTTTGAGCTTGAGCTGCACAGCGTATGAAGCACCACTGCTCTATATTTTTCCAATGTAATATTCATGAATGAAATATTCTCTTTGATGGAGGCAGCATGCAGCATTAGCTGAAGAATCGGTAGGCCCGTGCCACTGCGTTGCATTTTGGTAAATCATACTGCCCAGAAATGCCGATCGATCTGTATTTATAGAACACTGACATCTGATACAGGAGAGTACAGTCAGCTAAGAGAGACTTTCTATGGTTAATGTAAAGAGATTTAATGAATAACAAGTTAGGTTGAGAGATTAGAAATGGTTTAGCATCATGTTGTAAATACCCAGCTGGCCAGTGTCATTTTCAGCTTGCAGTGGTTTTTGTCCTATTTTTATTTGAGCATTTTACAGCCCTATTCTTAGAAGGGCTGCTCACTACTGTGGCCTTTCATTATGCTTATGGCAAAGTCAGTTGCAACTGAATCATCATGGTGCCTTATAATAGTTTAAGTGTCAAAATAAGATTTGATTCTGTTATACAGAAAATGATATATACACTACTGTTCAAAATTTGAGGTCTGTAATATTTTTTAAAAAAATTATTTAGCAAGTATGCATTCAACTGATCAAATGTTACAGTAAAGGCATTAATAATGATACCAAAGATTTCTATTTCAAAAATGCTTTTGAACTTACCATACATCAAAGAATCCTGAACATCAAATCAATAACTTCTAAAGGAACATGGAGTAATGGCTACTGAAAATTAAGCTGTGCATTACATGAATTAAAATATATTATATTATATTATATTATACTCTTTTTTTTAAATAAATGCATTCATGTGACTGATATTTACAATTTTAATGTGAATATTATGTGTGTGTATGTTTAGTGTTTCTACGAGGCTATTAGAAAAAGCATCAAAGTCACTGTGATGAGTATTTACTCTAGTCTCCTGGTCCTCTGTAGGGACTTTGCCTTTGTGGCCAGTGATAAAGACACCTGCATGCTCAAGTGCCATGTGTTTCGCTGCAGTGCTCCAGCCAAGACCATTGCATCTGCCCTGCATGAAATGTGTTCCAAGGTAAGATCACACAATCATTTCAAAGCTATTGCTAATAATTATCATTAGCATAAACATAATTTCATAATCAAAAATGTCCAGATCAAAGTCAGTGAGTTACAGCGTTGATTGTGACTAGTCTGTTTCCACAGATGATGTCAGAGAAGGCAGCTCTGCAGCCCTCTATGGCCCGTTCTCTCACCATGGAAAGTATCTCCCCAGAAGACTTGCCCCGCCAGGGTATGACATCTGCACTCTTTTTGAGAAAGCAGCATCTCTTAAAGGGGTTCTATTATGCTTTTTCACTTTTTGAATTTTAGAGTGTATCTTTGGGCATAAAAAAGATCTAGTACAGCGTTTGTTTTCTGCATGCAATGATGTCACAACGCGGCTCATTAGAATATCATCAAATTAAATCCTGCCTATGGAAGTTCTTTTTTGGGGGGTGGGTAGGGATGAGGTGGGGAATTAGCCTAACTTTAGCGACGCAGCGCGGAGAACTGCTTCAACGCAGTGCAGTGCAGGGGGTCGAAACATATGCAGAAGCCGAGATTTACTCTGGTTGCCGCGCCGGAGCTGAAATGCGCTGCAGACGTGTGCAGTGTGTGGTAAGACATTTATTCATCGTACAATGTAGATAGCTTCACCTATAACGCAAGTGTTTTTTTCAAATGCATAAATTTCCACTAGAATAGGCTAATCAGTGATGATGTTCTTTGATAATGTTAACTGCTTTTAGCCTTATGCTGGAGCTGGTTTCAGGCAATGAAACTAAATATGTAAATAATTAAATAAATTAGCATGATCTCGCAGGCTGAGATAGGACCCAACACTACTGTAGTGTATTATTTAATCACCCTCCATGCATCCTATGTGTATATGACTTCCTTCTTTCAGACGAATGCAATCGGAGTTTGCATCCATAATAAAAAGTGCCTCACACGGCTCCGGGGGGTCAGTAAAGGCCTCCTATAGCGAATCAATGTG
Source organism: Labeo catla (assembly GCA_012976165.1). Taxonomy (NCBI): domain Eukaryota; kingdom Metazoa; phylum Chordata; class Actinopteri; order Cypriniformes; family Cyprinidae; genus Labeo; species Labeo catla. Next base: position 39,347 of record VONZ01000136.1, on the reverse strand, counting down.
TTTTTGTAAGAAAAATATCCATATTTGAAACGTAAGAATCACTTTAGCTTACGCTAACAGTTGCACACGGAACTTGCTTCTTTGACAAGGGGCGTGGCAGTACTGAAACACTGTCTAAGCTGTTCGCCAATCACAACGCAGTGGGAGAGCTAACCAGTCAGAACACATTTTGTTTTTCGGAAGGCAGGCCTTCATTAAACCTGGAACTAATCAAGCCATTTGTGCCAGGCTGGGAGAAATGTATTGTAATAGGTAAATTATGTTAAAAATAATGCATTTTTTAAATGACTAAGCATGAAAGCATGTTCTAGTACACCCCCAAAACAAAATGAGCATAATAGGACCCCTTTAAACCTGAATGGATGGTTGACTCTACTATCATATTCATTTAACAGACTTTATGTCTTTGTGTGGTTTCCAGTTGACTTTCTGGAAGCAGTGAGACAAAAGGTGCAAAAGTTTGAGGTGGAGTACATTGGAAACTTGCCTGTATCCAGAGCAATGGGTGAGTGGGATTTGGAAACTTAATAAACACATCTTATACTTTATTAATGAGTATTTGTTTAGTGTAAGTTCTGTAATACTGTACAAATATTTTAAGGACCAAACACTTCACATTTGGCATATGGTAGTATTGAGGCCCTCAGGTTTAAATTAAAATGTCACACTTAAAGTATTTTCAGTGTCAAAAATGAATACAGCAGATTGTAAATTCAATTTGGCCCACTATAATACAGTTTTAAGTGTAAAGACTTTCCCACTGAAGACCAGAGGGTAAAGTTGGCCGATAAAGATTATGGTCTAAAACCAGGTTTTTAAAACGGTTCATTATTACTTTGGTGGCTGATGGTTAGAGACCTAGAAACCGTAGCTTACATGTCAAAGAGAAAAGCCATGACCTTCAAATATGGCCCTGGTAGTGACCATATTTGTGGTTTATGTTTTTATGTATATGATGACAGGAATGGAAGTGTTAAACAGAGCTATTGAGAGCATCATGCACTCCAGAGACAGAGATGAGTGGGAGCCAATAGTCATCCATGTGTCTGATACAGTTCTGTCTTTATGGAGAGGAGAGGTGAGATTCTGTACTGACATTGAGACTTTTTAGTGTACTCCATTTGAGTACTAACAGGCTATACTCAGGATGGAATACTGTATAGTATATTTAGTATACATATATATATATATATATATATATATATATATATATATAATTTATTTTATTTATTTATTTATTTATTCATTTATTTACAATTTATACAATATATATATACATTTTTAACTTTCGGTACTTTGAAGTAATAATCAGTCAAGAATATATTACTAATATTATTATTCATCAAGCGCACTGCATTTTGGAGTAGCTTACAGGAAAATATGTATTCTGTGCATAGTACACACGTTATATACTACAGATATAGTATAAATAGCATGCTTTTATAAACATAGTATTTGTTTTTCACTCTTTCCTTCCACTTTTGCTTTATTTCAGGATGGAGATGACCCATTTTGGGAATGCCAGGTACGATACTTGACTTTCCTAGGTGTGGGTCATGACACACACACTTTTGCAGTCATAGTGGATGCAGGAACCCAGCGCTTTGAGTGCCATGTGTTCTGGTGTGAGCCCGATGCTGGGATCATCTCTGAGGCAGTTCAGGCTGCATGCATGGTGAGGAAATACAAAATTTTTCTGACTGTCACCCTATATGACTGATAACATATCACACACAGAATTCATAGCTTTATAGCATTGATAAACAATTTCAAAATCTGTAACGTCTGTAACATATTTCTGTTGTAAATGTCTGGCGCCCTCTTCAGGTCCAATACCAGAAGTGTTTAGTGGCACAGACTCCTCCGGTGAGGTCCAAAATGTGGCGGGCAGGCTCCAAAGTCAAACGGGCTAACTCCATGGATAGCTCTAGCTTCCCGCCCCGACACCAAGGACACACATCTTCCAAAATGGCCTCTCCCAGCGTGAAAAAAGGCATGCTGGCTTTTTTTGAGACATTTCGAAATAAACATTCTGCAGTATCCACACCCTAACAACAGCAACTCGGGGAGGTGGATGGGGCCTGATGGGCTTCGAGGAGGGGGTATCAGAAGATGGAGAGATGAAAGGAAAGTATAAACATGAAGCCTAAAAAAGTTTAAATAACATGAGTTTCCTTTGCCTTTGGCGTTTTTAGAAAAATCCAACTTAACTTCCCCAGTATGACCTCACAAAAAACAACCCACCTAATTGCCCTTAATAAGAGTGTTTTTGAGGATTAACATATCTGAATGTAGGTGTGCAGAACAGTGTTTAAATGACATTGAGGTGCTGTGCTCTCACATTCCAAAAAACTGACAACTCCAAATGCTCTGCAATTAAATGCTGTTATACAACAGTTAGTTACTGTCCTCAAATGTGATTGGTATAAGACTAATTCACACAGCACTGACAGACATTGTTTGTTGGGTGTTGTCTGATCAGTGTTTTAGCCCTGTCATCATCTGTTGGCATTAGTTGCCGGTTGTTGAAATTTTCAGACCATTTTTCAGGTCATGAAATCTCTGAGAATTGACATACTGTAAACCGCATTATGTTCCGGCTAGGGACACTCTGTGTGATGTAAGTTTCATCATCAGCACTGTCCGCTGATGTTTGTTCACAATGTTCAGGTGCCACCCAATGATTGGGTTTGTGCAGGCATTACCACATGTACAAGTGATTTGAGCGCTTGAAAAAAAATGTCTGAACACATCCTTTGTGATACTTTGAAAGGCTTGAGCTGGGTAGATTATACTTACAAATTGTAGTCCGTTATACTGATTCCAAGTTACATGACAAAAATTGTACTTGCAACATTTTTCCACTATCAGCATCGTTGGATTTGTGACACAAGACACCAAACCCGCTAGTAGCAACAGCCACCACAGTATCGTTCGCATGGACTGCAGGGCCCTTCCACACAGGGGCATGTTTAACTGTATACGTAAAAATTTTGTCTCGTGCACCTGTCACGTTTGGTCAATTACTGCTGTACACAACGCTGCGCTATGCTTAAAGGAGAAGTCCACTTCCAAAACAGAGATTAACATAAAATGTACTCACCCCCTTGTCATGCAAGATGTTCATGTCTTTCCTGCTTCAGTCATAAAAAAATTATGTTTAAATTTAAATGTGGCTTCAAATGATCCCAAATGTGAAACCGCATTTAGGATTGTTTGAAGCGGCATTTAAACTGCATTTTGGAAGTTCAAACTCGGGGCACCATATCAGTCCATAATATGGAGAAAAATCTCAAAAAAAACATAATTTCTTTATGAATGAAGAAAGAAAGACATGAACATCTTGGATGACAAGGGGGTGAGTACATTAACTGTAAAGTTTTTGTTCTGGAAGTGGACTTCTCCTTTAATGAAAAGCTAATAATTAAATCATAAAAATGTAAAATTAAAATAAATAATTTTAAAATAACATCTATCAAAAAACATTTACTTATAAAAAAAAATATTTTATTTGTTTACCTGCATGTCATGTGACCATTATCCAATGGGTACTTCAGGTAAATATATTAGGTAAAAGAGGTTCAGATGATAAAAAATTTTGGGAATTACTACATTACATGTAAATAAGAAATAAGACACATTTATGCATTTTAATGTGTTTGAAAGACAAAAGCCTGGAGTCGAGTATTTTAAAATGTAATTTAATCTACTTCGAATTTAGGGTCTGAATGTGTAATATTACATGTTATCAGTTACAGTCCAGCTCTGTCTGTGTGCAAGTCGAAGCAGAACACAGAAAATGTATACCTGGGACTTTACCTTTTACCTTTGCTTTTCAAGCTCGCAAATCACTTGCACATGTGCTGTTGTTTGCACATAAGTTCATTCTGACAAAAAAAAAACCTGTATGCGGACAGTGCTTATGACGAATATTATGTCATCTGGGCTATCCATGAACTGGAGCAGAAAAAGTATGCTGCTTAAGTCATTGAATACTTGACTCAACTGTGTGTTGCTCAGAAGCAATAGCCCCTTTCACACACCAATCCCAGTAAATTGCCCTAAAAATTAACAGTAAATACAGAAATATTATGTTCACACAGACAACGGCGTTCTAGCTTTTTAACTTTAAGAGACCTTTCACACATCAGTGTCAAAATGTCGGTAAATTATGTGATACCAATCATCTGAAATCATCTTTAGAAACCTCGCCATTGTCTTCATTCGCCCACATGATCAGAAGCACTTTTAGTTTTGTCTATCCGATTTGACAACATTTTTTAATTAAGAATGACAGGCATAAAGGGATAATCAAACAGAATGCGTTTTTGCTCTTATAAACCCGAGATGCGCATAATAGTATATCACTGCAGAGCCGCAGCACTGATGAATGGAAAAAAACATGTTGAAAAAGTTGCGAGACGAGACACAATGGTCAAAGATGTCCTTCTAGCACATATTTAGATAGAAAAACTAATTTTAAAAAGCAGCAGAGCTTTGTAACCAGCTTAGTAATCACGTCATCTCCATAAGAATGCCACTTTGGACCAAAGCAGACCTCATTTGTCAGTGCATTCTACATGCTCATACTTCTAAACTTCATTCTGCATTCACACACAGCATCATTCCGGCAATTTACTGGTAATGTTACAACTTCCCTTACTGGTAAATTGTAATCTCCTAATGGTAATTTACCAGTAAAGACTGTATGTGTGAAAGGGGCTAAAGGTTGATTCTGCATTCAACATTTTTCATTGGCTAAGCAAGAAAAGTAACTTGTAATATTGTGTCTAAAAATGCTAAAAAAGTTAGTCTGTTAACTTCTTATTTATCAAACGGTTGTATAAAAACAATATCACACTTGCAGAAGAACAGCTCTATTGTTTGTGTGATACTGTTGAAAAATTATCAGTTTGGGAAAGAATAATAATGCAGATCCAACAACTGTGTGATTAAGAAACATCTAATAACCCTGGATGCCATACAACCTCAGAATCAGAAATGAATCATATCATCATCTAAAATTTTTACGACCAACAATATGTCGTGCAATAAGATGTATATCGCAGTTGAATCGAAATGTGTGAAATGTTTTGATAACAAGTATTGATGTACAGTGACCTAATTCTTGTATGACTATGTAGATGGTAGAGAGTTTCCATTTAGGTCACATTTGTGTTCAAAAAGTAACTTTAGCTTCAAACCTACCAGGAGTGTCCGTATATATTAACAGTAAACCGTTTGTGAAAAAGGATGCTGTTTGCTGTTCTAATACACCTTTAAAATCAAACGAAACTTCAAGGTCGTTACTCCATCTTGAACAAACAGAGCAATTTTCACACACAACAAAGAGACCTCAATTAACATAGTGCTATCAGTGCAAGAGTCGTGCTTTAGATAGACCCTGCTTGTGTCCTTATCTTTGTTTCTATTGTGAGCTCAGAAATGCAGATGAGGAGATATCAAGTGACCCAGAATAGAGGCATTGCTTGTTATAATCCTTCCGGTTTGTGGAGTCCTCAGTTTAGTGCCACTGTTGCATGATTTTGCACATGCTTAGAAATTCGAGGCTTCGCTTGGGTACTTGAGAACACAAGCAGAGGGTGTTGGAGCTTTGAAAACTAGCTAAGTATGTACTTGGATAATTTAAAAAAATGAATTTTAAAAACACAGGAAAGGTGCAGTCACATTTAGGATTGTCCTGCAAATATTTACAAGCAAAATCCAGTCGTCTCAATAGGAATCCAATTTTACGTTTGTCATTGCATTTACAAACGGAAAACTACGTGGTTTCAGAGGGACTTTTGTGTGAGCTTTTAAAAATAGACAATGGTCCGTTTTTGCCTGTGAAATTTTGCTAATGTGACTACACCTTAAAAACATATGATTTACTCCCAAAGGCAGTGCAGATCTTGATAAAGGAAAAACTGTGGTTTTACTGCAAGAAAGCCTTGAGACAATATATTCGCATTAATCTGAATGTATTAAAGCTCTTACAAAGCACTCAACCTCAGCGCATGTTGATCTGAGATGCCCACAGGCACTTGAGCACCCACACGAATGCCACTGAAGGAAGTTATGTGATGCTATATCTAATATATGCAACTGCTCCTTCCTTTCCCTTATTAAAAAAAAAATTGAATTATATCACAAATTAACTCAGGTCTCCTTAAAGCTAAAACAAAGGGGAAAAGTATAGAAGCGGAAAATTCTTCAGCATGTAAGATCATTGACGAGAAGCCTTGAGAAGAGAGTTTGACTGGTAGTTTTAGTTAACGGTCATGTAGCACCTTGTGTTATTTTTTCCTATTTATACTCTCTGTAAAGAAATCTCTCTCTATATATTTGCAGTATTTCAGCACAAAACTAGGATGTCATGTAAATGGTTTTGTATTATTCTTTGTGTTTGTTATTATTGTTGATATTAATCAAAATGATATGCTGACCCAAATCCACCATTTGGTGGAGTGTGTTGGAACATTAAACTGCTTGAATCTCGCTCTGTTGTCATTCATTTGTGTTTCAGTGTCTTGTACACCTGCTTTTTTTCTCACCATTTTAGATCCCTCTTCTACTTCCTTTTGTTGAGGTGAAAAGTGTCCAGAACATGAAATTATGTGTATTCCTCCATTGCGTTATTTCGGGTTAAAGTTTTTTGCACTGGTAGAATCCTCATTTCCTGTGATGGACTCTTCTTTTTCTGTGTCCAGACTTTCATAAATATCTTTAAAATGGAGAAAAGATGTTTTAATGATCAAACAATTACTACAAAATAGCATTTCAAATGGGAATTGCTAGATTGGTAACTTCCTCAGGAAACCTGTCTTTATCTTGTCTTTGATGTTAAGGGAGATTTGAAACCAGTGTGCCGATGCAAATACAAAATGTGTCCCAGATAAACAGCACATCTTTGTATGGCAAAATGTCGGATCATTTATCTCCGATTGTTTGCGCTTACCCTGATTTCTGTTTGCAAGAGGTTCATAGTGCTCTGTTCCGCACTGTTCAGGCTCTGTGACAAATAAAACAATCTCTTAAAATGTATCACAAAAATATATTTTATGACTTAAAGGGCATACATCATAAAATGGCACTTTTAAAGTTACTTTTTGTGACCATCATGAATTTACATAAATATTGTTGCTTGCCTTTTTTGATTGCATGATCAGTAGTTTTTTCAGAATGTAAATTCTCTTCCATCTCTGATTTATGTTGGTGTGAAACATAGACACTGGAAAATGAAGCTGATATGAAAATGCTGAAACATCTTCATATGAGTGGAATTCTTCTTGATTACAGTGTAACACAAATGAAGCAAATGAAGAATACCTTGGTTTGAGATTAATGTGCTTCCAGTACAAGTAGAGAAAGAACGCAGACATGATGACACCAAGCCACAGTGCTATAGAAATACTGATGAGAGGATCTTTGCCTGAGCACTTGTTCTTAACTGTTGTGTATTCTTCAATGGCAGAAAAATTGACTGGGTAATTGAACAAGAATTAAATTATATAAAAAATTTTATATTGCCTTAAAAATTACAATGTTATTATGTTGCTTTGGTATTCTGAGTTTTATGTGAAAAAGAAAGGTATAAAATATACATGCACTGGGTCTTGAGTGAAATTAAGACCAATTTATGAATACATTAAATTAAATTAAATCAGTCTTACCTGAAACATCCTGAGACGTCATTCCTGGTGTAAGCAAAAATGTTTTATAAGGTTCAAATACATTCAGTAACACAAGAATGATAGACTTTTCACTTGCAAAGTGACAAGAGTGTGTGGGCGAAGGGTGATAATCAGTCTGCAGACAAAAGGAAAAAAAAAAGCTTTTCAGATGACCCTCTGCACAGCAGCATTTGTGAAATCCTTTTTTTTAACTGTGAAATCTACACCTCAAACACCTCAGCTTCCTGAGTTCACATCTTTCACATAGCTAAAAATGTCAAATGCAAATAATTGTTTCACTGCCCAATAACCACGTTTGTTTGACTCTGGTTAATATTTCTTGGGGTGGGTTTTGGGCAATGGTAATTGAACTGTCTTGAATGGTGATTACTTTTACCTTACTGTTGTAATATACCATTGCTACATTTTCTCTTGTCTGAATAGATGTTAGTGTGGTTTTAATGTAGCCTATTTAGCTATAGTTCAGAAAAAACAAGGTTAACGAAAAATGTTTGTGTAATTAAACTTTTGACTTTGTGTAATTAGACTTTTGACTTCCAACTTTCATGCATTCGATATAAGACTGGTGCAGCTGACACTGTTCTTATGCTCTCACGCCACACATCACATTTGGTAAAGCCTCCAGGGTGTATTTGTGTTTGCCCTATGAAAAGTGTCAAAACTCTCTGTGTACAACATGTTTTTATAGCACCGAGCAATGTAGCCAGTCACAGTCATATCACAGTCTTACCCCTTGGCTAACTGGTAGTTGGTCAAACTAGTGACTATATTTATGCAATAGGGCTTTTTTTGTTTGTTTGTTTGTTTTTTTACACAAAATATGTACATTAATAACAAACTATATGCCCCAGTCTCACTATGCTAAGATCCGCAATTTCATTTGCTTCCTTTTCTGCACCAGCAGCATTTGATAGGCCCTGTATATAAATAATAGCTGTTAAGTACAAAAGTAGAATAGAGATGTGCATGAAGAATCATGAATTAAAAAAAATATTTAGTCGGTTTTTGTATTTTTATTGCATTTGTATTTAATGCAGTTTAAGTACTTCAAAGCTGTACTAAAGTGGTGGGCAAGCTACAGAAAAAAAAGATCTAGCTAGTCAACAACAACAGGTTTGACAGCAATGGAGAATGCAACACACTATTTATATTATGCAATACACATATAATGCAATATATCAGCTGTAATTTGCCAATTAAATTAAAATCAACCACCAATGCTGTGTGTATACTGAATGATTACCATAAACAGTTGTGTTTACAAGGTAGACCTACTTCGCCTACCACAGTGCTACCATGTCTTTCTACTTGCTTTCCTGCACTGCCAGTATTTGGTACAATATGTGGTCAGTATTAACCCTTATTACTTAAAACAGATGTTACTTAATGGCTATATGATATAAAATGAGCAAAGCTCTCTCTCTGTCTCTCTCTCTATCTGACATTCATGCATCTATTTCCCACTTGTATGAGCTATGGCAAGGGCACATCTGCGCAGAACGAAAGTCTGTAAAAAATAAAATCAACGGAATCAACGGAAATGGTCAAAGACATCCTTCCAGCGGATGTTCATGTAGAAAGACAACTAAAAATTTTTTTTACAAAAACACTTTGGGTGCGAATGGTTGCTTGTTCGCATTACACAGCAGTAGCTGAATTCAAAGTTTTCCTTAACTCTCAAAACGTAGAAGCCTATTATAACACTTAAAAAAGATTTAGTATAATTACTTTAAATAATGACATGATGTTTGTGCACACATACCAGCCGCCACAGGTCAAAACAATGCTAAATTTGGCTTAATTATAAAAGCCAGAAGCAGTTCACTAAATAAAGAGTTGTTTGGGAGTCAAACGAACCGGTTCTTATTGCTGAGCTGAGTCAAATGATCCGAAAGGCTCCCTAAAAAGGCATTCCTGTCACTAACACATTCAGCGCTGTTTGTTCAATGGTTTCTTAAACTCAACGCTTCTTATCTCAATACTTGTATGTTTTACTGATTGAGAAATCGCTTCAGATGATTCAGTGAGGGAGCAGTCCGAAATTCGATTCGTTTCAGTCAGTTCGAACAGACAGAAAAGAAAGAACCGGCAGAGTTCAAAAAATGATTTCAAAGGCGTCGCTGGTTCAGTCGATAGAAATACTGGACACGTAAGAACTGCTGAAATACTCGTGGGAAAAACAGTTCTCAGGTCAGACGGAACGCTCAGGCAAGCACTGTCCGTTCAAACTCAGGCGTCACTTATCATAGCTGTCTGTGTCTATTGTCTGGCTTTCTTTGTGTTTACCGTTTGATGTCGAAAATGTATTATGCACGCATATCATGTTCACTCTGCCAGGACATAAAGCATAAAAAAAGCTCCCATGTTGAGGGGGCACCCGGATTTGAACCGGGGACCTCTTGATCTGCAGTCAAATGCTCTACCACTGAGCTATACCCCCTTACACGGGAAAACACTCCACAGATACGTACTCAAAATTAGATAAGGATAAGTGCAATGGCTTTTGACAGTTTACGTGTTTTTGCAAGTATTTCTAACAAAATATCCTCGTAATAGGTATATGCGGACGCTGTTATTAATAACAACAATAATAATATTTTTGAAATAAACAGCGACCAAAAACATTGCGTACGTCATGATCACATGATAACATTATTTCCGGAGATTGACGGAAGTACATTTATGCTGATTGTAAAGACGAACTTCGCTTGAAGATGGTAATATAGCGCTCCAGTTTATTATTTAGTATTTTCTTTTCTGTTGTTGCATTTTATTGGGTGGTGATATGTGTTAATCTCCTGGTCTTCATAAAGTGTGAAACGTGCATTTACTGTTAATAAAGTGCATATTTGTTGTACCGGTAATTAGCTAGCATAGCGTAGCACAGCAGCTCGTGTTTATTTATTATTCCAGGACAAAATAATTAGTAATAATTTACACTCTGATGTCTGGATGGTTTATTATTTGCTGCGATAGAAATGTATAAATATCATAATTTATTTTGCTGCTAAGTTATTAGCTTCTAAATGAATTGTGATGCGTCATGGCCTTACTTTCAGTTTGTATTCTCACCTGAAGAGACTGAAAATGTTAATATAACTGAGTGACTGCCTCATTCACACTTTTTCAGGACCATTTGACGTGTACGTTTTTTACATCAGCTTCCTTTTATGCATGTTTCTATAATATTATGTGTTTTCTGCAGAATACTCGTGGTCTGCGCTCTCAGCTGAAGGACAGTGTTCCTGTGACAGGTCTATGTCCACAGGCAGGTCCTTATGGGGTTCAGGATTCTCTTCGCAGAGGGTATGTTCTGGTCATATAAACCTGTATATGTTTGTTTCTTTTGTATCCTATTCTATTTGTATCCTAAATTCCTAATTTTGCTGTGATCATAGGTTCTCAAGTGTAAAGAATGAACTGCTACCGAGTCATCCATTGGAGCTTTCTGAGAAAAATGTGAGTAGAATCTAAGATTTGGCTTCTAGAGTGCATTGCAAGTGTACCTAATCCTACAAAATACATCTACAGGTGAGGTCAAAAGTACATACACATTGCAGAACCTCAAAATGTTCATTATTTTACCAAAATAAGAGGGATCTTACAAAATGCATGTTTAGTACTTAGTACTTTTAGTATATAAAAGACATAAGGCATATTTACATATAGTCCAAAAGAGAAAATAATAGCTGAATTTATATAAAAAAATGACCCTGTTTAAAGTTTTTGTAACACTTGATTGCTGTGTTGTTACCTAAATGATCCACAGCTGTTTTTTTGCTTAATATACAAGTGTTGTTCATGGGTTCTGAACAGTTAAACTGCCTGCTGTTATTCAGAAAAATCCTTCAGGTCCCACAAATTATTTGGTTTTTCCATCTTTTCACACTTATGCATCTATTACAGAAGGTTCAAACGCTCACAGATGCTCCAAAAGGAAGCACAATGCATTTAGAGCCAGGGGATGAAAAAGATTGAGGCAAATTGAACTTATTTTGTCTTTTGGGAAACATGTAGGTATCTTCTATAGCTTCTGAAGCGCAGTACTAAATGAAAAAATATGATATTTAGTAGGGATGCACCGATACCGATACTGATACTGGTACCGAGCTCCTGTACTCGTACTCGTTAAAATGCCCCGATACCAAACGCCGATATCACATCATGTGACAAGTGCGTATGCAGGCAAAGAAACACTGACAACAAAACAACAGACAGCAGAATGGAGTCATTAGAGATTAAGGATGTCTACGAAGTATATGTATGCAAGTAATATAATGTTAAACATTCAGTATTAAGCTTGTATAACTGGTACGCGTCAGCTGATAGGCAAAGCACGCAGATTGGATTGAGCGCACGGCGGCCAAGATGTGCGGGCTTGTCGAGTTAATATCCCGCCTTGACATCACTGGAAAGTTTGTAGTTCGGTGAGATATGTCAAAAACAACTAAAGTAAATCAATGCACAAGTTATTTAACGGTATAGAGAGAGAGGGAGTGAGAGAGAGAGCGCGCGCTGTTGCGTGATCTTCACTGATGTTCGCATATTTAGCACACGCATCTTTTGGATTAAAACAAATTTGTAAATATAAAAAAAATTATAGGGGCATTCGCTATAAACATCGTTTTTTTCACTTTAAGCATACACGAATGTCTGGCAAAGTGAAACTATAGCAGCCTGTGTGAAATGCGATAGGCAGTACTGTACTTGCGCATGTTTTGCTTGCTTCACGAGTGTTTCTCCATTATTTGAGTCGCTTTGGATTATAGCTCAAATAGCAGCATATTTCAGATGAAAAAACGTGACTTATATTTCTGAAAACATCAGAGTTAGGAGATTCATAATGAGTGGTTCGCGTGATTACAGTACTGAGCCGCTGCAATGGAGCAGTTTAATGCTATTCATTTGAAGATGATGTACCATAGAGCAAGAAAAAAAACAGTGAAAGTAACAAAACACATTTTAATGGGCATAATTAAGTGTAAAAATAAAAATAACTAAGGGATATATAGTCAACCTAAAAATTATTCAGACAGTAGATATACACCATCTTTTGATAATTTTTGATATTTTATTTTATTTATTTATTTTTTTTTACTAGTGGGTGCAGGACACAGTTTATGATAATGTGTTCTAAATACATTTTGGTTTGACTGTATCTATTTGATAAATGAAGTTGACCAACTAACATTATACGTATTCTTTTAGTTTCTGTACCCTATATTTTACAAATCTACCGGTAAATTTTAAAATATCGGTATCGGTACTCGGAATCGGCAAGTACCAAAAATAAAAGTATCGGTATTGGGCGAGTACTGGAAAAAGTGGTATCGGTGCATCCCTAATATTTAGGCAAAATAAGAAAATTGTACACATCTTCATTCTTTTCAAAACTTTACACCTCTGGCTCTTAATGCATCGTTTTTCCTTCCAGAGCAGTGAGTGAGTGTTTGAACTTTCTGTAGTAGTAGCATATGAGTCCCTCAATTGTCCTTAAAGATGGATCTGAAAATCAAGGAGTTCAAATACACAAAAATGCTGAAAAATCAAAGAATTTGTGGGACCTGAAGGATTTTTCTTAAGAACAGCAGGCAGTTTAACTGTTGTACAGCTGTGGATAATTCAGGTAACAACACGGTATTAAGAATTAAATGTATGTAAACTTTTGAATAGGGTCATTTTTATAAATTCAATTATTTTCTTTTGTGGACCTTATATAAATGTCTTTTTTATGTGAAATATCTTATTCAGGTCAGTACTAAATAAAAAATAACATGCATTTTGTATAATCCCTCTTACTTTGGTAAAAGAATTAACATTTTGCAAGGTGTATGTAAACTTTTGACCTCAACTGTAAATGTATAAATACATGTGCAGGATCCTAAAATGCAGATCAAAGAAAAAAATTAAAGAACAGCACACTTCAAGAATTTTATTGGTAGTAAATTGTGATGCTGTTGCTAAGATTTGAAATACGTAGTGATAAAAACTTATATAGTCACACAAGTACACAAATATATTGATTTCTTTGATTACATAGAACAGTACTAGTTATTATATATTTAAAATATGCAAACATATAAAACTAACATTTATTAGGTTATCAGTTAATTACCATACATAATAAACCACAGAACATCTAATAATAAATTAATAGTCAGTAACTGAATAGTTAGTAACTGAATAAGTTTGTATTGAAACCAACAATGTTTATTATTGTTGAGCTTTTAAGTAGACCACAGTGTAACATTCTGTGAAGCTTTAAAACCAGCTTACTATATTTACAACTGTAAATTATGCATAATTACAAGCAGTTAACCTTAACCCTTTAGTAACTATGTGTCATTTCATTTTGCGCCATACTTATTTGTGTAATTACAATGTAACAAGGACACCTTAAAATAAAGTGTAACGCAAGCTTGTATTATGCGAAACCAGTTTCAGCTTAACCAGGACAAGATGAATTTCAACACACTAAGGAACATCCAGGGTCTCCATGCACCCCTCAAACTACAGATGGAGTACAGAGCGGCTAGACAGGTATTGTGAGCATGTCATAAACACATGTAAATTATACTGTAAACATTCTATACTCCTTATGGAAGACTAAACATTTCACTTGATTTCTTTCAGATTCAGCGTTTGCCCTTCCTGCCAAGCTCAAATCTGGCCCTGGATACCCTCAGAGGTTCTGATGACACCATTGGCTTTGAGGACATCCTTAATGGTATGAAGGACACGTTTGTTGTTACTTACACGTTAATTTTCATGTTCTCAGCATTATGGTCAGTTTATCTACCTGCATTATTTTGCTTTGTATAAATATAGTACTGCTGATTGCTTGATGTTTTAAAGTTGATTTTGAGCTATTCTTGTGTAGTATACTAAGTCTCGTGCATTTTTTTCCCCCCCAGATCCTATCCAAAGTGAGATGATGGGCGATCCTCACATCATGACCGAATACAAGCTTGGTATTCTGTGAGGATGTTGTTTGTGCACTATTTTCACCTCAAGCCCATAGATTGTGTTATATGCATTGTTTGACCCAAGTTTCTAATAAAATGTAAAATTTGAATTCAGACATTATTGTTGTACTGCAAAACATAAACATTTAACAGAACCTGGTTATGAATCTTGTTTATTACAAGAACACAAACACTAAAATTACTTGGATGCATTTACACAGAAGCATTAGAATGAGATTATTTATAAATGAAGGCATAACAATGGCATACAAATCTTTGAAAGCACAATGTTCAGGGTAAAATACACTTTTTTTTTTTTTTAAGCCTCACAATTTAGACTAATTTGTTACATTTTGGGTTGTATTACTGTTTGTATATTCTCATGCAGAAGCAATTTACACAGTACTATAACTGTAAAGTTAAAATGCTAGAGCTTAAGGGCACACACTCAAAAGTTAGCCATGCTTTTTATGACATAAAAAAATATTTACAGAAAATAAAACTGCAGACTGATGCCATCAGTGAAAGTTCAACATATTCAGTCCAGCTTTTCTTCCTGGAAGAAATCAGCGGAATTGAGATGTTCCTGAAACTTCTCGTATTGCTAAATGAATGGAAAGAAAACAAGAATCAGTTTGTGCACACATAAAATAGCTTTTAAAGACACAAAAATGAAGGTTACATATTCACACCTCACTGATCCATCCTCCATCTTGCAGTTTAGTAAACACTTTGTTGACTGTGTCCTTTATTGGTTCATCATCCTCTCCTGTATCATCTTCCTGTATTTCCTTCTGAGCTTCTAAAGCTGTACGACACCTCTCAAACAGATGGTATTTAAAGTGCTTCAGAGCATGGTAGACCTCGGTACGACTGGCGCAGACGGAGCCAACAAAGAAGCTCTGCAATTGTTAACAAATAAACATTCCATCAAGAAGTGCTCAAAATTAGTCTTTAAGCTATTTATGGTTAAACTGCATATGTGATTTGCATGGAAAACAACCTGGGAATCATCAGGCATGAACTGGTCCTCCTGCAGGGTGTTGTTGTGGTACAACTGGCCAGAGAGCCGCACAGTGAACCGTCCCGTTCTGTGAAGCTCACAGGCTTCACATCCCTTCGTCTGGACCCTTGTCATCATAACCCTCAATTTGGGATAACATTCAACCCTTTCCTTTTAGTAAATGAAAATGATAACAGACGTTAAAGTAAAATACACCACTCCACTTTTCTTTTTAAACTTCACTAAACAAGTGACTAGTAGTAAAGCAATCAATTATACTTAGAAATGTGATATCTTTTTTATGAAAAAGACCAAGAGAAATACAAAAGGCTTACTTTGTAACGGTCTTTCCAGCGGCTCCTTTGCTTCAGGTTCTCCAGACGCGGAAGAACCAGTCGCTCATCAAAATGAAGCAATGATAATTTCATCTCCTGGGCGTATCGTTTTGTTCGTTCGCCATCTGCAGTCATTGACACAAAGTCATGTATATACATATATATATGTGATCCTGGACCACAAAAAAAAGTCTTATGTTGCACGGGTATATTTGTAGCAATAGCTAAAAACACATTGGATGGCTCAAATTTATCGATTTTTCTTTTATGCCAAAAATCACTAGGATATTAAGTAAAGATAATGTTCCATAAGGATATTATGTAAATTTCCCACTGTAAATATATCAAAACTTAGTTTTTAATTAGTAATATGCATTGCTATGAGCTTCATTTGGACAAAATTAAGCCGATTTCCTTGATATTTTGTTTTTTTTTGCACCATCAGATTCCAGATTTTCAAATAGTTGTATCTCAGCCAAATATTGTCCATTCCTAACAAACCATACATTAATGAAATGCTTTCATGATGTATAAATCTCAATTTTGAGAAATTTACACTTGACTGGTTTTGTGGTCCAAGGTCACATATACACTTAGACTGTTAGACTTTTTAATGTTTCTGAAGACTGCATTTATTTTATTAAATATTCAGTAAATTTAAATATGCTTAAATAAAATGGCATTCATATCGCTTTCAATTGTAATACAGTTTGTAAATGTTATTTATTCCTGAAATGGCAATATTTAATTTTCAGTAGCCATTACTCTAGTCTTCAGTGTCATATGATCGTTCAGTCTTAACTTCTAATATTATCGGTGATCAAAGTCGAATATTCATATATCGCACGGATGTGCTGCTTAATATTTTTTGTAATAATACTTTTAATATTTTTTTCAGGAATCTTTAATGAATGGAAGTCTCCAAAGTACATCACTTGAAATTTGTAATAACATGTTAAGTGTCTTTACTGTATCTTATAGAGAGAGAACTGTTAATCCTGTGCTAAGAAGATAAGGAATAACTTCATGAATATACCGTAAAGTGACTTGAGGAAGCTTGAGTCCAAGACATTGATCAGCAAGGCTTTGACCACCACCTGAAAGTGGGTGCGCTGTGATCCTGTAATAACTAATGGGAAGGGAAACAAAAGAGATTTTCAAATTAAGATCAGGAACATACACATATTGGGACTCCAAATTGTAAGCAAACAAAAGCCAGAATCACATGGTCTTACACTGGCGTGGAAGGTGAGAGAGAAAGGCCTTGTCTTTGGCCTCCCCCTCTTCCTCCTTATCTTCATCCTTTTTCTGTTCATCTTCCTCCACAATAAAATCCTTCAGACTGTCATTACTATCAGCAAGTTTTTCTTCCTCACTGCTGTTTAGAGGACTACTGTTCTCTTCCACACTAGATTCATCATCAGAATCATCTGCTTTACTTTGCTCTTCAACTTTGTCCTCCTTGATCTCCTCTCTCTCCTCTTCTTCCTCTTCTTCTGAACCCTGTATAAAACAACAAATAGACAAGGTATACAGTTATTAACCTTTTTATGGAACACTTTGTTTTTGTCACCATTACCATAATTATTATAACACGATCTTATTCCACCTTTAAGCTAAAACTGCTAGAGAATGGAAATTGTAAATGGTTGAAACATTTTGTTTGTATTTAAAAACTACTCCTGGATTTAAAACAAACATCACATGAATTAAGTAACTGATGGTTTTATAGAATAAAACAAAATACATTTGATGTTTTCCTCAACCATGTGTCACAGAAACAATTGTTTTATATCCATGAATTCTTCAGCCCTAGAGATTCGCCATTATTTCTACAAAGAAAGTTATTCATCATATTGGGTATTGGATATTGTAAACTACTTCTAGGTTTTCCCCCAATCTTTATTGAATTACGCATATATGTTGTCTGCCTTGTCAAGCTGAATTCAGAGTTGATGACTACTGAAACTAACATTGTATATACTGCATACTGACCTCATAAACAAGTGGGTTTATGAAGACAACTGCATCTTTTAAAACAAGTCACATCAGACAATCTGATTTCAGTGGCCAAAGTATAAAGTTAACAATGGCTGACTGTCACAAAACTCATTGGGCATGTTTTTCTCTCAGTCACAGAAACAGACTAAATAAATCAAATAGGGTTCAACTTTCATGATGCGTCATTAATCGGCCATATTGGCTGCACTGAACATAACAATGCCACTGAACCGGACGAAACTCACAAATTGTCTTGATTATTGCTGCTGAAAATGGTCAATTTATTGTCTTGTTTTGGGCTGTACTAATCGGTCATACAGGGAAAAACATCTGGAGTACTATAGACTGGCAAAAGATATAACAAATCAAGGAGAATAGTGCAAAAAACTGTCTGAGGAACAAAAAGCGTTTGTGGTTGGCCAAACTTAACCAGGATTTCCAGGGCAAGAATCCTGACAACATTCATGTTTGTTCTAATCATTTCCAGTCAGCTAGGTGAAAATATAGACTAATATCCTTATTAATACTGCTCGTATGTATCTTTATCACCTATTAACTTTAGCTTGTCAAAATATTGTGCCCTTTCCTGCTTACTAAGTCCTTCTCTATATGATTTAGCATCTTCCACTTATTTTTTTTTTTGTGGTTTAGACGGCATAAATTAGAAGAACAATGTATTCAATAGTACATTAACTGTGCAATCCATGCTGTTGTTTACATCCGAGTATCAAATCGTGACGCAAGTGCAACCTCATAAATTAATCATTACTCATTTATTTTCAATTAAAAATATTATGCACAGAAGGTCCAAATAAAGATCTTGTGATAGGAGCCAGCCCCTCAGGACCCTGCAGAGGAACAGGCCATATAGAAAATGGATTGAGGGATGGATGACCAATTTTCTCAAAACTTGGCATACATGTAAATCATGCACCTTAGGTAACATACTACGTTTGATGGCGTTTTGTTGGCACTGTAACATAGAAACATGGAAATGGCAGTAGCTGCTGCATGGCAAATGTAAATACTTAATTAAAACACATGCAAACACAAGTGTTTTACTAAGGACAAAAGAGGTTATGATGGTTGACCCAGAAAAGTGCTGTTAGCTACTGTTACCTTTTCTTGTACTGTCCTTGTCAACTTACCAACGTCCTGCGCCTGCGCCGCGTGGTGCCTGACTTTCTTCTCTTTGACAGCTCCATGAGTTTATTCTTTCTCTCTCTTCTCTTGGCAGCAGCTTCTTTGAGTTCTGCCTCTCTCTTCTTCTCCCTCAGAGCCTCGTCCTCTGAGTCCTCCGGCAGCCTGAGTCGTTTTCTCTGCAACACTCTCCTGAGCGGCTCTCCGCCGACGTCGCTGGAAGAATCGCTGGAATCGCTGTCATCCAGCGGAGGAGCGCTGGCGGATCTTTTCCTTTGTCGTCGGGGCACAGCGCATTTCTCGTCTGTCTCGCTGCTGTCATCCCCCTCACTCTCACGTGCTCGGTAAGAGCTGTCGGAGGTCCCGGACTCATCTTCGGAGTTCTGGTATTCACTTTCTGAACTGACGCTAGTGGTGCTGGCGTAGGAGCCCTCGTCGCTGTCATCCAGCATACGATCAATGGGATTCACCCGAGTCTTTTTCTTGTCAATAAGAGTCTTGGGGGGCGGGCATTTTCGCCTTAACCCAAAAAGCTTTCCGACGCTTTTCATCATTTTTACGGAGAAAAAGTGACCCTTGATTTAACTACACCGAGAAATGTTATATTTTCAACTTAATATATTATAGCCAGTTGTTATATTTCTACAGACACATGATCAGCAACAGGATGCTTCCGTGCGCGTCCTGTTTACATTCCCGTCTCGTAAATGATTATTCAGCAATGTTTCTCATATTAAATCATTGATCATGGCATGCAGATGTAGATAAAGCCCAATCTATTACTGCAATCAATATTTAACGAGTGATTTGAATAAATATGCTTATCAGCATGTATCATTCTGCTCCAGTCCGCCACACGCGCCAATAACATGAGGGGGCGTGTCTGTGTTTTTGTAGATACGCACTTCCGTCGTTAGCTTCACATCAGCTGGCACAAACGCGCCACCCAAAGACAAGGAGAATAGTTGTATTAGATTTTAACTTGCAGCAAGGGTTATCCTTGTGTACTGTTTTAGCCTTTTCCTTCGTATTATTTTATGAAAATTTTACTTTTAATTATGTAAATGTATATGTCTGAAATTTGAAGTTAATAGGCAGCACCTGAAAAGAAGGTTTCGTTTTTAATCAATTATTTATTTATTTTCACTCATGTAAGTGGATCATCTGGGTATTTAAATGGCACTTTTTCTTTTTGGAATTTTCAGTGTGTTATACACTACTCACCCGTGGTGGGTTTTTTTTTTATTATTATATTTATTAACTTATTAATCTCCAAAGTTATTAACTTGTAAAAATGTACAAGAACAGGGAAATAAGACATGGATGTATACCTATAAAGAACATTTGTTAAAAACTAGGACAAAAATCCTTTGGCTTACCTTTTTGCTTAATTTAACATATTTAATAATAAATGAACTTTATGCAGAATATGAACAACTAACTAGATGAATTGTCCAGCTACTGCAGCTCTGCTGGGTTTGCTTCATTTTTGAAGTTTGCACAATTGATTCTGTTACTTTCCTGTTTAATACTGTGAAGCTGCTAAAAACATTTTTTTTTTGCTGCTTAATCGTTTTGTGGAAACACTGATTTGTTTTTAGGGCTCTTTGATGAACAGAAAGTTCAGAGGAACAGGATTTATTTGAATAGTAATTTTGTAATGTTATAAATGTCTTACTGTTACTTTTGAATTTAATTCATTTTAATGCATCTTTGCTGAATATAAGTATGAATTGTTTATATTTAAATACCTCTTAAATACAAACTTTTGAATGGTAGTGTGTCATGGTTTTAAACACTGATCAAAATAAAACATTTCTGTAGCACTAAATCAGCATATTAGAATAATTTCTGAAAAATCATGTGACCTTAAAGATTGAAAAATTCAGCTTTAAATTCAATAAATTCAACATTGGTGAGCATTAGAGACTTCTTTCAAAAATATTATAAAATCATAAATATTGCAAACTTTTGACATGTAGTATAAATACACATTGCAAAGAAGATAACTGGACTACCAAGGAGAAAAGCTGTATCAGATTTTTATTTATGACAAAGGGGTTAATGCTTTTTAATTGACTGAATTCAACATTGAAAAAATATAGGAACATAGGAAAATTACAGAAAGAGAGCATGTTGCATAAAAAATGGGTGCAAACAAATTCAATCATAAGAAAATAAATTAACTGTTCTCTACATTTATTATTATTATATGAGTAAGTAAAGGTCCCCTTATACTTGTGAATGTAAATGAATGTAAAGTGCCAATGCACCATTTTTTATTTTATTCACTTAAATATTCTGGGGGAAAAGTTTTGCCATGCATTGCTTTAAATAGTTCTTTAATTTAGTTATTTAAATCTTAATATTTAAAACCATTTCTGAAGCATTGTAAATATACTGTTATGACCAGATGTGAATTGCACCGTCAGAGCCTGCAGACAGAATGTGTTCCCCTGTATGGTCAAAAATGACACTCTGAACAGCATCTTCATGAGCTATTAGACTCGACATATGTAAAGATGCCACTTCTACTATTTTAACAGTGCCATCATTACTTGCCACTGCTAGAATTCTTCCATTTGGATTGAAGGCCACTTGATTGCTTGGATGAGGCCCAGTGTCCATGGTCACCATTGCTGACACATTCCTCACATCCCATAATTTGACCACCCCAAAAGAGTCACACGAAGCAATTGTATCACCTGTGGCATTGAAGGTGGCGTAGTTGCATGAATGCTTGTGCCCGTAGAAAGTCTGAGCACACAATCCAGCACGGGCATCCCAAAGAGAGAGGGTCTTGTCTGCTGAGCAGGTAAGTAGAATGTTTGAGAAGGGCAGGAAAGAAATGCTGTTCACCGAGTCGACATGTCCACGCAGAGTGCAGCGGCAACGCTCGCTATTCAAGTCCCACACTTTAGCCGTGTTATCCATAGAACAAGAGGCCACAAAATCACCACAGGAATGGAAGGAACAGGCCCAGGTGGTGTGGATGTGTCCCTCCAAACTGAGCACACATCGACCTTGAGCAAAGTCCCAGATTTTAACTGTGGTGTCCCCACTTGTGGTACCCAGGTAACCACCGCTGGGATGAAAACTACAGGACGACAGCCAATCAGTGTGACCCTCGCCAGTCATGATCATCTCTCCCTTCGGTATTCCCCATAATCTCCAAAGGTGGTCATCACTTGAGGAGGCTACTATCATTTTACGGGGATGGAGAGCAAGGAAGCTCACTGCCATTGTGTGAGCTTTAAAAGACTTGAAGAAAGAGAAGTTGGGTGATTTGGTGCTGTGTGAGGAAAGAGCTTTGATTTGCTGCAAGTAGGGATTGACTCGAGTGCTGGCTGGGAATTCAGAGTCTTTAGGATGCCTTGTGTTTTTGTTAGGGTCTTTTACAGCATCATTTGATGCAATGTTGTCACACAGCGGGTGTGCACCTTTTTCTGGACTCTTCTGGATTTTTTCTCTTTGATGTGGCATGTTAGCAGATTTTTGAGTTCGCCGGGTTCCTGGGGAAGAATCTGTGGTACGTAAAGAGCTGTCTATGTTCTGAACCTGGCTGACAGCTCTGTCTCTCTCCAGACTAACCAGCATCTTCTGCCTCACAGCTGTCTGATACTTGTCATTTAGTTGTCTAAGAGCAGGCTCATAGGATGCATAATGTTTCTTCAGCTTTTTAATGTCCTCAATGAGTCTATTCTTCTCTTGAACAACACGCTTGTGCTGCATCCTATGGAAGTCCCTCTCTCTTTGAAGTTTTACTATGGTTTCTCCAGCTTCAAATGCAGCCTGTTTATAACTATCCCGCTCTCTTTGTACGTTTTTCAGCTCGTTGTCCAGGAGCTGGTTGTATGTGTAGACATCAGGGACGAGTTCCATTTGCTCTGTTTTCATTAAGCCTTTGTGTATCATCTCAAACCACTCGATTTGGAAGCAGTCTAATGTTCTTTTCATACCCATTTTTACCAGATAATTGCGGAGAAAGTCGTCCACCACCTCAGGTATTTTAGGAACTGCATGTTTGGCCGAAGTGACCCTCTGAGTTGTGCATTCAGTGGCATCAGTTTGATCCCGCACTGCGTTAACGGCAGTTTCCAAGTCCTCTTCCCCCTCAGTTATGCTGAGCTCGTCGTCGACAGTCACTTCGTCGTATTTATAGTCATCCTCAGAGTCTTCTGGAATGAAAACTTTCTCGAGGTAATATGGACCGTCAACGGATTCTTCTGCTACCTCGTATTTGGCTGCCATTTTTCACGTCGCTTTGTTGTGCCATACAAAGTTGTGTATTGTTTCCATGGTCACCATGACCATGAGAACTGTTTTTGTAGCTATAAACACTACGATGTAAAGATAGTTCCATGTTATTTTTACGCTTTTTATAAAATTGACCTATGGATTAAATTATGAAATATATAAAACTGACACAAAACTATAAACTATAGTTTATACAAACGTAATGCATTTTTATTGATTTAATTAAACGTGTACCTTTCTGACAACCCTGTAACTTGGAAATTATTTGCGATTATTTACTCTTCTTTCACCTTTAATTTCATAAATGTGATTAAACGGTAGAATGTGTTGGCTTCAAATGTGAGCTACACAGTAGATGGCGCTCAAGGAGCAGTGAACTGAGCGAATTTCACACAAAATTGGTTTTAAAAACAGAATGCTAATAAAGAATTGTTTCTTTGGAATAGTATTCTCATTCATTCATTCATTCATTCTTCATTTCTTTCTTTCTTTCTTTCTCTTTAAAATTTAGGGGTACAAAAGCACGGTAGAGCATAAATCAATAGTTATATAATTGGCAAGTCACAAGCAATTTCGATAATATATTTTAATATAGTCTGTATTCAAATGATAATAATATTAATAAGTGTATTTATTATTATTATTATTATTATTATTATTATTATTATTATTTACATTATTAAGTAGTCATGGTTAATATAAAATGTGTAGGCTAAATGAGTAAAGTTAGATTTGCCAGACAAAACGACAAGTATCTTTAAACTAAATCGTACACCCTGAGGCAGAGCCTTGCACCGGAGAACCAATCAGATGCTGTAGCTGAGTTTTGGAAGCTGAAGCATCAGTACAAAGGTCGCCGTGCGCGAGCTTTCGCAACGACCAGTCAGCGAGAGCACCGGGAAGCGCGCCCAATGGATCACTGGTTTCTGTAGCCTTCATGAAAGCCAGAGATATGAGCAACGAAGCAGAGGGGGATAATCTAGACCAAACAAACTGCAAATGTAAATCACCTACTCTGTCGTCCTCGTACTGCATCGACAGTATTCTAGGAAGGAAAAGTCCCTTAAAAGTTAACGGTAAGTCGTTAATTCTTTAATTTTGTGTTTCTGTTTTAGATGTTTTTTATATATATTGTCCACTGATTGTTTTTTGTTAACATAGCAAAGGTACTGCCTTACATTAGATTTATTTTATAATTACAGTGTCAGTGTAACAAATATTGCATGCTATTAGCTACAATTATAATAACAATTTACAGTTACAGTTAAATACAAAACAGGCAGGCTGTGACATTTTAGTATGGACACTGAACGTGTTTTGTTAGAGAAGTCTTCTATAGGAAGTTTAATTCGATTATCAGTATTCTTACTTGTAACTTAATTTATCCTGTTGATAACTATTTAGATAAATTACTTTTGCCCACAGCAACACCAAACAGTTTGTGGCCCCTGCAACCAGACATGCACCTGCCGCCGAAGCTCCGCCGCCCCTTCGCCCCGTTGACAGACTCCACCAGAGACATTCACACAGACGAAATTGAGGCAGTGGGCCCAAGACTGCTACACACAGCTTGTCAAAAATTAAAAATTACAGAGGCCTCGCTAGTAAATATCAGCCGTGCTAGATCGTATCAGGAACATGCTTCTCTACAGTCCTGTAGAGACACATCCAGTCCCACGCCAAGACCAGAGGAGGACGAAACCGACAATAAAAGACTATGTAGAGAAACAACTGTGTCTCCGGGTCTAATGGGACTGCAAGAACGAGAGGCTTATTTGAAGAACAGTGAGGAAACTACTTTATCAGCGGGAAGTGACACTGAAGATGGGATGTTAAAACGAAAACAGAGGAGATACCGGACTACATTTACCAGCTATCAGCTTGAGGAGCTGGAAAGAGCTTTTCAAAAGACTCACTATCCAGATGTTTTCACAAGGTATGGGCAACACCAGGAACGACTTGTAGATGATAATGGATTAATATTATGCAAATATATATATATATATATATATATATATATAAAGAATATTTAAAAGAAAATGATTCATTGATAGTTGATGGTTGGAAGGCACCATCCGTCACATGTTCATTTAAGAAAACACCATCATTTTCAGTAGTTATATTAAAAGCAGCCGTATGAAAATTGTATAGGCTTAAATAAAAAAAAAATCACAAGAACAATAATTTATATTTTATCATTGTATTTATTTTTCATTTTAAGCCTATACATTTTTTTTTGTCGCTGCATGTTTTCGTTGCAATACCTTTACTCGAATAGTTTTAATAACACAGGAGCCGTTAGAATTTGTAGGCTATATTTGTCACTAGAATGTAAACGAATAAATATGTTTTTAATTTTAGTAAAATTCATTGTCAGTCTTAGTAAAAAAATGAGATAAAGACACTCTACCTACAAATTGTTTCTCTCTTTCTAATTTAAGGGAGGAATTAGCAATGAGACTTGATCTTACAGAAGCACGAGTGCAAGTAAGTCACTTTCTTATTCATCTCATCTTTTTCAACATTTACTATTAATCTGTTCTCCTTTACTGTCCACGACTGGGCACAACATACCTCAAAAAGAATAGAAATATTTATTAAAAAAAAAAAAAATCACATCAATGAATTCTAAATTGTAAAGGTCGCCGTTAAGTCTAAATTAATACATTTATATTGCATGCATTTTTTTAATTAAAATTCTACAATTCATGCGACGGGCTATCTAAAATATAAGATTCATAATAAACATACAACCATTCCTATCGTACCCTTATCGTTGCTACAATTTAAGCTACTTGTGGGTTTAGAAGCTTTTTTCGAAATTTCGTATTGAAAAAACACCGTAAAAAATAACAATTTCTGTTAGATATTACGTAAAAATGGCGCAAGAATGTATACGAGGTTCGTTTGTTTTGCAGAATTTAATTGTTTAATTATTTATTATTTTTTTAATAAATAAAAAGTCATATCCTTGCACACATTTTGGCCTACAAAGTTACTAATACGTTATTGCCAATTTCTCTTAACATTTCCACTCTTTATATATATATATATATATATATATATATATATATATATATACTGGACCCCCTTTTTATAAACTACTTTCTTCAGTAAACAACACTCTTTGTTAAAGGGATGGTTCACTCAAAAATGAAGGTTTTCATAATTTACTCACTCTCCTAGTATGACTGAATTCTTCAGGTATACAAAAGAAGGTATTTTATAGAATATTTCAACTGTTGTTTTTCACACACAATAAGTAAAAAGTCAAAAACAAAACTGGACCACACTGACTTTCATTGTAGTATTCATTTTCTTGTGTTCCATAGCAGACAGAACATCATACAGGTTTGCAAAGACTGCGAGAGAATTTTTGGGTGGACTATTCCTTTACAGATATTCTCAGAGATGCAAAAATAAAACAAGTTCTTATATTTCTTGTAATATGCAACATTATTCTATTTAAGACTATTCTATAATACAGGCCTTAATCTTTCTGGTGACTAAGGGGACGATAGCTTGGTGTGACAACATTTCTTTACTAAATGTACAATAAAAAAAAAAAAATTATAACTACTCTTAACTGACAAAAGCATTGCTTCTTCTCAAGGTCTGGTTCCAGAATCGACGTGCAAAATGGAGGAAAAGGGAAAAGGCGGGGGTCCAGTCACACACTCTGAACCTACACTATCCTGGAACCCCCCCTGCTGCACAGTCCTTGTGTCATTACCTGAGTGGGAATCCTTTTGTCCCAAACCCACATCCAGCTATTGATTCATCTTGGCCTGCCCCCCTCCAAAGACTGGCTCAGCCTCCCCCAAACCATGCCTCCCCTCATGGCTTCAGTGCTCTGTTAGGGGCGGCCATGTTTAGACACCCCGCTTTCATTAACCCCACTTTTGGAAGGTAAGCTTCGTCTGCATGTTCAACACAAATCATAAAGTTTATTTATCTTTGCCTTTTCTTTACCTTTCACACATCATATAGTTAAAATATTCTGTTACATTTCTCATCAGACTCTTTACCAGCTTAAGTCCGATGGCACTGCAAAGGATTCCCCTTCCTACCATCGAGGGTCCAATTCAACGCTCCCACCTCACCAACAACCTTCTCTCCTCTTCACCACCTTTACCTTCTTCCCCAACGGTGGACCTCCGTGCTTCCAGCATAGCAGCACTGCGTCTCAAAGCAAAAGAGCATTCTGCTCAACTGACTCACATCACAGCTGCTGGAATGGGTGGAAAAGAGGAGTGCTAAGATTTACTCTCAATTGAGAGATGGCGAAAGACCAAAGTCAAGCAGAAGCACTGACATCTGGAGAGTTATTATTAATAGATACATTAATAGGCACATGTAGTTTTCGGACTCTGGATGTTGAAACTGTAGCATTCTGAAGCTTTTCTCATTTGTTTATTGTTGGTTGTAAATGAGTGCTGAATGTTTTTTTTTCATTAGTTATTGAATGATCCTTTTAGATAATTTCATCCTGTTTTCATTAGTAAATGTATACAATAATCATCAAACAGCCATATATGAACAAATTAACAGGACAAGCTGCTTTTAATCTGTTACAAAATCAAAACTTTTTCAAGGTTTGTTCTGTAACAGTATTAGAATTTTTTTTTAAGGCTGCACTTTCTGTGTTCACAGAATAGTACTAAAGTACTTTTGGTATGGTTATGTTGCCATGCATTACCATGGGCTTTATTTATATTTTATTAAACTTATGAGCCATTATTCAGGGAAATATACAAAATATCCATATGCTTCTCTTGATGAATTAGCCAGGGAAAATACGATAATGTGAAAGTAAAAAACAGAAATTGTTTTGTGTTGTCTTAAAATTCCTACTGTATTTAATGCTTTAAATAAATGGACGATGGACAGGTTACAAAATGGCTTATTGTGTAATTTCTGACCTTGTAATTTGATTTTTAAAATGCCTTCTTAAACATCATCTTAAAAAAGAAAAAACCCCAAAAATTTTTGCACAAAAATCCACAAAAAAGGCATTTCGAGATTATTTTGCACTGTGCGCTAAATATGCCTCTTTATTTGGCGGATGTTTCAGTGTTTTGGGTGAGAGAGTGGAATTATTGACGGAATTAAAAATTATTTCGAAAACCTCATGATACCCACGAAAAACAAAATGATTAGCATGGTTTATTTTATAATAATTTTTATTTCTCATTTTTCAGCTCTTTATAGGAAGAAGTGGCCGTTTTTGCAGCCATGGGAACTACTGTGAAGAGAGGCGAAATTTAGAGCTTTAACACCTCCATAGGTGTCTATGTAATCTGGGCATTAATGCCAAATACTTGTTTTCACTATTCACGCAAATTAAGAGGCTTACTTACCTCAGCTTCCTGCTTTGCGTTTTTCCTTGTCAAAGAAGGGTTAAGTCTATGCCAGTTGTAAACCACTTCTTAAACTAGTTTAACTCCTTCGAACTAAGCCGTCATCCAATTAGTTCGGAGTATACGGTGATTTGTTATCTGATCAGTGAGAGAACAGCATGTCGCTGGACCAGTGTGGGGCTATGTATAGCATATTTGACCTAACATCGAAGCAATGAATAATATAGAAAATAATGTCTTACTTAAGATCTGAAACGCTATTCAGAGACCACTATTCAGAGGTCTACCCTTAATGACGTAGGGCTTAACATGTTAAAATGTTTGAATGGTCAATTTAAACCACTGATTACCAAACCACGGATTAAAAGACTTTCTATACAGAAAGGAACTGAACATTTTCAAGGCTTGCTATTGTGAGACCTGTGGTTATATGTGACTTGAGGATCAGGATTATAGCTAGTATAACAGAAGTGCAGGTGTCTATAAGCCTTTTTTTAACAGTTACAAGCTGAATTACCAGTTCATAAAGTTATATAAGCAGCCAAAGGAGTTTGGATACACATATTATATTATATTATATTATATTATATTATTTTACACTCATAATTGATATGATCATGTACTGAGAAAAAAAGTTCAATATTTCAACCTGACTTCAGGTCATATGATAATGCACTTTTTTCATGTTTCCAGGGTTCTCAGAAGTGGACACCATCACAATTGCATACACTTCTTTAGTAGTGAACCAAAACTACAACAAAAAAAGAATTTCTGCTCTAATATCAAAAGAAAAAAAAAAAAGGTTTTCCATGCCTTATAAAGGAGGAAAAACTGGCTTCCGTCTCCGTTGTATTAGAAACACTCCCACAACAACATTAACTAGTTCTCTGTAATTTAATACATTTTTAAAAAATGAAAATATAAGTAACTTTGCTAGATTTATAAAATGCATCATCACGGTCTGTGAATAGAAGCCACTTTTGAGGGTTGAATCGGTGTAGATGCCACTTTTTCTACAGTGTGATTTTAACAGTTACAATGTCTTATTATAAAAGGTGTACTTTTATCTCTTGTTCATTAAATGAAAACACATTCCACATTCTCTACTGCATACATACATTTTGTACTACATGCAAATGAATGAATCCCACTGTCAAGCTGTCAAAAATGAAAGAGAATTGCAACTGCAAAGAAACAGAATGAACCAACCTTGCTATAGCAAACTCTTTCTCTAACTTGGCATACAAGACCATATATTTCTTAACAAAAATAAATGGAAAAAAGTAAGACTATGTTATTTATAACTAAAGAGTGAAGGTTTGGAAAACATAATATTGGACAGACAGCATCTGACTCTCGGTTTTCATTCAAATGTTCTGAAATCGTATGAAGTAGTGCCCCATGGAACATGTAGATGATGGTATCTTTAAACATATAAGCAAACTTAACCACTTTTGATGTTTTTTTTTTCCTTTCTCTTTTGATTTCACTGTCTTCCCATTTGCCACCACCCCTTAATGACCTGTTAGGCCTACTTCTCCTCGATTACCGCTTTACCACATCTGCTGAACTGACCCTTCGGCTGTCTTTTGAAAATCTTTAACCCCACAGCCCTTTCTGTTTCCCTCAGTAGAAAGTGCTGCATGTAAATTTCTCCCCAATCACAGCAATAGCAGGTATCTCCACTGGCTACACTGTGAAGGGGAGCAATCAGGGATAATTGAGTGCCTTTCAGAGGGAGCCTGGAGCATTCACTCCCATTCAACACCCGTCCATTCACCACATAATCACTCTTTAAACACACCCAATTTTCTGGGGAGCAAAGTCCTGTTATAATTTTGCTTAAGTGTATTCGGAAATCATACCCCCTTTGAGCCGAGATAATTGAAATCAAATCCTTTTCATGGCTACTGACATTTTTGCGCTGCCAATCCAGTGTAATTAATTGTTGAAAATTGAGCCTGAATATCGCTAAATAGAAGGCTATTATGTTTTGAAAGGGGTGAAATGATCTACCACGCAGTGTGGAGACGTCAACGTGCGCTTCAGTTAAATGTCTTTGTTTCCCACACTGTTTGCTTTGTAAAGATTAACATAAATTGACTCATAGCATAAAGTTTTACTTAAGTCTTAGAGGATGGACCCTTTCTTATTATTTGTTTTTTGAGCACTTCAGATTACAGCTATTTGTGTATGTTTTTCTTCATGAATGTCCTGTTCTCTGCAGCTGTGCTTAGTACTGTCACAAATGGCAGAATTCATTCATTTACAACTAAACTTTATCCTTTTTCAGTTGCATATGAAGAAACTATACATAGTGAAATGAGTGAAATGAGGGAAAATGCTCTGGATTTCTAATAAATTCAAAAGTTTTTAAAAGACATTTTATTTTGTATTCTATTACATTATGTTATATAGACAGTGCTTACATTCTGGATTCTGTCTCAAGGGGTTTATTTCAGACTTACTGATCACATCTCCCATTTTTCTTTTTTTGTACAGTTTCCATATGCCCTTATCTTTTATGCGTATTCATTTGTTTATGATTGCTCAAATCCACAGTTGGTTTTCCTTACAGTTGTGCTCTAAATTCTGATTGCTCTGAAGCTGTGTTCTCGGTTCTATCATTCCACTATTTGGTCATTTACAGTGTTCTCTAGCTCTCGCTCATTCTCTCAGCGGTACTTCTAGAGTCATTTGAATTCTGATGTGACTCCTGCTGGGTTGAAACTATTCATAGCAAACGGAGCAAAGCAAATTCATCATTTTTCATCATGCCATATATTGTTGACACCCATGCTCACATAATGGCATGGCGATTACATACAGATAGCTGCATCTGAAATAAAAAATTTGATTTGTAAACAGTCAAAATGGACCGTTCAGTGATCAGCTGACTGAAATCAAAGTTCAGATTATGGACAGGGCCAATGGGGCCAGTGCCTTGGGGTCTCTAAAATAATGTTGTTGCTTTATTACTAAGGTTCTTAAAGCCAAAAGACAGTTTTGATCCCTGTCACTGAATTGTTTTAGGGTTAACACCGTGTGTTGCTTCAGCTGGCCATTTCTCAGGTCAGAGGTCAGAACCTCATCACCTTTATGCAATTGTTCCACACAAGAACAAATCTCTTTCTCACCCTTTCCCTCGTTCTCTTACCTTCACCTTCCCCAGCCATGCTTTGTTCCGTGTCAGTTTCCATTGTAACAAATTACACCATAGCTCTGATATGAAGTCATTGTAAAAGTGATTGCTAGCCTTTGAAAATCAGTGATAGCAAGTCAATCAGCTGCAGCACTCAAAACGACTCTAGTGTGATTACCTGAGAGTGTGAAGTGTGCGGGGTTAGCGCTTCTGAGCTCTGCCAGGGTTAGTTAATATGTCTCTTTTGAGGCCTTTTTTGTCTGTCAGTGTGAAAGTGATGGAAATGACAAAAATGTGGATTGCTCATTTGGGATTTTAAAACACTCCCTCATTGGTTAGTTGTTGACAATCATTTTAGGTGTGTAAAATTTGGATTACATGCAGGGTATGAAATTTATCTTCAGATTATGTGAAGAAAAGCTAGCTTTTGTAATACTGGCACCATCCTGAGAGAACTGATTTAGAAGCAAATATATTATTACAAAACACAGGATTTCACATCACTGGTGCTGTCATTTCTGACAGGGAACCCTTATGTCATTCCAAACCTGTATGACATTTATTCTTCTGTGGAAAATAAAAGAAGATAGCCTAAGGCTAGCCTATTTTAAAGAAACTTTAAACTGTTTTGTGCATACACAAAAACAGCGTTGGATGCCACAGATTTTACTCATTTACTTTATGGCTACGTAAAAAAGACTGTAAAGTCTTACCAAATTTAAGGTTTTAAATTTGTAAGTCATTGAAAACCACACATGAAAACCCACAACCCACGAAAGACACGCTTATTTGCAGTGCACAGTGACTTTCTCACCATAAGTGAAAGACAACTAGTTGTCCAGTATGGTGTCGTAACAATTCAGTTCTTTAAAAATGTTTTACCATTAATTATCAGTTAAATGTTGTATGAAGTACACACAAACTATATTAATTCTATATAATTGATCATCATATTGTGCATGTTAAAACAAATTGTAAAACAAATTTAGTACCACAACTGAGGTAAGACCCTTGAGCAACCCTTGAGCAACCATGGGATGCTGGTTTGCTGGTCCCCAGCATGGGATGCTGGTGTGCTGGTGGACCAGCATTTGATGTACTTTGGGTGCTGGTTATGATCCCAGCAAGACCACAACAAAATTTCTGTATGTGTTACATATCACGTTTCTTTTGAAATTGATTTGTGTTTGTAGTTAAAGACCAAGACAATTTCCAAATTAATTTTAACAAATTACAGTTTACAGTTTTAACAAAAGTTTTAGGCCAGTAGTATTTTCACCAGCTAAAAAATGGTTTAAAGTAAGTTATTTCTATCTTTTGCTGTAGTGTGTCAGTAAAAATATTGGTTTACATTTCCAAACATTCTGTTTGCCATTAATTGTAATAATCTAGTGAGATTGTTGTTTGCACAAGGAGTCTGACAACAGCCAGTGCTCCACACTGATCTAATCCCATCATCATCCAGTCTTCCTGGAATGACATGAAGACACAGAACAAACTGAAACAGAGTAAATCCAGAAGAACTGTGGCAACGTCTCCAAGATGCTTCAAGAGACCTACCTGCAAAGCTACCTGAAAAAATTTGCGTAAGTGCACCTAGGGCAAAAGCTGCTGTAAACACAAAGAATAATCACACCAAATGTTGATTTCATTTAGTTAATAGAAGGTAATTGATAAAGAAAATCTATTTATGACAGCATCATCATTTTACAGCATTTTTACACAAGTGCCTAAAACTTTTAACAGTGCTGCAGCTTTGCAGGTAGGTTTCTTAAAGCATCCTGGAGACTTTGTCACAGTTCTTCTGGATTTAGTCTGTCTGAGTTTGTTCTGTTTCTTCATGTCATTCCAGACAGACTGGATGATGGTGAGATCAGATCTCTGTGCAGAGCACTCGCTGTTGTCAGACTCCTTGTGCAAACAAAAATGTCACTGGATTATTACGATTAATGGCAAAATGAATGTTTGAAAATGTAATCTGATATTTCCTACTGACACACTACAGCAAAAACCTGACTTTAACTGACTTTAAACCATTTTTTAGCTGATGAAAATACTAGTGGCCTAAGACTTTTGCACAGTACTGTATTTAATAAAGAAAAACACATGCTGCTGGTTACATGTTTACAAAGCAAAATCCATAGGGTGTTAAACACACACTGCTCAGTTTTCACATGGTCCTGATCTATATAGAGTAAAAGTAACATTGAAGCAGTGTTTTAGTTAGTGAAATAAACTAGATTTACTCTACAAGTGATGACTGAACACCTACGATTAACAAGCAGAATAACTAAGAATAAGAGAAACAGCAAGAACAGAAAAAAGTAAAGAGATGAGCAGAAACACATCAAGTACTTACAGCAACACAGTCTTAGATGAAATCAATATCTCACCAGAGGATGATTAAACAACTGCAAAAACATAATCAACATAACCACTTTATTTCTTTCTTATGGTACATGTACAAAGGTTCCTGAAGTCTGTTACCATTATGGTAATTTGTGTTCCTTTTAGTTTGGCACTTGGCCATTGACTTTGTTTGAATTAACTCTATTTCAGCAGTCACTATTTTCAATAATATTTCATGGTCTTCACTGCACTTCACTTCACTGCACCTTTTACTATGTGTACTTTTTGAAGTCAGTGACTGACAGCTGGATTTGGACATATGTGACTTCCCAAGTATGAAAGTCTTCAAAAACAACGGTTTTCAGTTTTGAACTTTCATTATCAAGTTGTTATTAACTGTCCCATTGAAAGAGCTCTTCTCAAGACCCCTGTTATTAAACAAACTGCTTATATTTAAGCTTCTATTAGGCTTTTTTTTTGGTTTTCATTTCTCTAAATAAATTTGTTATGCAATGTACTCAAGTTCTTTTTAAATTATTTTAACTGATTTGTGTACAGATCTTATGAAACAGGAGACAATACCTTTTAAATTCTTTTACCAGTTTTACCAGTTTACCAGTGACAATAAATAATAATGTAAACAACTAAAGCAATTAAAATATTCAGTTCTACTTTCAGCAGAGGGAGCAAAAGAAATTATAAAGTTATCATATAATTCAATAAATCATAACCTTATATTGTTTTTCTGTTGTATCATTAATGTGCTGAATAGAAAAATATGCAAGCAAAAACTATGTTTGTCCCCAAAACACTACTTGCGTACAGACAGCTGGCCTACTGACACTCAACCCTGCAAGACCATGCTGGTGAACCAGCATCACCAGCTCCATTTTGGTTAAGAACAGCATGGACATGCTGGTCCACCAGCCAGACCAGCACTATACCAGCATACACCAGCCTGGACCAGCACTAACTGGCCTGGACCAGCTTGGAATCCATGCTAGTTTATGCTGGATTTTTCAGCATGGAAGGCACCGGACCCCAAACTGCTCCCTGGGCACCACAGCAAAATGGCTGCCTACCACTCCCTGGTGTGTGTGGGTTCACTACTCACTGCTGTGTGTGTGCATTTGGATGGATGAAATGCAGTGCACAAATTCCGAGTATGGGACACCACCAAAGTCCCTTTAAGGCAAGTCATTTCACTCAGCGGCCATCTTTGAAACATCTCTCCAGCAGGCAAGTGCAGCTCCTATCTCTTTGAATGGGGAAGCATCAAATTCTGCAAAACTGTTCACCAAGCTTACGATTAAATTTCATATTTGAAATCACCAGTGAAATCTGACAAGAACTGCCTGATAAATATAATTTCATATGCTCCAATAGCGTTAAAAAGAAGCTTATTTTTCAGGCTAGATCAGACAGTGCGCATGCTCAGTACTGAGCGCCATCTCAGCGCTGACTGTTTCTATAGCAACCAGGACTTCTAACGGCGGCTGCAGTGACGACCTGACTTTACTAATCAACGATTGGCTCTTTCATTAAGAAAGTGGGGCTTTGCAGCCGTTATGAGCGTTGCATCTTTCCCCCTTCAAAACCATAGGAGAGACAAGTCTTGGGTATTCTATAGTCTTTGGACACCACGTCATGTTCCTTCTTTCCTTTCTTATTTGGACATTTAACACTTAATTTAACATTAAAGATTGTTTTGAATGCATGTTGTGTACGTGCAAATGTGTGGTGTATAAGTTAAGCAGTCAGGCTCACATATCTCTACAATAGTTGAATTAGAACTATGCTTGTTTGCAAACTAAATAAACCAGACATTAATGGCCATTTTGTAGGAACTGCAATAAGGTGCTAAAGAGAGTAGGCCTACCCATTAAATATTTTTTACGGTAGTGGGATTGCTTGGAGACTACATTTCAAAAGAAGACCCAATTTGTCATGACAATGATTCAGTTTATACAGCAGGGCTTTGGCAAAAATATGGTTCTGAAAAATTAGGTTCGGTTTTAAAATGTGGTTGTCATTTCCATAAGTAACCAAACCTTATGTTAGCGTACATGTATTAAAGGATTAGTTCACTTCCAGAACAAAAATTTACAGATAATATACTCACCCCCTTGTCATCCAAGATGTTCATGTCTTTCTTTCTTCAGTTGTAAAGTTTTGAGGAAAACATTTCAAGATTTCTCTCTATATAATGGACTTCTATGGTGCCACCAAATTTGAACTTCCAAAATGCAGTTTCAATGCAGCTTCAAAGGGCTCTGAACAATCCCAGCCGAGGAAGAAGGGTCTTATCTAGCGAAACGATTGGTTATTTATTATTTTTTTTTTAATTACAATTTATATACTTTTTAACCTCAAATGCTTGTCTTGTCTAGCTCTGTTTGAACTCGGTCATGACAGTTAGGGTTCGTCTAAAAACTCCCATTTCATTTTCTCCTTCAACTTCAAAATCGTCCTACATCACTGCAGAATACCAACCCAGTGTTTCCAAAGGTAACGTGCAAAGAAGATCAAACACCCTTTTCAAAAAAAGGTAAAACAGCGATGTAGGATGATTTTGACGTTGGAGAAAATTACATGGGAGTTTTTAGACGTACCCTAACTGTCATGACCGGAAAAAAACAGTTCACACAGAGCTAGGCAAGACGAGCGTTTGAGGTTAAAAAGTATATAAATTGTACTTTTTTGGGGGGAAAAACAATCGTTTCGCTAGATAAGAATCTCCTTCCTCGGCTGGGTTCGTTTAGAGCCCTTTGGAGCTGCATTTAAACTGCATTTTGGAAGTTCAAATTTGGAAGCACCATAGAAGTCCATTACATGGAGAGAAATCCTGAAATGTTTTCCTCAAAAAACGTAATTTCTTTACGACTGAAAAAAGAAAGACATGAACATCAAGGGGATGAGTACATTATATGTAAATTTTTGTTCTGGAAGTGAACTAATCCTTTAAGGACTCAGATACAGGACTGACAACCTGTGTAAACATGGCCAGTTAGTTTCTGAGATTCTAAATGTCTGAATATGAGCTTGCAGTGCCAAACACTGCTAAACTTATTTTTGTGTCGGGACTATCTCAATGAAAAAAAAAAAAAATAAATAAAAATAAATGTAAAAAAATGGACAAGAATACGGATAAAAAAAAAAAAAAATCAATTCCAGTTGGTGATGGGTCCAGTTGGGTCGACAATATACAAGCTAGACTTGTCTAACTACTTTGACTGAAACACTTTTCCTTGAGAGACAGACCACATGTCCATTCTAGCATCCTCACTTTCAGTCCCCCCACTGACTGTGTCATTCAAGTGGAATTATACCTCCTTTCCTAACCACTGCTGCCCAGCTGGTGCCCACGGGCAATTAGCCCAGTATGCATAATTGCAGTAATTTGTTAAGCGCTATGGCAACCTCCTTTTAGGCCAGAGGTAAATATATGTCTCCATGTGTGCAAGACTTTTATGTATGTTCAAGACTGACATACATAGAGCCCGGGAATGTACACATTCTAATGTAAATTTGTTTTAGTCCTAGTAGAGAACAGAAAACTGCTAATAGGAACAGTAACCGGGTACCCAGTACAGTTAATACCAACGCTGATTAATGAATGTCTTGTGTTTAGACAGTGTTCTAATAAAATGTACTAACTGTTGTTATGCAAATACTACTGGCACTATGAAGATTACTCATGTCTTCTTGTCAAACAAAAGAGGATATGCAAAGGGAAAAAACATTCATCTTACGAATAGTGACAGGATGGCTGTCTTTGCCTGTTTGTCTCCTAACATTACTGTCAAATGAAGGTGGTTAGTGGTTTACCACATTTAAAGGTTTAACTTTATTCATCTAAAACTGACCAGTTTACTGACCCAAATATATATATATATATGTTGTGCTCATAAATGTACATACTCCTTGCAGTGCTAAATGTTCATTTTAACAAGATAAGGATTATGAAAACTGTATGCTATTTTTTTTAATTAAGTACTGTCCTGAATAAACTATTTCACTTAACAGATGTTTATGTGTAGATGTACTCCACAAGACAAAATAATAACTGAATTTATATGAAGACCCCATTCAAAACTTTACATACCCTTGAACCTTAACACTGTGTGTCATTTCCTGGATGATCCACGACTGTTTTTATTTTTTGTGATAGTAGAGACCTGTAACGGAGAGTGAATGACGAGAGGCGAGCGGATCCATACGCAAGCTTTTATTGATATTTCCAGACAAAGACATGGTCGTACAGGCAGGGTCGAGACGGGAGCAGACAGGTATATCACAGGCAGTCGAAGAGAGTAGTCCAATAAACAAGAGCGATAGTCCGAAAAGGCAGGCGGCATAAGGTCGAAAACGGGATGGGCCAGGCAAGAGAACTAAACACTGGGAAACAAGGAAACTAGGAAACCGTTAACGAAAGAAATACAACAACACAACAATCCGTGAAGTGCACTGGGAAGGACCGGGGCCTTTATAGAACGCCTGATTGGTCACGGGGGCTGACGCCATCAGTGCGGTGGAGGATGGGAGATGCAGTCCGGAGTATGGTGCAACAGTCAGAGTGTATAGGTGAGGTGAGAGTAACATCTGGTGGTGAGGGGACAACGGGACACCGACCAGATTCGTGACATAGCCCCCCCCCCAAGGAGCGGCTTCCAGACGCTCGGAGGGAACAACAGTCCAGGGGAGCGGTGGGGTGGAAGCGAGACAGGGCGAGGGCTGGAGGGCCAGGTCCATGTGGGGGGCCCAGTGATTGAGGCAGGACCGACAGAGCAGGTACCCTCCAGGGCGGGGCCGGAGGCGGAGCAGGAGCCCTCCAGGGCGGAGCAGGAGGCGCAGGAGCCTTCCAGGGCGGAGGCGGAGCAGAAGGTGCAGGAGCCCTCCAGGGCGGAGCAGAAGGCACAGGAGCCCTCCAGGGCGGAGCAAGAGGCGCAACAGCCCTTCAGGGCGGAACAGGAGGCGGAGCAGGAGGCGCAGCAGCCCTCCGGGGCGGAACAGGAATCCGCGTCTCGGTCTGGGACCTGGGGAAAGCAGGGACAGAGGAGGTAGACAGAATAGGGGGAGAAGGCGGAGCAGCCCTCTGGGG